>JBBMOL010000296.1:637670-674659 GCA_037954665.1 Laguncularia racemosa
AACTCGGAGTTGCAAAAAAACCCGGGCTAAATACAGGGCCGTGTATCATGGTCGTGTACTTCTTTGGGACAATTCTAACTCAACACACGGTTGAAATACACGCCGTGTAGCATGGCCATGTATCTTTCTGGGGATAATTCCAACTCAACACACGGTTGACATACACGCCGTGTAGCATGGCCGTGTATGTTTCTTGAATGTATTAAATACAATACACGGCCGTGCCTCTGTGATACACGGCCATGTATCCCCTCCTGCTGCCCTTTTTGGGACACTTTTCCTTCAGTAATCCGCTCCGACTCTTGCACATGTTGATCATTCTTCCTTGATAGGTCCTTTAGTTTCCTGAAACTCAAATAACTCTTCTTTAAGTACCAAATCTTTTAAAACATAATCAACTTACTTCAAAAAAAACCCAAAAATCCATACAAAATATAAGTGTTAATTTATTCTTATAAAAGGGGTTAAATGACGTTGAAGTGGTGATTGCATTAGTAGCTAAGTTAAAGCTCTGAGTCAGAAAATCGATAGGCTTTTAGTTACACCACAACATTGTAGATATTTTAAAGTGATGTTAATGGCAAAAGGATTTATGCAACAAGATCAATTAGAATGGGTTTAATTACATGGGAAATCCCTATGGGTCACTAAATAATCCTTATAGCAATCCCTATAACCTTGGGTGAAAAATCATCCCAACTTCTCATGGGGCAACCAAAGTCAAAATAAACAAAGAATTAACCCTAACCAATCCCCACTTCAAGAAAAGAAGCTAAGTGATGGAATCAACTTACATTAACTCTTTCCAATGTCCATTGGGGGGAATTGGAAGACCAATGACAAGGGTAAGAGCAAAATGCAGGGAGCAGGCTTTGAATGGACTTATTCAAGATCTTTTGGGACCAAGCATTGCAGTTGAGTAATCCAAGAGATAAGAGTTCATTTTCCATTTATCAAGCATCTCCAATAATAATAATGAAGATCAAAGCTTAAAGAAAACACTAGTGAATGGAAACATTGAACTTAAAGGATGTCATTTCTTAGAAGATGTTGAAGGCTACCTAGGAGTCGAAGAAGGCCATCGACTTCACCTATAAAGGCTGTTGGCGTTGAAGAGTTAGGCTACTTGCCTACTTAGATAGCCTAAGATTTAAGCTACTAGCTTTAGGGTCAGTTTTGAAAGTTAACCTTTATTTTTTTGTCTTGTGATTTCTTTTGTCATTTTCTCCTTATTTGTAGAGACTATAAAAGTCTTTGAGGGTTTGCAATTAGGGACAAAATTCAGATGAAATTGTAAAACTCTTCCTTATTATTTATCAAGAACTTAATATGATCTTATAAAGGGTAACTTGTAGTGATCAGAATCCCATTATAGCTCTGGTTCTAATTAAAGGGATTACGAATTAGGATCAAGTTTTGTTTGCTTGTTTTTCAAGACAATTCTAGGGTTTCTTTTTCATTCGATCGGGTTCTAGATAATTTGCATCAATGGTATCAAAGCTTAGCTCTTGAAAATCAGGTGTTATCTATCCTTTAATTATTTCATTGTTGTTTTTCATTCTTATAGTCCTTTGAGTTTTTATTGTCGTTATTGTTCTTGTTCATCAAAAACTTCATCTTGTTCGTGTTCTTCTTTGATTTGATACATTGCTGTTAGTCTACAATTTTAATTGCGCTTAAAGAGTTAAAAAAAAAAAAAGAGAAGAAGAAGAAGAAAAAAAAATTCGTATAAAAGGGGGCTTGATATGAAATTCCCTCTTTGAATGGCTTAGACAGATTGATTCCCTTATTTTCTTGGTGTTACTTTTTTGTTACTTACTTTGTTGTTACTTGTTGTCTAATAGGGTCAACGATAAGGTTTTTATTAAAGAGTTTGTGGGGAGAAGTTTATTGGATTAAAAAAAATATTATTAATTGAGTGAAACGCGAATGATTTGAATCCATATTTTTTAGTGTACACGTGAGGGAGTGTTTGAGAGGAAATGCCTCTTTTACTAAAAAACTCTTTGCAGGTTGTAAAACATGAGTAGTAGAGGAGATAATGTGGATTCTGATATGAAGTTATTTATGGGGAAGGGTGTCCAAGATCAATTTAAACTTCTGAATAGAAGGTTAGATGATCTTGAATCTCCTTTAAACCTAAATCTTTCCAAAGAATATGGATGAGGAGGGGGGGAAAATGAGGAGTCTGATGTTAATGTGTTTAGTTTTAGGAGAGGTAAAAGGGCTATTCAGAAAAAGATAGTAATTTAGGGAAGCATTAAGATGATAATTCCTACTTTTTAGGGAAGAATGACCCTGAGTTGTATTTGGAGTGGGAGAAAAAGGTTAGAACATGTGTTTGAATTGTTATACTTATTCTATGGGGAAGAAGGTTAAACTAGCAATAGTTGAATTCATTGATTATGCTAGCATTTGGTGGGATCAGTTTGTGGTTAGTAGGTGAAGAAATGGTGAGAGACCTATTCGGTCATGGGAAGAGATGAAGGTAGTAATGAGAAAAAGGCATATAACTAGTTATTACTATAGGACTTGTATAGGAAATTGCAGAGGTTAACTCGAGGTTCCATGAGTGTTGAGGATTATTATAAGGAGATGGAGGTAGCTATAATTTGGGCTATCATAGAAGAAGATCGTGAAGCAATAATGGCTAGATTTGTAAATGGCCTAAATAGAGAGATAATTGATGTTGTAGAATTGCATCATTATATGGAGATAGAGGAATTAATACATAAGGCTATCAAGGTAGAGAGGCAATTAAAGTCTAAAGGCACCTTTAGGTATGGCTTCTCTTTTGGCTCTTCAAGCAAGTTAAAATTGGAAGAATAACAAGGATGCTTATAAGCAATGGAAGATGTAAAGGCTAAGGAACCAGCTGTCTATCCTAAAGGTAAAACCAAACTTAAATCCTCTTTTAGATCATGTGATATTAAGTGTTTCAGTGTCAAGGATTGGAGCACATTGCATCTCAATGTCCAAACAAGAAGGTTATGGTAGTTTTGGATAATGGTGATGTAGAGAGTGGCCAGTTCAACTAAGAAGAGATGCCACCAGTGAAGGAATGTAATGATGTTGATATAAAGGGTCTTATGAAAGGAGAGATGTTGGTTACTAGGCATGCTCTAAACATATAACCTAAGGAAGATGTTGATGAGAATAGCATGAGCACATCTTTCATACTAGGTGCTATATGAAGGGTAAGGTATGAAGCATGATTATTGATAGTGATAGTTGCACCGATGTTGCAAGTTCTTTAATGGCTGAGAAATTGCATCTAACTACACTGAAGCATCTTAAACCATATAAGCTGTAATGGTTGAATGAATGTGGGGAAGTTAAAGTGATAAAGCAGGTTATAGTTGCATTTTCCATTGGCAACGACAAGGATTAGGTTCTTTGTAATGTAGCACCAATGCATGCTAGACATCTCCTTTTGGGGCGTCCATAGCAATTTGATAGGAAGGTCACTCATGATGAGTACAAGAATGTGTATAAATTTGTGGTGAATAACTGACTCAATATGCTAACACCTCTTAAACCTTTGGAAGCATATGAGGATCAAGTTAGGATAGTTAAAGAGTGCAGATTGAGTGAAAACAAAGTGAGTAACATAAGAAAAAGAAAAGAGTGATAAAAGGAGTGAGTGTATACAAAGAAGAGTGGAAAAGTAGTAAAGAAAGCAGTAAGAAAGTGAGCGCTTTTGCTACAAAAGGAGAGATTAAGAGACTTACGTTGGCAAGGCAACAATTACTTGTACTTTTGTATAAGAATGTTTATTTTTCAACTATTAATCTTAACTCCTCTTTGCCCAGTTGTGGTTATGTCTTTGCTGTAAAAATTTGAAGATTTATTTCCAAGGACATTCCAGATGGATTATCTCCTCTAAGAGGTATTGAACATCGATCAACTTCATTCTAGGGTCATTAATCCCTAATAGACTCGCTTATAGAGCTAATCCAAAAGAGACAAAAGAGATTCAAAGGTAGGTGGATGAGCTAGTGTAAAAGGGCTTCGTGAGAGAAAGTCTCAGCCCATGCTCAGTTCTTGTGCTTTTGTTCCCAAGAAAGATGGAATATGGCGTATGTGTGTTGATTGTCAAGCCATCAAGTTAAGATATCCTATCCTAAGGTTAGATGATATGCTTGATGAGTTGTATGGTTCATGTCTATTTCTAAAATTGATTTAAAAAGTGGTTATCATCAAATCTGCATAAAGAAAGGTGATGAATGAAACTACTTTTGTCATGCCCTAAAAGGGGCTTAGAAGCCTCTACTAAAAATTATCATGGCACGTGTGCACCTGTTACATGATAATCGTCTTACGTAGTCGGAGATGAAGACTTAAGTAAGTAATTATATCTATAACAAGTTATAGTACATATAATTGGATAATAAAATACAACTATGGATCCCTTACCCTATGGTTAACCATGATCGCAGAATTGGTATCCCCTACTAGTCAGTAAAATAGGATAAATCTTAGTTTCTCCACTTCAAAATTTATTCACCTAGGGGTCCTAACATTTCAATCTAAGTAAATCTATCCTTCATAAATCTTACTTCGTTGTTTTGGTCTTTCAAAACTCTCAACACTTCATATCTTAACCCATCCCGCGCTTTCGCTGTCGTCACCTGCATAAAGTCTGTGAGGAGGTAAGCACAACCATGGCTCAGAGAATGGATGGTAACACTTTCAATGCTACGTGCACTTACAAAAAAAAACTTAAATCAAATATTAGACATATGCTATATACACATACAAGAAAATTCACATCAAGTTATTAAACCTATGCTATGTACACAAGCAAGTAAATTCAATTTAAAATATTAAAAGTATGCTATGCATGAACAACCATATGAATGTAGCATCTCACGTGGTCTTCTGGCAACCAACGTGAAGTCTAAGGTTTTACGCCCCCCTTGATCTTAGGTTAGGGATTCCAAAGCCACCATCAATGCCCAGTCATTACCTGGTTTATTTATCTTATCACTTGATTAATTATGATATCTTATTAACTCAACAGTGAACACTCTCGTGCTTCTCTACACCAGACGGAGCAAAACCCTTAATGACAGGCCGAACTTGGAATCGTCATGCGCGACAATCCCCTAATCACTTAGTTTGCACTTGGCGGAACAACGATCCTCTTGATCACTTCCGATGCATCCTGTGGCAATGATGGCCTTCAATCTCATGCAATGTCTCGTGAAAATGCATGTCAGGTTTTTAAATCAGGTCCTCTCCCTTAATTAATTTATTTAGGGTGATCAAACAACATTTACAATTAACAATCAATCATACCACAAAAGTAAACATCAAACATTCCATTTCACTCATCACAAGCAAGCACAAATCATGTTTTTCTTATCACTTATCATAGACACTGAGCCTAGGCCCCGTGGACATAGACCTATCCAGTTTATAATGGATTAAATTATCTCCGGCACCTCTCTATGCCATTTCTTTTAAATGTTAAACCACTCGAGTCGACTTAACGATCATCATATCTGGCACCTCTATGCCCTTTTTCTCAAATGCCAAACCACTCGAGTTGGCTTACAATCATCTTTGACACCTCTGTGTCATTTATATCACATGTCAAACCAACCACTACTCGGGTTGATTTACATTAATCATCTTTAACCCCTCTTTGCCATCGCACTCTCAAGTGCTCTATCATTTTCACATTTTCGAGAGCCAACAAGGTCATCTTGTTTTCTCTTTCAAATGTCCTCAAGACATTTATAATATGATATATAGCTATGTGTATATACATATTTTGTCACATCTCTAATTAAGGACAGTTTACTAAACCCTTTCCCTTACAAACTTAAGAGAGGTAAGAAAATATGGTCGTTGATTTGTAAAAATTTAAAGGTTGCCACTCACGATTTGGTTATGGTTATGTTCATGAGTGTGTTTCGTAATTAATATGGGAAAATAAGTTTGTTAAGTGTATGATACACATTCAGGAACCAACTTTGACATGTATACATAATGATACCTATACACCCTATTCCAACTAAGAAAACCTATTCGTAGCTATAGAAGGAAAGCTAAGTTTTTATGTTCTGGTTGTTTTTTAAATAAAATGATTTGTAAAACATGGGTTAGGTTTGTGGTTATAGCACTAGCGATATGGCGCTAGGTGCTATCATTAAGGTAATGACACGTATACCCTCAGACCATTCATTCCTCTATATTCTTTATGACTTTCTCCTTAACTCTTCAATCCCCATTGTGACTTAACTCAACAACCAATCATATCAAATAGCAACACAACAAACATCAATTTCACATGCATAGCATTCAACAATAACATAACATAGTAGCATACATTAATTTTTCCTACTCACTTGTTTGGGGTTGTTGTAGTCCTAATCGTCCTCAAGTGATTCCAATGTGTATGCCCCTTTCTTCGAGCATGGTATCGAAGGGTCAGCTACAACAGACTTTCGAAAACTTTCGTTGGGTTACTCGTTTCCTCATTCACTCAATCTCTTCTCAACCTCTTGATCCCTTTTCCCCCCATACTCTCATATACCAGCACATTCCACCACACAAAAATGCACACCAACATACACATATTCTTATCCATTTACATACACACTTACACACCACACATGCACCTATACATACCATACACACCTACTCTTTTCACCTTCTACACCACTATCATACACACAAAACACAAAATGCCCTACATATACTTCACACCACCAATACATACTTGCCCACATACTCTACACACACTACATTCACCTTTCGTACCCATACGTTACACATCATCTTATACACATACATACATACCCATATACACCATTCCTCTTATATTCACATCACATACCACTCATCATACATTCCTTCACACATATACACACATATCACGTACTCCACCTACCATCTATATACACACATGTACCGTACAACCCACATCTTCCATACACCTATGCACATTCTCCATTTACACTTTGCAACATCATACACATACTCACTACTTTGCACACACCACATTTTCCTTCCATACCTATATATACATATTTATACTCCACACATCGTCTCATATTCATACATACATATCCCACATACATCATCCCAACTTCCCCATATGTCCATACACCATACACTATTTCACATACATACATACATTTCCCACACATACCACTCCTCCTTATACATGTATACATTTTCGCATATCCCACACATACCATCCATATACACCCTATACCACCTCACCCTAAGCCTTCCATACATATATACACACGTTCCCCACATTCCACACCTTCCATACACGATGTGCTGAAAACCAAGTTCAAGCACAATCAAATGACTCAAGAAAACAAGTCTCAATTCAATCACAAAACCGGTTCAATGTGGATGAACAATTCACGTGAAACCCTTGAGATTTGATGGAAAAAAGATGATCAAATGATGTAATTGCAATCCCTTTTTGTATTAAATTCACTAAGTGACAACAAAAAGAGATGAGATTCATTTGAAATCAGATCAAAAGGAAGCAACACAAACCGTGAATTCCTCTCCCCCTTCAATTCCAATGCACGCCAACACCAAATGATATATATATAATTTAAGTACTAAAAGAACAATCAATCTTACAAGACATTTGTTCATGAATTACACTCACAATAATTCCAAGAAAAATTCAAATCTACCCTAGATATGACTCACTAGAGAAGAAATGAAAACAACAAAGATAAAATCGATATGACTCACAATTCCCCTTTGTCGCACTCGCCACAATTCCCAATTCTTAGGTTGAAATAGATAAGAGTTTTGAACTAAGGATGAACCCTAATTCCACACATGAAGTGCTAGGTTTAATTTGAAAAATATGGCCTCTTCAAACCCTCTTCTAAGCAAGTATTTATAACTTGCTATACTCCTAAGGTTAGAAAGTGGTCAAAATTACAAGTTTGCCACTTTTAAGGTGGCTAGTCCTAAATGAAAATTACAAGGAAATGAAAGTGTCCCAAAACCAATTACAACCAAAAATAGTTCAAAAGCAATTACAAAGTACAAAATATCATAAGTCTTCATGAACCAATGCCTCAGAATGGAAAAACAATCGCAACGTGTCTTTGATTTGTCACCCTAAAAATGTTCTATGTCCATCAACTGTTGTAGACATATTGCAACCCATTGGAGGATTATCCTTGTACCTGTAAGATTATTCTCAAATATTTATTAGAATAAAAGACATAAAGTAAAAATGAGCGATTTGATCATCTTCCAAATCGGGTTTCTGAAAATGTCTACTATGCTAGAAATTTTCCCATCATCTCCTCAGGCTTCTGAAAGATTTGCCCTTAAATCTAGAGGATCAGTTTGGAACTGAACCCTAATGTCTCTATTGTCCTGCTCTTTCCGGCTATCAATGTAGTGGATGGATTTCTACCTATTCCTGAAACCCATGGACCTCAGATGGAGTCATCGGCAATAGAACTATACGTGATTCGCCCATGTTGAACATGTAGGTATTTTTAAACCAATCATGTAACACCCGTCGATCATACAACCAAGGCCGACCCAACAGTAAATGGAATGCATACATAGGGACTACATCATACAGGATCTCATCATGAGAATTCTGCCCGACATTCACAAGAACCTTTGCCCTAAGGTAACATGCATACTACCTCTATTATCCAGCCAATGCAAGTGATAAGGGCTAGGATGTGGATAGTAGACAATTGTAATTTATCTACTAGCGCAGTAGATATAACATTCGTGCAACTACCACTATTGATGATGAGTATACAAAGGTTACCTTTGATTCTGCAAGAGGTGTGAAATATGTTCTCCCTCTGAATGTCACTAGTATTAGGAATATAGATAAAACCCTGCGTAACACACTAAGGGTAGATATTTCCCTCCTGTATGCCTTCAGTGCATCTGCATCTGGTCATCATAATATTCCTGCAATGCTGTTGGTAGATCTGTAGGTTCAATCTGATCGCCTCAATATCCTTCCCAGTGTCCCCCATAATAGTCATCATCTTCTATTTGGACATTGCGCGCCATATGCCCAAATCCCATGCATTTAAAGCATTTTTTTAGGCGGCCTTCCCACTAATAGATCCGGGAACAGTCTGCCTCACATCTGGAGCCGTTACCTCTTTACTATTCCCAGTAGGTAAATTTTCTCTCATATAGTTGGGTAGTTTTGTCCACTGCCTCACCTACTGCTTTTGTTCCCCCTAATCGACCGTCAGCTGATATGGTCTAGTAATAGCATTGGGCCTATTGCTCGGAGCCCTAAATAAGTTGGACCTCCTTTGTCTCTCTACTTTTAAGGCCAACTGAATAGCCTCATCAAGTGTACTATAGCGCTGGAGTTCAACAACACACGCTATTTCATATTTTAGACTTGAGATAAAACATGCTACAGTTTGTTCTGGAGGTTTAACGGACCCACACCTAATCATAAGGGTCTCAAACTCTGCATATAATCATTCACTATTTTGCCTCCCTGCCTCAATGTCTACGTCATATAAACAGTTCCTATTTGTAGTGCTCAGGAATGAACCTTTTTCTTAATACCCTTTTCATATCCCTCTAGTCTGAATCTCAGCCTCTCCATCTCCGACACCTGCTGATAATAGATTCTTCCACCATAGTGTAGCGTACCCTATAAACTCGACAGCAGCCATCGGACCCTAGTACTATCATCAATCTCATAACATTCAAAGAGACCTTCAACATTGTCCTCCCAATCTAAATATTCATTAGTTGATCCTTGCCATCATAAGATGGCATCTGCAGTTTCACATATCTAAGCCCTCGAGTGGCCTGAAATCCCTATTCTAATATGGGTTTACCCCAAAATTGTCATCCCTCTCTTCCCTATATGGAAGATGCTCCTCACCCATCCTTCTATTCAAATTCCCATCTCCCATTACTCTGTCCTCGATGAGGATTCTGTGGAGCTACCTGAGGTGGTGCCGACTTGTTTACCACTAGTGCATGTAGCAACTGGGCAATTGGTAGTAAGATCCTGGAGTCTATTCTTCCAAAGTTCTACTACCTGCCACATTACGACCTTGACCTCCACCAACCTGACTATTAGCTTCATCACCAATTCCCCCATTCCTGCTGTCATTTAACATAATTGTAGACCCTTGTATACCGATCCTCAAAAACAATTTGAAGCAAGGACACACACTCCACAACCACACTTCCCTTAACGCTACACAATAACAATTACAAAAAAGAAAACAAACAAACCCACTTAACTCACAAATAATGTTATTACAACCTATGTGTAGTACTCTTCTCCACAACACATTAATATAACACGGTGCAATTTTTTTTTTTTTAAGTTCCACAAATCACTCCTTCATAGACAACTCCATGTAACAACACAAGTGGCAACAACAACAAGTATGCTTCCACTTCCACGGCAACAATAATAAATGGCAACAACAACAAATATACTTCCACTTCCACGGCAAGGATACAACACAACAAATATAACTTCACCTTCTACGGCAAAGATAACAAGATATACCACTTTCCACAAATGTAAACCGCAACTTACAATAGGAAGCAACTCCAATTTGAATTTCAACCTCTTCACTAATTGCAAGCCTTCCTCAATTGGTAAGAAATGAATTTCAAATTCAAATAACACTCATTAACTCCCACAACTTAATGGATGTGTTTGAATTCAAAATAGATTCCTTGCTAATCAACACAATGCAAACTGTAAAATAAACTTCCCAATTCAGATTTTGCACAATGGAATTACAACAACAAGCTTCACAACCTCCTCTACGCAACAAGCTAGTCACGGTAAGAAAATGGCAAGTTTTCAAGTTCAAAAAAATTGTTGAATTTTAAAAACACTTCTATTCTTCTTTCCTTCCACGAAATAATTAATCACAAGAAGCTACAACAATCTTCCCATCCAACTCTAACAAGCAGCAAATCAGATTTCAATCAAGGCAATTTTCGCAACTCAAAGCTAACAACAACACAATTGCGGTTCAAAATTGAATAACCCTAATTGAAGATGATAATCACGAAATCAACCAACACTTAATCCCTTCTCTCAACTTTGTGCTCTGATACCAAAAAGATGATGTGCTCAAAACCAATTTAAACACAATCAAATGACTCAAGAAAACAAGTCTCAATTCAATCACAAAACCTGTTCAATGTGGATGAACAATTTACGTGAAACCCTTTGAGATTTAATGGAAAAATGATGATGAAATGATGTAATTGCATTCCCTTTTTGTATTATTCACCAAGTGACAACAAAAAGAGATGAGATTCACGTGAAATCAGATCAAAAGGAAGCAACACAAACCGTGAATTCCACTCCCCCTTCAATTCCAATGCACTCCAACACCAAATGATATATATATAATTCAAGTACTAAAGGAACAATCAATCTTACAAGACAATTGTTCATGAATTACACTCACAATAATTCCAAGAAAGATTCCAAACCACCCTAGATATGACTCACTAGAGAAGAAAATGAAAAACAACAAAGATGAAATCAATATGACTCACAATTCCCCTTGTCGCACTCGCCACAATTCCAATTCTAGGTTAAAATTGATAAGAGGTTTTGAACTAAGGATGAACCCTAATTCCACACATGAAGTGCTAGGTTTAATTTGAAAAATATGGCCTCTTCAAACCCTCTCTAAGCAAGTATTTATACTTGCTACTCCTAGGTTAGAAAGTGGTCAAATTACAAGTTCGCCACTTTTAAGGTAGCTAGTCCTAAATGAAAATTACAAAGAAATGAAAGTGTCCCAAAACCAAATACAATAAAAAATAGTTTTATAAAACAATTACAAAGTACAAAATATCATAAGTCTTCATGAACCAATGCTTGAATGGAAAAACAATCGCAGCGTGTCTTTGATTGTCACCCTGAAAATGTTCTGTGTCCATCAACTGTTGTAGGACATATTGGCATCCCACGAGAATTATCATGTACCTGTAAGATTATTCCAAATATTTATTAGAATAAAAGACATAAAGTAAAATATGAGCGATTTGGATCATCTCCAAATCGGGTTCTGAAAATGTCAACTAGCCAGAACTTTTCCTAGCAATACAATATACGTACAACCCTTACACACTACATGGCATCCACATATGCACAAAAACCGCACCTACTACACACCGTCCATATGCATATACCCCCCTTTCACACACACCACATATCATCCCATACACATACACTTCGCATACATCATACCCTTATACACACACATACTACACACCCACATACACATACCACCATCACTTCATGCACTACGTGCACTTCGCATACATTACACCCTTATACACACACATACTACACACCCACATACACATACCAACCATCACTTCATGCACCTACGTGCATGCTCTCAAGCATTACACACTCGCTTCTCCTCTATACGTACACGTACCTTCAAACACACCATACATCATCAACCAACATACACACATCCTTACATACACATCATACACCCTTAACCACACATACACACATACACACTTCATTCACACACACACATTCCGCATACACTGCATCACCTCCTCATTTACCCACATGCATACATACACACTATACTCCATCATTCACATACATATACACCTTCCCACATACATCACACACATCCCTACACACATATGCATACATACATCTTCATTCTCGCATACACATACGCATACATACATCTTCCTTCCCGCATACACATACACTCTCGTACTTCCACACCATCATCCACACATACACATATACACCCTCGGCTTCTCCTTCTCCTTTCACAAAACACATACCCTTCACCCATACACACACACACATTTTCTTTCCTCTTCCTTTTCCCTCACTTGCTTTTGTACTTGCTGTTCGTTTGTTATTGTTGCTATGGTTGTCGTCGTGATCGTTATTTTCGTTGTTGGAATTGTCGTTGCAGTTGCTATGGGGGTCATTGTTGGTGCTACCATGGCTATCATTGTGGCCTCTGGCGTGGTTACGCTACCACTACTAATTGCGGTCCTCTTCCTTCATGCACCCACATGCACACAACCACACACATACTAACACATACAACCTCCTCCTTCGTCCACACACACTCACATGCACACACTTTTCACGGCTTCCCTCTACAGACACCCACACACTTCCTTCACTTGCACACACACACTTCCTCATGCACACACAAACACACCCTCGCACACACCATCTATCGCCATTGCTGTTGTTTGTTAAGGGTCATGGTTGTTGTCGTCGCTGGATCGTCATTGCTACTGTCGTTACTGTGGCCATCACGGCCACCGTCGTTGGGTGGCTGTTGTTATTATTGTTGCAGCTGCTGAATTGTTGTCATCACCATTGCAAATTGCCGCCCGGAGCTACTGGGTCGAAGTCGTCTTAGTTGCTATCATCGCCATGGTTGCCGTTGTAGTTGAGGTGGTCATCGCAGTTGGGGTTCCCATCGCTGCTGTTGTGGTGGCCGTCATTTCTAAGGTTGAAGTCATCGCTGGCCATTCACCATTGCCATCATCGCTATATCGTAGCTATTACCATCGTGCTACCGCTGGAGTTAGGATCACCGCTGCTGTTCTTTGCTGTTGTCGCTGTTGCAATCATCGCTACGTGCCATTGCTTGCCATCATTATTGTCGAATGCCTCTCTCGTGCGGATACGTTGGAGACCTGGCGCTGGTGATGTGATGGACGCGCGTAGCTCTATCGTCCGGGGTCGTTGTAGATGCCATTGTTGCTGTTGGAAGCTACTAAAGAAGGCACAACTCCTTGGAGGTGAAGGAGAAGGAAGAAGAAGCAGAAAAAGAAAAAGAAAGGGACAACGGAAGAAGGAAGGAAGGGGAATCTACATGAGTCTAGGGAAAAATCAGGGGAAAACATGACACAATGATAGAGCCATTTTATACTCAATCTTTATAGTATGAATTGTGTTAATTTATTATAGATTTTATAGAAATCATAAGGAAATGGTACTTAATTCTATTATGGTGATAATCAGGTTAAATGGGGTCAAGGGTGCTCATTCAAGTAAATTAAGAAGTTATCTACAACTTGGATCAAAGACAAGGATTTACACTAGAGGTGGAAAGTACATGGCGTGTAGTTGAAGTACACGGCTGTGTACTTGGTTTTGAATCAACAGGAAAATACATGGTTGAAGTACACGATCGTGTATCTGTTTAGAATGAGGCACAGTTTGAGATACGACCATAGTGCAAAACCGTGCCCACACACTGCATGAGAAGGAGAGAGACAAAGGCTTGTGACACGGCCGTGGTGGCAGCCGTGGGGGCAGCCGTGGTGGAAACCGTGGTGGAAGCTTAATGAAGCCGTGCCATATACTAAATAAGGAGGAGAAATTGTGGAACTTCGACTAGAGATGAACACGGCTTGGAATCTGGCTGTGGTTGAAGTCGTGGTACACACTGGACACGGAAGATATATGTAAATTTAACACAGAGGAAGGCACGGCTTGCCCCACGGCCGTGTTGGGGGCTGCCAGGGGGAAAACGATTTTTTACTTCTCAGATTTTAACTTAAAAAAGGAAAGATATTTTCGTATCTTCTAGCAAAAGATCACCTCCCACCCTTTTAAACAATTAAATAAACTAACCCTAGGGGTTATATCATCTTGAAAAATCGGGGGAGACAAAAAGGAAGGGAGGAGGCAGAGCAAAAAAAACCGGGGGAAAAAGGGGGGTTTTGTTATTTTTTTATTTTTAAATTTTTTTCGTTTTGAGAGAACATGTTAGCAAGAAATTTTTTTCAGCCAAAAAGGGCTTTGAATTTAAATTTCCCAAAACGAATTGTGAGATCTAACTGAGTTGTTTTTAACTATTCTTTTTTTTGGATATTCAAAAATTTTCCCTGGAAGTTTTGTCAATATTACTTGGTTGGGTAGAATTAGAGCTTTTCCCCTTTACTAAATTAGAAAGTAAAATATTGAAAAAAAAAGCACTCAAATCCGAAAATTGTTTGATAGTTCTAGTCTCGGTGACCAATAAAAAGGGTTTTGGATTATAAAATAAATATTGAATTCAGTTAGGGAGATGATATCTTTTTTAAAAATAGGTTATCTTACAATCACTGGCAAATTGGTGGTCTCTCTTGTTTTTAATGCCATTGATGTTTAAAACCAAGAGCTTGTTTAGGGTTGCTAATCGATAAGAGAAATAACAAAGAGCTTTTTTTGATTTCAAAAGTAAGGGAATAGGTTATTAGAGCTTGTTAAAAAAACCCAAAACCTTTTTAACTAAAATAAGAAAAAAAAACATTTGCATCGATGATCAATCCTAGTTTAAACAAACTTGTTTCCCTTTGCTAGGTTTTTATAAATATTCGTTTTTTATATCTTTTTCAATTTTATTTTGATTCACAAACAAAACCCCCCCATTTTTTTTCCTTTTTTATTCCTTTGAATAAAATATATTTAACCAATCCTTGTGGATACGAACCTACTCATACAAAATCCAAAGCATTCAATGTCTAAGTATTTTTTATTTTTGTTGGATTCAAACCCATAAAATTTTGGCACCTTTGCCGGGTTTGGGTGTCAAATTTTTTTCTTTTCTTGTATACCTTCTTCTCTAACAATGCATCCTTAAATCCGGAGATTGAGAAAACTCTTAAAGGCTGCAAGAGAAGCTAGAAAACCCCTAGATGAACTTGGGGCATCGAATTTTTGTTTAAATTCTCCTTGATTCTAAAAAAGAAGACGAGGGGGGGCAAATCCTAAAAAAACATTGCGAGAATTGGCTGCCCCGGGATGTAATCAAAAACCCCTTTGTATTCACTATCCCAAACCTAGCTTTTTGAATTTTGAGTTGAAATCGGGGTTTGATCTCTGCTACCCCCCCTTTCATGGTCTTGAAATGAAAACCTCACAAACATTTAAAAGAGTTTCAATATGTGTTCAAATATGAGGCCGAAGGGGAATAACCGACGATCAAATAAAAGTTACGTCTTTTCCATTTTCTTTAAGTCAGAGCTAAAGATTGGTTGTTTTTTTTGCCTCCAGGTTCATAACCATTTGGGATAGAAGGTAGACTCTTTTGGACAAATTTTCCCCGCATCAAAAGAGTTCGGGGTATAAGAAGAAAATTTTGGGGTACAAACAGAGGGACACCGAGACTTTTTCATGATTTTTGGGGGGTTTTAAAAGCAACTTTGCAAGCTGTCCACAACATAGGATATCTGAAAAACTCCCTTTAAATTTACTTTTATGAAGGCCGTTTTCGAGGGAGAGAAGATGATGGATGCTCAATGGAGGCGCCATAGTGAAAAAACCCCGGGTAAAAGGGGGGAATTGTCTCCATTATGGCGTAATTCGCAAAAATTTTGGGATGGGCATGATCATCTTCAAGAAGGTAAATGAGGTAATTTTTCAACCTTAAACATCAATTTCTAAAAAACCTCCCTTGTGCAAAAAATAGCCTTGGAAATACACAGCAGGTGAAGGCTTGGGGAATTGTACTGCCCTTTAAATCACCCACTGACAGTGCCCCTCATTGCAAGATACAATCATGAAAACCAATGCTTGGGAGGTTCCCAGACAAGCCAAAAAGGGAAATATATCCCTACTCAAATTTTTAATCCTGGATGAGGGATCATCCTAACTTCAAAGGGCAAAAAAACCACAAAATTTCCCCAACAATTCCAACCTAAGCCATCAAACCAAGTACCACAAGCTCCTTCCACTTCGGGAAGTCTCTTGGGGAAATTTTTAAATCTTTGCTTTAATACAAAACAATTTTGGGATGAGACAAAGCAAATTCACAACCGGGAAAATGGGTAAGCCAACTTGCTCTTCTTAAACAATTTAAAAAACCAAGGAATTTCCCTCAGACTAAACAAATCCAAAAAAAAGCGCTAAACGCAATTCCTTGAGAAGTGGAATAAATTGCAAGAATCAAAAGAAAGGATACAACTAACTTGGGGAAGAGACAAAGAAAGAACAACTCCGACCAGCAAACAACCAGCCCAAAAGGATCCCTCGTTAAACCACCAAAAAGACAACAGCACCCCTTTCCCTTTCTAATAACGAAAACCAAGAATGAAGCTGTAAAAAAGAGATTCTTGAAACTTTTTAAAAAGTTGGGGTAAATATTCCTTTGCGGGATGCAATTAGCAATACCTCGTTATGGCTAAATTTCTCAAAAATTGGCACTAACAAAAGAAAGATGAAATAAGAAAAGATTTGTGGGTGAGAATGTTTTGCTATCTTCAAAAAGCTTTCCTCCAAAATGTAAGGACCCGGGAAATTTTACCTTTTTCCTTGCAAAATGGGTAATTTGGAATCCGCTAAAGCAAGTGTGATTTAAGAGCTTCAATAAATTTATGCCTTTGCTTTTATCAATGCTTGAATGTTGGTCCCTTGAAGGAAACGGGTGTTATTGTTCAACTTGCTGATGGTCCAAAGTCTATCCGAGGGAGCTAGAAGATGTTTTTTTGTACAAGTTAAGGGTTTTGGTTTTTTCCCTGCAGATTTTTATTCTTTTACCAGAGAATGAGATTCTCAATTCCTCAATGATATTATTAGGAGACCATTTCTTAAGACATCCAGAACGAAAAAATTAGTACAAGATGGTAACCTCACTATGGAATTTGATGGGAAGTATTAAATTTAAAATTTTTATGCCATGAAATATCCAGGATATCTCCTCTGTTTTTGTTGGATGTTTTGACCAAAACAGCTACATTTTTATTGTAGACGATAGAGTTGAAAAAAGTACTTAATAGGAATCTTACTATTTCATTGAAAATCTTAAGGGGAACTTGTAAATCCTCTATTTTCAGGACATGATTTTGGGAGTTGGAATCTTTTAAAAACCCACAGGTATGATGTTCCCAAATTTAATTTTTCCCCCCCTTCTAACACAAATTCTTCCCTCATTGTAGGCACTAAAGCTAAATTAAAACCCCTTTCCCGAAATCTAAATTTCATCTTTTTAGGAGAAAATGAACTCTTGCTGTGAATCTCTAACAAACTAATTTAGAAGAAAAAAGTTTATTTTGGGTTTAAAAGAGAAAAGAAGCCATTGATGGGCCATACAATATCAAAGGACTAAGCCCCCCACATGCTGCAAAGATTTTAATGGAAGATAATGCAAACCCTTTAAAGGGGAATTTCACGTCGTTTAAACCCCCCTTGATGGAGGTAGTTAAAAAGAACTTAAACTTTTGTCACTATGATCTATCCCAAATTTTTATAGCAAATGTAAGTCCCCTTCAAGTTTTCCAAAGAAAACAGGGTTACTGGATTGAAAACTCTGATGGTGAGTTAATTCCTACTCGGGTTCAGAAGGATGGGAAGGTTTTTGTTGATTACAGGAAGTTAAATGCGTCAACTAAAAAGATCACTTCCCTCTTCCTTTCTTTATCGATGCTTGAGCGTTTTTTGGGGGCCATTCCATATTGTTGTCTTGATGGGTTTTTTCAGGTTTTCAACAAATTCCATAGCACCGGAAAAACAAGAGAAGACTACTTTCACTTGTCCCTTGGACTTTGCATATCAAAGATGCTTTTGGGGTCTGCAAAGCCCCACCACTTCCAAAGGGTATGGTTAGTAAATTTTTTAGATTATGTGGAAAATATCATAGAGTTTTTCAGGGTGACTTCACCGTCACGGAAAAAAAAAAAAGAAAAAAAAAAATCTGTTTGAAAATTTTATGAAAAAGTCATTATTGGTTGAAAAGCTATTTGGTCATATTGTATCCTCTAAGGGGCTTGAATCGTAAAGCTAAGGTAAATTGATTAAATCTTTACCTTACCCTGTAAGTGTTAAAAGGAAATTCGCTCTTTTTTTGGGAGTGCAGGGTTCTTTGATGCTTCATAAGTTTTTTTCCAAAAAAACTCAACCCCTATGTCGATTCGCAAAAGAAGTGACATTTGAGTTCGTGAGGCCTGTAAGCCGCTTTTTACAAATTGGGGGTAATTAACTTTTCTCCAATCATCCAAAACCCCCTGACTGGAAAATTCCCTTTTAAATTAGGTGATGCGGGCAATTAGCATTGGGGCCGTTCTTTTGGGCCCAAAAATTTTTGGGAAAACTTTTTCATTCATTTATTACGCTTCCAAAAAATGGATAATGCTCAATGAACTCTCCCAACAGAAAAAGAACTCTTGGGTTTGTTTTTTTTTCATTAGAAAAAATTTAAACATATTACTTGGGAACTAAGTAATTGTTTTCCTGATCACACTCTCAAATCCTCTCACGAAGAAGAGGAAACCAAACTTATTCGATGGATACCTTTTAAAGATTTGAAGGAAATACCGGCAGGAAAGGCTTAAAAACTTAGTTGCCGACCCCCCTCAGTAAATACCTATCATGAAGGGTCAACACCAAACAAGATGATTTTTCCAAATAGTATCTCTTTTCTATTCAAAAGACAATTCCGGGTAGCTATTTGTCAAATATTTGGGTTACTAAGACACTACCAATATTTGTCTAGGGCTCAAAAAGATAAAATTAAAAGGTGCAAAGTACTTGGTGGGGGATCCAAAAATTTATGGAAACATTTTGCTGATCAGATCATTAGAAGTGTATTTTCCCCAAAACGAATTCCTTCTGTCTTGCAATTTTTTTCACCATATGCATGGGTGGACATTTTTTGGGCCCTAAGAGGACAGCTCAAAAGGTATTTGGGTGTGGTTTTTTTTGGCCTACATTGTTCATGATTCTTTTTTGTTTTGTAAATCTTTAACGGTCAAAAAAATTTGGGAACTTTGGGCGTAAGACCAAATGCCACTTACCCCCATTCTTGCTTGTGAAATATTTGATAAAGGGGGATTATTTTTAAAAAGGGGCCTTTCCCCTTCTTTCAGTAATGTTGACATCCTTCTTGCTTTGGATATGTTTCAAAAAGGGTGAAGCCAAAACGACCCGAACTAATGATGCCAAAGTTGTTGTGGATTTTTTTTAAAAACTCAATTTTTTTCTATTCGGGACACCCAAAGGGGTCTTATCTGATCGTGGGACACACTTTTGAATAGAAGTAGAAACCTACAAAAAAATACAAGGGCACCATCCACTTCCACCGCATACCACCCTCAAAACCAATGGATTTGGGAGAATTTTCAAATCGAGAAAAACAAATCTATTCTGGAAAAAAAACCCCAATCCCAAACAGGGAAAATTAATACAAACTTGAAGGATGCATTATGGGCCACCGGAACTTACAAACCCCCATAGGATGTCCCTGACCGTTTGATATTTTTGGCAAACGGCACCTCCCTGTGGGGCTGAACAAGGTGTACGGGCTGTAAAAAAGTAAAATGCAATAGAAAAGGTTTTGGTGAGCATAGAAAACTTAATTACAAAAACTTTAGGAAAAAAGAAGAGAACTTTTGAAGTACTAAATTTTTCAAAAAAAAAACAAAGAATTTTTATGACAAATGATTTCCCCGAAAGAATTTTTTTGTAGTCAAAAAGTAAAATCATTCCGATTGAAGTGTTTTTCCCCAAAAACTACAATCACGGTGGATGGTCCTTTTTTTTTTTTTTTTTTTTATCACTAAAATATTTTTACATGGGGCTTTGACTCACTTGGGTTATCCATGGACCACCTAACCGGATGACTAGGGCCCTTGGGTCCATAGAAGACCCCACTTAAGACCATTTTTTTTTATATATTTTTCTTTTATGAACAATTTTTGGGTTTATTTTGGTTTTGGGGCACTTTTTATTTTTCCTTTTAATTTTCATTTTGGGATAGCCACCTTAAAATGGGAAAATTTTATTTTGAGCACTTTTTAACCCTAGGAGTAAAGTATAAATACTTTCTTTAAAAGAGGGTTTTAGGGGGGTTATTTTGCAGAACAAACACTTCACATTTCGTGAGAGGGCTTAGGGTTTTCCAAAATCCAAATTCTCTTATCAATTTCAATCCAAGAAGTTGAAATTGGTGGCGAGTGCAACATCTTGAAATTGTGAGTCATATAAATTTTCATTTTGTTGTGATTTCTTTCTTCTCTAGTGTTCATATCTAGGGTTGAATTGGAGATATTTTTTGGGTCAAAATATCCTTGTTGTTATTCACGAATTCTTGTGATTTTTGAAGGAATTATCATATTGATCCAATTCATCTTTAAGGATTTCTTGATAACGTGTTTTTCACCATTGGAAAGGATTGTTTTGTTACGGTTTTTCTTTGTCAAATTGAGGTTTCATTTGCGTGGATTACATGAAATTAGAGTGTTTTTAGAAGGCATTTTCATTGAAGTATTCTGATTATACCATTGGTTTTTTGAATTTCACCCTTTTCCCATCATTAGGGTTCATTTGAAAAGTCCATTTTTGGATCCGTTTTTTGCCTTGACTTGAGATAGTTTTTCTTAAGTCCTTTGGATGTGCTTTTAAGTGTGTTTAGGCACATCAAGAGGGAAGAAAAGAAAAGGAAAAGTGAGCCAAAAGAAGAAAGGAAAGGAAAGAAAGAAAAAAGAAAAGAAAAAAAGAAGAGAGTGAAGGAAGAGAGAGATCGAGACAGAGCTGGGGGAAATTTCTATTTGGGAGCTACTGTGCTGCTGCCGCTTTACGTAATAGATGGGACAAACATGACGGGGACGTGATGACTGGTCACGTCCTTACTGCGGCTGCGGCTGCTTTTTTTTTTTTTTTTAGTTGTGTATATATATTTATATGTATTTTTATATATTATAATAATATTTTATTTTAAAAATGCCCCTATTTTAACATTCCTATGCGTAAATTATATCTTTTTAAAAATTATTACAAATTTTATGTCTAGGTTAATTTGATTATTCCGAAATAAATATTTACTCTAAATTTTAATTTGAAATTCCTAGATTTATAATTTAAATTAATTTCATTATTTAACCTAATGTTGTTTAAAATTATGTTTTGAATGATTTATTCTTTTAAATTTTAAATTTTTACCCAAACTAAAGTTAAATTTTAAAATTATTTTCATTTATCCTTATATTTCTAATATTTGGATATTTTCAAGTACGTCGCTTCCTAAATTTATTTGGTAACATATTCAAAAAATTTAAATTTTATTACGTTCATCATCTTTTCTTTCTTACGAAAGTTGTTCTTTTTTAAATTTTTTAAATTTTTAAAACCTATTATTATCACAAATTTAAATAAAATAATTTTTATTATTCTATTTATTTTCTGTAAATTGTTTTTATAACTTTTTGAATTTTTTTGGACTTCACAACTTTTAAGACAAAAGATAGGTTATATGAGTAGTTAGTCAATGCCATTTGGCTTAACCAATGCACCTAGCACCTTTATGAGTTTAACGGATCATGCTTTATGTTTTTCATTGGAAAATTTGTTGTAGTCTACTTTTATGATATCTTAGTGTACAACAAAAATTTAGATGATCATGTTAAACACTTGTAAGTTGTTTGAGTGTTTTGAGGGAAAATAAATTATATGTTAATTTGTAGTGCGATTTTGTATGGAATCTATTGTTTTTCTTGGGTTTTGTTATAAGCTCATAGGAAAAAGGAGGATGAAGACAAGGTGAAGGCGATTAGGTCTAGCTTACACCAATGAATCAAGTGAGGTAAAAGTTTTCATGCTTTAGCAAGTTTTTATAGAGGTTGTAAAAGGACTTTAGTTTGTTGTAGCACCTTTAAATGAATTTTTTAAAAAGAATGTTGTGTTTGGGGGGGGGAAGTGAAATGAAAAGCTTTTAGCACTTTAAACAAAAAATTGACCAATGTACCTTTATTGGTTTGCCTAACTTTGACAAAGCTTTTGAGGTTGAATATGATGCCTTAAGGGTTAGAATAAGGGCTTTTTTGATGTGGGAATTCCAAGCTGATTGCATTTTTCAGTGAAAAGCTTAATAGGGCAGCATTGAATTATCCTACCTAGATAAGGAGCTATATCATTAGTAAGAACTCTTCAGACGTGGTAGCATTACTTTGGCCAAGGGAATTTGTCATTCATTCTAACATGAGAGCTTAAGGTTTTTGAAATCCTAAGGTAAGCTTAATAAAAGACATGCTAAGGGGTTAGAGTTTATAGAAACATTCCTTATGTGATTAAATATAAGAATGGTAAGGAAAATGTTGTTGTTGATCCCTTCTCTGGAAGGTATGTATTGCTCACTTCCTTGCAATCTAAATTACTTAGTTTTGAGTTCATTAAAGATTTGTACATCGATGATGTCAATTTCCTACCAAGAAATAGAATGCATGCTCTAAATGTACATATGGAAATATTATAGGCATGAAGGATTTTTATTCAAAAGGGATAGACTGTTGTGACTATGTATTCTTTACATGAATTACTATTAAGGAGTCTCAAAAAGGAGGCTTAATGGGACTTTTTTAGTGTTTTGAAAGACTTTAGACAATTGCATGAACTTTTCTATTGGGCTTAACATGAAGCATGATGTGCAATCTATTTGTGATAGGTAAAATAACTTGAAAAACAAGCTGAAAAAGCCCTAAAACCCTGGCTGTACGTATCTTTATCTCATAAGACACATTAAGGCTCTGAATCAACTCTAAAAAAAACAATTAACTTGTAACTCCTATGTAAAAACATTTCATATGTCTAAAAAATTTAAAATAATTCATAAACCATATCGAACATCTAATGTAGTGGAAGTCTTTAAACACCAAAAAAACATTATCAAAAGATAATGTCTATTACAGCCTAAAAAAAGTAATTCTCCTAAAACCTAATCGCCATAATAGAAATTTGGCAACTTTTTATCTTCCTCTCTCTATGGTTTTACCCAAACCCAAGTTATCTTCTAGGTTTCTCATCTCTCTCAACACCTGTTTTTAAAAAATGTTCCAAAAAAGGGTGAGCTAATGCCAGTATGTATAACATAAACACGCGCGCATGAACAAACATATACAAGTAAACATTAACAGAATACTCATGACGCCCTTAACACAATTAACACACAAAGCAAAATTTGGTGATGGGGAAATGCCATTATGGGTCCTACACTCATGATCCCTTAATCCTTAAAAATTAGTGATGGGAAATACCACTACAAGCCTTACACCTATAATCCCTTAATCCTTAAATTTGGTGATAGGAACTACCACTACGACCCCCACACCCATGTACACTTAATCCCCCAAAAGTTGGTGATGGGAACTACCACTATGGCCCCATACCCATGTAAACTTAAACCCGTGGGTGGCATTATCACTAAAGGCCCCGCACCTATGTCCACTTAATCATCTTAAACCGACATTCAACCCAGATCATTTCTAAGTACAACTCCACCAGGGACAACATCACATAAGGATCATTGGGGTGCCTCCCTAGGGATCTTCCACTACGGGCCCTTTGGTCAAGTCAAGCAAAAAAAGCATACAACTAAACACTTAAGCAAAATTATTCATCTTAACCAATTTCAACACACATACTAACTTAAATAAATAGTTTTTCAACATATAAGTTTCAAAGTACATTGAATCCTAGCCTTAAGCACTTCTGGTCTTGGACTTAGTTACGTTGAAATCTGTTTACATCAACAAGCTCTTCTTAGTACTTAATTTAAGATCAATATCATTCTCTTATTTCTCTTAATCTTATTTATTAAATTTCTATAAGGCCTTACTAGCTATCTAGGTTGCGTGGAAAATAGTTTAATTTGAAGTTTAAAAAAATATATAATTACTTTATACTGTATTTAACATGGCCATGTTGGGGACCTTGTGCTCAACATGAGCTAGAGCATGACTATGTTATGGGTATGTATCTTTCAATGTAAATTTGGTTTCAACCCCAGTTGGAACACGATTGTGTTGGGAGGCCACGCTCTTCTTAATTCAACAAGGTCAAAACATGACCGTGTTAAGAGGTCATATATCTCTTGGTGTAACCTTCATACTTAACACGGTCTAAACACAATCGTTAGGAGGCTTGTTACCCTTAAACCTTTTGAGTCTCTTCCTCGTTATACCCTTCTCAATCTTTGAATCCTGATGTGCACTTTTTACTCATGATTTTCCAAAACCCCAAAAACTGAAATTGAAACTTGTATAGAATTTTTTTCCTTTGTCCTTTGGAATTAGATCACTCATTTTTTCCTTTCATCTCTAGGTTTCCTATCAAGAGTGTCTGTCCTCTGGTTTTTTTTTTCACTGTTCACAATGGAAAATTAGGTTTCCTAGTTTATTCAGCATTTATACCCTCCATGTGAAAAGACCCATTCGCCCCTTATTTAAATAACATTTTTATATCTTTAGCCTCGGCTCATTGTGACAACATAATATACTAAGATAAATTAATAAATGAAATTTTCAGGTATTACACAAGCAAAGTTTAAAGTAAAACTGATGAGATCCGAGATGAAGCCAAGCCGGAAGAAGAAATGTGGATCCTCTTGAAGTGCTCCTAGACGATCATAAGAAATCGAGCAAAACGACTCAAGGAAAGCACTTAATGGGTTGATAAAGGATGTCCATTCAGCCGAGAAGGATTGGGTCAATCATGAAGTTGGAACGGATTGGAACAACCATGGGAAGACCCTTGCTCTTATACAAGTCACACCAGATACGGGTTGAAGAGGGCGTGTACTTTCAAGGCACAGCCGTGTAGGACTCTCAAGATTGCCTAGAATCATACATGGTTAGATACACGGTTAAAAGGCACGGCCGTCTATGGAGTCAAGAAAATCCACAGAAAGATACACGGCTAAAGTACATGGGCGTGTATGTTGCCAAAAGTTGCACAGAAAGATACACGGTTAAAGTACACGGGCGTGTATGTTGCCAGAACTTGCACTATGTCGAGACAACTTCTCCGAAGTAAAAGGGGGGAAGGTTTGATGCTGGGTTAGAAATTGAGGGTTGGGGGGAAAAATGAAGAGATGTCCAAAAAGGAAAGGGAACAAATTTATGAACGGTGGGGCAAAGCAAGCAAACCACAAACGATTCCAAGGGGTAAGAGGGAGAGTCGTTCTAGGGGAAATACCGAGGGGGGGAGATGAAATGCGGGTGATACTTTGAGAGCCTTCTGTTGGGAGTTATGAGGTAAGTGGCGGGAAAAGGGGACAAAAGATTGGAGGATATGGTATCACATGGCTAAAAGGTTGAGAACCAGCACAAGCGGAAGGGTAGTAGTAGTGTACGATTTCAACAGGGTAATGGTTCATCCACTTGGAAGACTAATCAATGGAAGAAGAAGAAAAGCCTTTACCTACCAAACCAAAAGGGGAAGTGAGCAAGCGGGTTCTACTCCTGGTAATCAAGGTAACCCTGAATCTTCTACTTCTAAAATCGTGACATTAGATGCTTATAAATGTCAAGGTAGAGGCCATATTGCTAGTCAATGTCCAAATAGGCGTGTGATGATTTTGCGTGATGATGGTGAGTATGAGACTGAGGGGATAGTGAAGAAGATGATATGCCACCATTAGAGGATGTTAGTGATGATGAGGAGTCTGCAATGGGAAGGCTAGTGGCAGTATGAAGCGAGCGCTGAATGTGCAGGTGAAGGAAGAAGAGAGGTGCAAAGAGAAAATATATTTCATACTAGATGTTATTTAGGAGATCACATTTGTAGTTTGATCATTGATGGAGGAGTTGCACCAATGTAGTGAGCAATTTTAATTGTTGAGAGGCTAGGGCTCAAAACTGTTAGACACCCTAGTCCATATAAATTGCAGTGGTTGAATGATAGTGGTGAGACTAAGGTGAGTAAGCAAGCCTTGATTGGTTTTCGCATTGGTAGGTATGAGGATGAGGTTTATGTGATGTAGTGCCAATGCAAGCATGTCATGTGTTGTTGGGAAGGCCATGGCAATTTGATAGGAAGGTTGTTCATGATGGCTTTTCTAACAAGTATAACGCTTGTTCACCAAGGGAAAAGCTTTAATCTTAAACCTTTAACACCTAAACAAGTGTATGAGGATCAGTTGCAGCTGCAACAGTCATTTGCAAAACACAAGGTGAGTGAAAAGCAGAGTGAGAGTAAGAGAGCAAAAGACAATGAGAAGAAAAAGGAATATAAAAGTCAAGATCAAAGGAAAAGGAGAGGAAGGCTGGAAAGAGTGTGAGAGGCCAAGTTGAAGGGGGATCAACTTTGGTTGTGAGTGAAAAGGAAGAGGCAGCCTGCAAAAGGAGAGTTGTGTGGCAAGAGCGAGTGTAGTGATGCAGTAGCGTTAGTGATGAAGCAACCTATGTTGTTTCTGGTTTTTAAGAAAACATGTTTGACTACTAACGAATTATCTAACTCTTTGCCTAGTGTGGTTGTGTCTTTTATGCAGACTTTGAAGATGTCTTTCTTGAGGAGATTCCAAAGGGATTACCACCTGTTCATGGTATTGAGCACTCAGATTAACCTTGTACCCGAAGCATCGATTCCAAACAAGCCAGCTTACAGGAACACCCCGGAGGAAGCAAAGGAACTCCAAAGGCAGGTTTGAAGAATTAATGGATAGGGGGTCGTGAGGGAGAGCATGAGTCCATGTGCAATGCTGTGATTTTGGTGCCTAAGAAGGATGGGACATGGATAAGCGTGTTGACTGCCGCGCCAGCAACAACATCACAGTAAAGTATCGTCATACTATTCCTTGCTTAGATGACTTCTTAGATTGGTTATATGAGTATAGTGTCATTCCTCATGAGCCTTGGATAGACATGTCCATAGATTTTGTGTTAGGATTATCTAAGCCTAGGCATGGTCGAGATTCTATTTTTGTGGTTGTGGATAGGATTTCTAAAATGGTTCATTTCAGTCCTTGTCATAAAACTGATCATGCTATACACATTGTTGATTTTGTTCTTTAGAGAGGTAGTGCATCCGCATGGTATAACCTAGAGCATTGTTAGTATTCGAGATGAGAAAATTTTTGGAGTCATTTTTGGAGAGTCTTGTGGGAAAAGTTGTGGAACTAAACGGAGTTTTTGACTATCCGTCACCTACAAACTGATGGGCAAATTGAGGTGGTTAATAGGACGTTAATTCAATTGTAAGGGCAATCATAGAGAAAACATTAGGACTGGAAGGATTATCTACCATTTGTGGAGTTTTCATGTAATAGGGCTTTAAATACCATTATTCATTGTTCACCATTGAGATTGTGTATGGTTTTAACCCATTGGTTCCTATTTATTTATTGCCATTGCCACTGAACAAATCTGTGAGTTTTGATGCTGATTTTAAACAGATTTCATGAGAAAGCTAAATATTGAGCGAAGAGCGGAGCAGTATGTGAAACAAGCCAACAAGGGTTGTCAACAAGTTGTTTTTGAACCTGGAGATTGGATTTGGGATCACATGCGCAAAGAGCAGATTCCCGTACAAAGAAATAATCTAAATTACTTCCTAAGGCGATGGACCAATTCAAATTCTTGAATACATCCATGATAATAGCATACAAGAAAGATTTACCACGTAAGTATCCAGTAAGTGTCACGTTTAATGTTACTGATCTGAGTCCATTTGATGCAGGAAATGATTCGAGGACAAATCCTTTTCAAGAGGAGGGGAATGATGAGATCTGAGATGAGAGCTAAGCCGAAGAAGAAATGTGGATCCACTTGAAGTGCCGCCTAGACCGATCATAAGAAATCGAGCAAAACGACTCAAGGAAGCACTAATGGGTTGATAAAGGATGTCCATGAAGCCGAGAAGATTGGGTCAATCATGAGTTGGAAGGATTGGAAAACCATGGAAGACCCTTGCTCTTATACAAGTCACACCGACACGGTTGAAGAGGGCGTGTACTTTCAAGGCACGGCCGTGTATGGAGTACAAGAAAATCCACAGAAAGATACACGGCTAAAGTACACGGCGTGTATGTTGCCAAAAGTTGCACAGAAAGATACACGTCAAAGTACACGGCGTGTATGTTGCCAGAAGTATGCACAACAAGTACACGGCCAAAGTACACGGGCGTGTACACAGGCCGTGTATCCCCTGTCGGCCAGCTTGTTCTGTTTCGCGTTTTTATGTCACTTAACTAAACTACGTCGTTTTGGACTTGTTTTTACATGAATTGTAACCCTAGTATAAAAGCTCCTAGGGTTTAGAACAACTTAGATTAGACATCATTGAACATTAAACACTTTTGAGAGGCACCTCTCTTGGTTCTTCAAGAACTTAATCGAACTTATCGATTGATTTCCGTGGCGTTCATCCCGACATTATCAATCGGTTTTTCCATCCTGATTGTGGCGTCTTCACATTTATACCAAGGTTCTTGTCTCGCTTATAGACAACGGGTCACGGTTTTCCCACTTTAGGTGTTTGGGCGTCTTAGGCAACGAATTTCCGAACGTATTGGTATTGGGTTTCGTCACAGTTGGCGGGTTCGTATACAAAAACCACATGGTTTTGTATACCATTGCTTGTACTTACTCAACCTTGGATTGATATTTCTATGGATTTGTGATTGGGTTGCCTAGGACTCAAAGTGGTAAGGATAGCATATTTGTTGTTGTTGATAGGTTAGTGAGATGGCACATTTTAGTACATGTTCTAAAACCAATGATGCAACACATATTGCTAATTTGTTCTTCAATGAGGTAGTAAGTTTGCATGGATTGCCTAAAACAATAGTAAGTGATTGAGATGTAAGTTTCCTAAGTCATTTTTAGCATACTTTATGGAATAAATTAGGAACTAAACTCCTGTTTTCAACTATGCACATCCCAAACGATGAGCAAACTATAGTTTAATAGAACACTTACTACTTTGTTACATGCTATCATTCAAAAGAACTTGAAATAATAGAAATTTGTTTGCCTCATATTGAGTTTACATACAATAGGATTTGCTTATTCTACTATGTTCATATTCACCTTTTGAGATTGTGCATAGCTTTAATCCTTTTACTCCTTTAGATATATTACCTTTGCTTACTAATGAATTGCTAATTTTGATGGAAAATATAAGGCTAATTTTTAAAGGATTTTACATACCAAAGTTTGTGCTAATATAGACAAAAGAATGAGCATTATGCAAGGCAAGCTAATAAGGGTGCACTAAGGTTGTTTTTGAGTCGGGAGATTGGGTTTGGGTATATTTTTGCAAGGAAAGGTTTCCCGGACAAGGAAATCCAAGCTATATCCTAGAGGAGATGGGCCATTCTAAGTGTTAGAAAGGATAAATGACAATGCTTACAAGATTGACTTGTCCAACAACTATGGAAACGTAAGTGCTTTTAATGTTGCTAACTTATCTTTGTATGATGCAAGTGATTTGAGGATGAATCCTTTTGAAGAGGGAGGGAATGATGGAATCAGCTTGCACCAACTTTATCCAATGTTCCATTAGAAGGAATTCGAAGACTAATGATAAAGGCAAGAGTAAAATGCATGGAGCAAGCTTTGAATGGACTTATTCCAAGATCATCTGGACTAAGCATTGTAGTTGAGTAATCCAAGAGATGAAGAGGTAATTTTCCATTTATCAAGCATCTCCAATAATAATAATGAAGAATCAAAGCTTGGAGCAACACTGTAAAATGGAAACTTTGAGCTTGAAGGATGTCATTACTTAGAAGATGTTGAAGGTCGCCTGGGAGTCGAAGAAGGTTGTTGGCTTTACATATAAAGGCCACCGGCTTACTTGGCTGGCTTAGGATTTAGGCCGTTAGCTTTGAAAGCTAGCCTTTATTTTTTCGTCTTGTGATTTCTTTTATTATTTGCTCCTTATTTGTAGAGACTATAAATAGTCTTTGAGGTTTTGAAATTAGGGACAAAATTCAGATGAAAGTATAAAAGTCTTCCTTATTCTTTATCAAGTTTTGTTTACTTGTTTTTTAAGATGATCCTAAGGTTTCTTTTCCATCCAATTGGTTCTAGGTATGTCATAACCTAAGGTTCACATCACAGGTCTGGAAGGGCTTCTAACTAAATTCATTTAGACATCTGAAGTTTGATTCTAAAGCACTGAGATGTCTCTAAGGAATCTAGAAGCCTCTATCCATAACCTAGAAAACCAATTAGGTTTAGCTTGCAAAAATGATGTTAGAAAGACAACCGAGAACATTGCTTAGGAATACGGAAATGAACCTAAAGAACAATGTTAATAGTGACCTTAAGAGTGGAAAGGAGTTGTAGGTTAATAATTTAGTGGATAAGGAACAAGTGAAAAAGGGAAGCACAACAGTTGAGAAGCTAAGTGAACCACCCAAGGAAGTCAAGGAGTCCAAACCACCCATACCTTACCTACTTACTTAAAGAAGGATCGCTCTAATGAGCATTTTGGTAAGTTTTTAGAACTCTTTAAAACATTACATATTGTCTAACCTTTTGTAAGGCTTTGTCACAAATGCCTAAATATGCTAAAGTTTTAAAAAGATTTGCTGTTGAATAAGTGGAAGTTAGAGGAGCTATCTATGGTGACACATAAGGAAGAATGCTCAACGATTTTGCTGAATAACATACTGAAAAAGCTGAAAGACTTAGGTAGATTCACTATACCTTATTTGATTGGTAATCTTTCCATGGAAAAAACCTTGGCGGAGTTGGGAGCAAGTATACATTTGATGCCTTATAAAATGTTTAAAAGATTAGGACTAGGAGAGCCTAAGCTAACACTTATGAGCTTACAACAAGTTGAATAGTTAGTGAAGTACCCTAGTGTATTATTAAAGATGTGTTCTTAAGGTTAGAGCCTTTATTTTTCTTATTGATTTTGTCATTCTAGATATAGACGAGGATATAAAGGTCTATTGATCCTAAGTTACCTTTTTAACTACTGCTAGAGCTATCATCGATGTAAGTGATGGTATCATTTTAAGAGTTAGTGACAAAGAGTTAGTATTTAAGGTTCTCGATGCTTTGAAGCAATCTTTTAATCAAGATGATACATTTTATTTTCTTGATATATTGATCTACTATTGTAAGTTGTATGTAGGATATGCTTTATGAAGATCCTTTGGAGCTATGTACATGTAAGGGAAGGTAAGTCAAATAGATAACCTTCTGCATGAAGAAGCTTCGACTCTGAGTTCATGTAAAGAAAAAAGGAATTTGAGGAAATTGATAGGGGAAAGAGAGAATAATTGAAACCCCCCATTGAAGAATTGCTAGTTTTAGAGCTAAAATGTTAGCTAACTATTTAGAGTATTCCTTCTAGATAAGAACATTAATTTTACCGTGATCATTATGTCTAATGTGGAAAATAGACTAGAAATAAAAGGTCTTACAAGTGCTTAGGGACATAAAAATCTATTACATGGAAGATCTTGGATATTTGGGGCATTAGCCTTTCTTTTTATACTCATAAGATCCTATTGATGTGCCTCACCAAAATTAAATGGCAAACACATCAATCACAAGGCGTGAACAACCAATTCCCTCAATAAAATGGCATATCAAATTACTTCAAATTGGAAGTCCAATTCACGAGTTTGAACACTAAATGGATGTAAGAACAAACAAGTGTGTGATATCAATGGAATAACACGCAAATGAGCTAAAATTCAATCTCAAATTGAAATAAAAAAAATATGAAAATATATAACCCTAATTCACGTGATAAGAATAAGTAGCCAACAAATTGTACTTAGATATACTCACTAAACATAATTGGCAAAACAACAAGAGTAAGATGTTATGACTCACAATCCACTCTAGTTGATTCTTACCACAATTTCACAAAGAATTTGATAAGAGATCTTTGTATGCAAAGGATGAACCCTTACGCACAAAGTGTATAAATTTCTCAAAATGTCAAAAGCTTCTTAAAAACCCAGTTAGCAAGTATTTATAACTTGCTCCTATTAGGGTAAAAACACACCAAACATTACAAAGATGCCACTTAAGTAGCCGATTCCCAAAACATAAATTACAAAAACATATGGTTCTTCAAGTGGCCGATTCTTCACTTTAATTGAACATATTATTGGACCGATTCTTCTTTGGTTTATGTAGGTTAATGAATAACCTATAAACTGAGCTTTAGCGAGTTTATCCACCTCCTGTAAAAACTAACTAGTGTAACCTACTAGAATGCATAACAAATATGTAATAGAAAAGAAGTTACTAAACAAATGTTCTTTGGGTAAGATTATTCAAAGAGGACCCTCATCGCTAAATTTTGTAACCTTTTGGCTCTTGCCCTAGTGATAGGTCCTGTAAAATTTTGATTCCTATCATCTCCTCGGGCTTTAGGAAGATTTACCCTCAAATCTGATAGGTCTCCATGAACATCATTGAGTAGATATAGTGACAAGTCTGTAACATCAAATGTAGTAAGACTCTATACCCTCCTAGCAGGTTACTAGTAAAATATCACTGTAATCACCTAGTGCTTGAGATACTACAGGGGTAGTTGCTCTCACCCCTCAAACTTTAGATATATCTCACTGCAAAATATAAATGGTCTATCATCCTTATGGTCTTCCTTAACTCAAACTGTCCCACCAATAATGTTTTCTCTATCCTGATTTTACTTATATGTCTCTGACCCTCTTGGTTCTTGATGGTTTACTCATCTGTTTTTGAACCTTTGGACCTCTGATGTTGACTCATCTACTTCTAAACTGTTGGTCCTCAAAAGGTTGATTTATCTATTTCTAAACCACTTGACCTCTGAAGGTTGATTCATCTGCTTCTGATCCTTTTGGTCCTTAAAGGTTGACTTATCCTACCTTTGAACCCTTGGACCTTGATGTGACATTGGGTTCAATACTATACGATTTACCCTCCTGCTAGAACATATAAGTATTTCTATAGCCATTAGTAAAACCTTTATGTCATACAACCAAGGCATGTCAAGCAATATATAGGATGCACACATAGGAAGAATATCATATTCAATTTCATCATGAATATTATCCCCTATATTGAAAGGCACCCTACCTCTAGTCACATGAGACTACCCTGCTCACTTAGCTAATACAATTTATAGTTTCTAATTGGGGTAGTTACAAGTTATAATTTCGATACTAATGAGGCAGCCACAACATTAGTAACAACTACCGCCATCAATAATAAGAGCACATAAAATAACTTATACCCTACAAATATGTGGAACAAATTTTCTCCTCTACTTATCATCAATGGTTGGAAATAAAGTTAAGGCTTAGTGCAGTACATTAATAGACAAATACAAATCATTTGATATGGTTGCTTACTAACTCAACAAGCCAACAACACACTTCACTACACACATTAACACACCTACGTGCAACAACAACTAATGCAACACATACCCTCAACGACTTCACATACACACTCCTACAATCATGCTATATAACTCTCCCACAGTTCACTTTTCTTTACACCACAACACACTTCCGGCACAACAATAACACCCTCTACACCTATGTACACACACAATTACTGATACTTCAACAACAACCAAAGGCAACAAACACCTTCACATCAACACGTCTACACCCACGGTAATACACACACTCACACCTCACCTACACTCACGTGCTTCACACACAAAAACAAATTCCACAATCACAATTAATCATGTTCAAAATAGAAGCAATAATAAACACTCTCCAAATAGTAAGTTAATGATTCTAACTAAGCAAAGTGTTCAAGCAATCAATACACAATAACTCCCACACATTACTGATTGCTTTTGAAATTCAAATTTTAACTACTATAACTCCCTTTTCAATCACGACACATACACACACTTAACACTCCACGTGCAACACCCTTCTCCAAAACACAAACAACACAACACGTTGCAATACCCTTCACAACATAAACTCACTTCGCCACACAAAACAAACCTCAACTACGGTGCAAGCTTTAAACAAAACCTACACTTACACTTCATGGTGTAGCACATCCTCAATCCTCAATACCTCACTTTACAACACAATCACGGCACAACAATTCAAATACTACTTATTAATGAACCCTCTCCACAAATGGTGAGAAGCAATTCAAAATTCAAATAGCATTCAATTTTCAAATTTTGAATTTTGAATTGCTATTTGAATTTTCGAAACCACAAACAAGAATTCACTTCTCTTTTGCTTCAAGGAATGTACCTCTGATTCCAAAACTAATGGGAATCTACCTATGGTTCCAGTAGTGGGGGAACTTGATTTGGATGTATGATTAGGACATCCACATGTGTTCACTTCTTATCTAATAATTTTTAGTTTTGCACTATAGTAGGTACATTGATCGGTTTTCAGGATGCCAAATAACATGCACTAATGATCAACTTGCGGGACATTTTTTGGAGTCACATCCAACGACCCACAAATTGCTCAATTGACTTGAAGAACCGGCCATTTGAAGACCATTGATGAGGATCAGATACATCTAAAAGGAAGGAACCAAAAACCTACGATCCATTACAAGGTATTAGAGGCTCGATGACCCGAGCTAGAGCTAAGAGGATGAACGAAGCTTTACAAGGATTAGTCATGGACTTAAAAACAAGGAATCAAGCTACACTAAAGAAGACAAACACTTGTCAACTTGATTCACATGACCATGGAGGGAAGTGATGATTTAGAGGCCTTAGAGTAAATTCATTTTATTGATCCGAAAAAGGAGAAACACATTCAATTTATTATTTGTTATGTTTTGGTTTTATTTGTTTGGTTTGTAATTTATATTATTTAGTTGCCTACTCGGTTACATGTGGATAAGGAAACAAATAGATTAGGCAACTTAGGTTTTCCATATTGTTGTATGTACCCTATATAAGCTGTGTAAGGGGCCGGTCATGAGATATCTTATCATTGAATTGAAAACACAATTTTGGACATTAAGAAAACCCTATATTTTTGTTCTTTTGCAAAAGAACTCTTCCATAGGAATTTTTAACCAAATTTGCTTGGAATCCCTTTTGATAACTTAGGTTTCATCAACAGGTGTGATTGGGGTCTAGTTACGCAATACTTGTTCGAGACGGTCCTTGAGGTAATCGATTCAATAACATCGTCAGGGTTATAGGTTTAATATACCTAGCGTTTCATGCATTAACCATCTTTTGCACTTGTATTTGTCATTATTGAACCAACTTATTTCATTTAGCAATTGTAATTTCTTTCTTGGAACTGGCCACCTAAGTGGCTTATTTATAATTTTCATGTTGTTTTTACCCTAATTGAAGCAAGTACAAATACTTGCTAACTAGGGTTTGTATGGGACTTTTTGAAATTTTGAACAAACACTTCTTGTTGCCGTAAGAGTGAGGAGTCCACTTGCTAATACACAAACACTTATCAATTTTCTAGTAAATTGTAGCGACTAAGGCTTGGAATATCTTGTGAGTAGTATCAAGATCTTCTAAGTTGCTTCCCTTTTTATTACTAGTGAGTAATATCTAGTGATAATAGGTTGTTTTCCATTATGTTGTTTTCCAGCAATTAGGGTTCATATTGCTTCAATTTTATAAGATTGGAGTTACATGTTATATGTAACTTGATTTGGTATTGGAATCCTTTGTGCTGCTTATAAATGGATTCACACAATTTGGGTTATATTACACTAGGCATCACGCTATTTGTGAGTCCATTTTGTGGATTTGTTTAATTGATTCTACAATTGCTATTGTGTACAAGTTCTTGCACTTTTAATCACATCAAAAACAAGTAGAAGGAAAACATACCTCCTAATTCCCCTTCTCTTTACGGCAAGTTCAAGAACAAAAGGGCTACAACAAGATCTCTACTTCCACTTCAACAATCAACAAATATAACATAACAAAAATCAAAATTAAGTACTTCAATTCCACTTAAAGAATTCAGATCAAGAAGTAAAATTCAAGAACCTTAAATTCCAAGTAAAGTTCACGCAAACCCTACTCCACAACCTATGCTCTGATACAAAAAATTTTGATATGCATAATAAAAAAATTAGATGGCAAACACATCAATCACAAGGTGTGAGCAACCAATTCCTTCAACAAAATGGGTATTAAATTACTTTTAAATGGAAGTCCAAATTCATGAGTTTGAACACTAATGGATGTAAGAACAAATAAGTGTGTGAATCTTCAATGGAACAACATGCAAAGAATAGAATTTAATTCCCAAATTTAAAGAACAAATTTAAAAATATAAAACCAAAATTACATATGA
>JBBMOL010000298.1:617586-650233 GCA_037954665.1 Laguncularia racemosa
ATCATTTTTTTCAAAATAAAATCAAGCTTAATTTTAGAGTTTTAGGAAAAATCCCAAAAATGGTAAGAACATAAATCGAAAGAAATTTCAGAATTAAAATTCACCAATGCACTAAAGATTTTCAGAAAAGCGAACTAACCGCTTGTTTGATCCTGAGTAGCAGGTACGTAGGCACCCATTCGGGTCAACCCATAAAATAAATGAAAAATCCTTTTTTTGAAATAAAAGACATAACAAAAATTAACAGAAACACAATGAAACACATTTCTAAAGATGAACAATTTCAGGAGATTAGGTGGTAACCGTATAGGTTTTAATAGGTTAGCCTCCGGACTTAGAAACTCGGTTTTCCCTTTTTCTCTTCTCACAAAAACGAGAAGAGGAAATAACGACGACTAGTAGTCCAAATTAAGACTAATCCGCTCCTTTAGTCTTAATTCACTTTTTTCCCAACAACAGTTGGGTGGCGACTCCAAAAATCAAACGAAATTCCTAACTCAAGTCGAGGATCTAGATTAGATGAGCATAGGGTTTAGTTTAGATCGGATTAGGAATGGAATTCAAAAATTAGACTCGACAGTGATGTAGAGATGGCAACAACAATCTAGTGTTAGCTGACTAAAAAGAGCAATAGAAATAAAATTTTTTTCATCAATCCACTTTAAGGTGTTGTTAAAGAAACAAAATCCTAAAATGGAAGGATGGAGCCGTACCTAGATTTAAGATGAAAAAGGTGATCATGGAAGTTTTCCATAAACATTATGACAATCTCTTCATATCTAGTTGAGGTAGCGATTAGAATGCTATACTTGATTCAGTTTTCATTTTGGTTAACAGTGATATCAATCAAGTCCTAAGTAAAGCAGTTGTAGTAGATGAAATAAAGGATGCTATATTTTAATTCAGAGCCCTTATAGCTCTTGGCTTATATGGTTTCCTAGGATTTTTTGTCAACATTACTGACACATTGTTGGACAAAGCATGGTGGAGACAATCCAGTCTTTTTTTTAACATAGGTATTGTATCTTATTCCCTTACCTTTACAAATATTGTCCTTATTCCCAAAATTGCATCTCCCTAGGAAGTAAGACACAAGTCCCCCATTAGCCTCTATAATTTCATCTTTCAGATTATGAGTATTGGTAAATGATTAAAACCAAATTTACATAGTATCGTGTTTGAACTTCAAAGTGCTTTTATGTCTAGTAAAGTCATTCCTTAGAACAAAGCAATGTAGTGAAAAAATGTTTTGTTCTATAAAACTTAACATGAACAAAGCCTATGACTATGTTAAATGGGACTTTTTAGGAGCAATCCTTATCAAGCTTGGTTTTTGTGACACATGGGTAAAATAGGTGATGGAATGCATTACGTTGGTCTCTTATTGTTGTTAATGAGAAATTTACAGGTCAAGTTTAATCCTATTAGAGGTATTCAACAAGGTAAAACTTTATCATCATATCTATTTATTTTAGTTGCTAATGCATTATCATGAATTTAAAAACACTATAGTGGATAATAATTTGAGAGGAATGAAGATTTGAAGATCTTCCCCCATCTTATCTCACTTGCTTTTTGCTCATAATTCTTTATTTTTGTTAAGGCCACCATTGAGAATATATAAGTGTTGTGAAGAATTTTGTAAGAACTATTGCAAGGCCTCAAGGAAGAAAATAAATTCACATAAGTCAAGTTTATTCTTCAGCAAAATACTTCACCAGATTATATGAATGACATATGTGAGGCATTAGAGATTCTCATCTCTACTAATCCAAGTATTTATTTAGGAGTGCCTACCATTTCGAGCAGAAATAAAACAAAGGCTTCATAGTTTATTAAAGACTAAATATGATCCAATCTAAAAAATTGGAAGAAATATTTACTATTAAATTCTAGTAAGGAAATTCTCATTAAAGCAATAGTAGGTGCTATTCCTACATACTTAAATGAGCTACTTCAAGTTTCTAACAAAGTGTGTAAAGAGGTAAACTTTATAGTAGCACAATATTGGTGGGGACAAACTAAAGATGAAAGGAAAATTCATTAAAAGAGTTAGAAGAATTTAACCTTATCAATAGCAAGAGTGGATTTGGGATTTAAATACCTTATTGATTTTAATTCAACTCTTCTCATAAAAGTTAGTGTGGAGGGTTATTAATAAACTGACACTTTTTAGGTACATTTACTCAAAGGCATCTATTAATCCTAACTCTTCATTTTTGTTGGTATCTAAGGGATCCTGTCATTTTTGGGATAGGTAAGCACTTTACACGAAAGGGATTTTTTTTTTTTGTAAAGAACACTTTAGCAAGCAAGAGATTGATCATCCATTCAAGTGGGAGAAATAGTTGATATCGGGCTTAAAGGGGCATATACCAATTGCTAGGTCAGGTTTAGACTTTTTAGAGTTAAGGGTCTCAAACTTAATAGATTCTTCTTCAAGAGCTTGGAAGGTGGAAGACATTCATAGATGCTTTAACAAGAGTATAATAAGAGCTATTTAAGAGATTCCTTTATCCTATGCGAATATGGTAGACCACCTCATTAGCCACATAAGAAAAATGGGAAGATGTAGTATGAGATCAGCATATAACTTCATTAAAATGCAACTCTTATGCTACTAATCTAAACGCATCTTTGTCATATTAGATAGAACAGGTAATATAAATTAGGTATGAATAGTCTTTGCCTTTGTAAAGTGAAATACTTCATATGGAGAGCTTTAAATAATGCTCTTCCAACTCAATGCAATCTTGTAAAGAGACATGTCATTAATTCCAATATTTGTCAAATGTGTAATGAAGTTGAATCAACCAAACATTTGTTGTTATGTTGCTCTTAGACAAAGCCTATTTGGTTTGCCATGATGGGAGTCTAGGTTGAAAAAGAAAGCATCTCCTCCTTGGATTGCTAGGTGTTAAGAGTGTTAGGAGGAAGTGGTAAGTAAGTAGGATAAGGTTATTTTGTTTGCTAAATTATTTGTTAGTGCATTTGGAAAATGATAGAGATCCGGAGGCATCCAACACTCAGGAGCTAGTCAAAGCTAATGACCCTTTACAAGGTATCGGGGTCCTATGACACGATCACGGACCAAGCAAAAGAAGGAGGCATTGCAATGGTTGATTATGGAACTTCAGGAGCAAGAGGTAACTCGACACAACTCTAACATAAGTCCTAAGCTCATGAACATCATATATCAAAGTAAGGACGAAGCGGGGGACATCAGAATTGCATTGACGACCACCAGCGAAGGAAAGGCCGCCAGCCTAGAATTGGCTGGCCTTTAAAAGGCAAGGTACGCTAGCTATGAAGGCTGCCGACCTTGGAATTTACACTGCCGACCTACTGGCTGGCCTAACCCATCCGTTGTTTTTTTATTATTTCAAAGCCGGCCCTGGATGTATTTAGGCCGCCAACTTTTAATTAATGACGAATATAAACTCCTTTGTATGACATTTGAAAGGGCATTATCAAATTTACCATATTGTGAATGAGATTTTTGAGAGAGTTCCTCTTCCTTTAATTCTTGCGAATTGAACTAATCTTGATTTCTTCATCCTAAACGCTTGGGGAAATCGATCTGTGATAGCTTAGGTTCCATTCGGCGTGTTTGATTGGGGTCAGGTTACGTTTGATTCATTCGATTCAATTTTGATTCTAGGGTTTGAATCCTTATTGATCGTTGGGTCTTAGATCGATATCTAGGGTTCGCGTCATTTGGTATCAAAGCCGAGGCTCATTGAATCGGGTAATTTCTATCCTTGTTCATTGATTGTGTGAATTTTCTATCGTAGCCTATTAAAAAAAATCGTTCGTAGGAATTTGGCTCGTTAATCCCATTGTTTATTGCTGACATTGTTTGGTCGCACAATTGCTTCTTGTGATTTCCCATTGTTCCTGATTCCATCGGCATATAATATATATATTTATACATTCCGCTGCCGATTTCATTAAAGGACTTAGAATCCTTTTCATTATCTCCTTCGGCCAATAGATCCACTTACTCGTTGTTTATTCTAGTCAAGGAATATCACATTCTAAATAGAAATTCTTGGTGTGAAATAAAAAAAAAAAAAGGTTGCTGAATGTTGATTGAATTCCCATTGATATTTTATTTCACCGGATAAATTGTCCGAGTTCATTGTTTTTCCTGTCAAGTTGTTCATATTCCATTTGGGTCATTGAGCTTGTCATCGTTATCGTTGCTTAATTTTATTTTTTTTTGAGTTGTCACATTGATTTATCCTAGTCGTTTATTTGAAGAAATTTCGTTGAGTTAGTTCTAGAACAAGGACTTGTAAAGGAAAAATAGAGTGTGAGATTAATATCATGAGAAGTCCCAAAATTTGTGTTACACAAGAGTGAATTTTCATCTTTGAATGTAAACACTGAGGGAGTGAATTGTGAGGCCTTGATATATTTTTATTACTAACGTTCTTTGTTGCAGCAAATATGTCTGGCCAAAGTTCACCTGAAAGGGAGAAGGGAGTAAGAGATAATAAGTTGATGTTTGATGCGTTGTTGAGTGAGATGAGAAAAATGATGAGGGCTGAGTTGGAGCCAGTCCAACAAAGGATAGGTAGGATGGAACAGAGTAGGGAGCCCACGAGTAGCACTACAGTGGGTCGAAGATTTGAGAGGCTTCCGAGGAGGGGAGTGAGAATGGAATTAGAAGAAGATACTGAAGTGGGAGAGTATAATTTTGTGATGGGGAGAGACAATACCTAAAGGAGAGATAATAATTTGGGTAGCATAAGGATGAAAATACTACCCTTTCAAGGGAAGAATGACTCGGAATTATACTTGGGGTGGGAGCGAAAGGTTGATCACATATTTGAGTGCCATAATTATTCAGAGGATAAGAAGATTAAACTTGCAGTAGTCAAATTCACTGACTATGCGAGTGTATGATGGATCAACTAATTAGAAATAGAAGACGATATGGGAGAGACCTGTCAGCACATGGGATGAGATGAAACAATCATGCAGAAGAGGTACATTCCTACTCATTATTTTAGGGATTTACATAGGAAACTGCAAAGCTTGACACAAGGGTCCAAAAGTGTAGAGGATTACTTCAAAGAAATGAAATAGCCATGATTAATAGCTAATGTAGAAGAGGATGATGAGCTACAATGGCTAGGTTCATTACTGGTTTGAATAGGAGATCGCTGATATCGTTGATTTAACAGCATTTTGTAGATATTGAGGAATTGTTGCATATAAGGCGAGCAAGATTGAGAAGCAATTGAAGCAAAGAGTACTTCAAGGTATAATCCAGCTTCAAGTTCTTCCAAGTATAATTCAACTTCTAGTTCATCATGGAAGTCGAATTAGAAGAATAATAAATCATCACCAAAATCTAAGGAGGAAGAGAAGGCTAAGGCACCAGCATCTTATTCGAAAGGTAACACTGAAACCAAATCTACTTCTAGATTACGTGACATTAGTGTTTCAAGTGCCAAGGATATGAGCATATTGCATCGCAGTGTCCAAACACTAAGGCAATGATCCTTTTGTAGAGTGGTGATGTGGAGAGTGTGAGTTTCAGGGATGATGACGACATGCCCCTACTGGAAGATTGTAGTGATGTGGATATGGAAGGTCCTGTAAAGGGAGAATTTCTTGTTACCAGGTGGATTCTCAATACTCAACCTAAGAATGAGGTGATGAAGTGCAGCGAGAGCATATCTTCCATACTAGATGCCATGTGAATAACAAGGTGTGTAGTTTGATTATTGATAGTGGTAGTTGTACAAATGTTGCTAGCAACGTTATTGGTTGATAAATTGAGCCTGAAAACTGTGAAGCATGATCAGCCTTAAAGTTGCAGTGGTTGAGTGAAATGTAGGGAGGTTAAAGTGACCAAGAAGGTATTGGTTTCTTTCTCTATAAGGAAATACCGTGATGAGGTATTGTGTGATGTGGTACCTATGCAGGCTTACCACATCTTATTGGGACGACCTTGGCAGTTTGATAGAAAAGTCACTCATGATGGGTATCATAATAGGTATTCCTTTATTCTGAACAAAAGATAGTGGTCTTGACACCCCTTAATCCTTGGGAGGCTAGTGAGGATCGGTTGAGGATTGCTAGAGAGTTTAGAGAGAGAGGGAAACACAAAATGAACAAGAAAAGAAGAACGAGATTGTGAAAGCGAGTGGTAAAAAATACACTTGTGAGCCATGAGAGAAAAGAATTCGAGGGAAACACTAGTGAAATTGGCGAGGTAAGTGAGATTGAAGGTGCCTTGAAGTAAAATGGCACTTACTTATACTGATGTACAAGGATGTTTATTTTTCCACTGACCATCTTAACCCTTCTTTGCCTGCAGTTATTGTTTCTTTTTTGCAGGAGTTTGCTGACTTGTTCCCTGAGGAGATACTTATGGATTACCTCCGTTGAGAGGTATTGAGCATCAAATCGACTTCGTTCCAGGTGCCTCAATTCCAAATAGACCTGCCTATAAAGCAAATCCAAAAGGGAAAAAGAAAAAGGGAGATTCAGAGGCAAGGGGGATGAACTAGAAAAAAGGGGGTTTTTGTGAAAAGACCAAAAACCCCAAAGTTGGGTTTTCTTGTTATTCTGGTTCCAAAGAAGTTTGGATAAAGGCGAAAGTGTTTTTGGTTTTTGCCCGAGCCATCAACAAAATCATAGTTAAGTACCGACACCCCAAAACCCTGGGCTTATGATATTTGATAAACGGGAGGTCTTTGTTTTTTTAAAAGGGTTTTTAAATTTAAAGAAGGGTTTATTACCAAATACACATGAGAGAAGGAAAATGAATGGAAAACCGTTTTTAAAACCCAAAATTTAGGCCTCAAATGAATGGTTGGTAATGCCTTTTGGTTTAAAAAATGCACCAAGTCCCGTTTATGAGTTTAAATAATCGGGTTCTTCTACTTTCATAGGAAAATTTGTTGTATTCAAATTTGATGACATTTTAGTCTACAGTAAAAGTCTAGAAGAACATGTTTACATTTGCAAATGGTTTTCACTGTTTTGAGAGAAAATAAGTTTTTTGAAAATTTTTAAAGAAATGTCCCTTTTTGCATGGATTTTGGTGGTATTTTTGGGTTTTATTGTAGGTGCCCCGGGGATTTCTATTGATGGGGAAAAGGGGTAAAAGCATCAAAAAAAGGGCCAAACACCTAAGAATGCTAATGAGGTAAGAATTTTTCAAAGTTTTGGGCAAGTTTTTATAGGAGATTTGTGGGGGATTTTAGTTCTATAACTGCCCCTTTTAAAATTTAACCTTTTTTTTTAAAAAGAATGTTGAGTTTAGGTAGACTGAAATACATGAGAAAGCTTTAAAATATTTTTGAAAGAAAAGCTGAACAATGCACCTTTGCTTGTTCTCCCTAATTTTAAAAAAGGGTTTTTTAAATTTGGGAATTTTGATGTTTTTGGGGAAAAGTTTTGGGTGGTTTTTTTGATGCAAAATTCCCAAACCCAAATTGCTTATTTTTAGTGAAAAGCTTAATGGGGCGGCATTGAATTATCCTCCCTATGAAAAAGGGAGCTATACGCTTTAGTGAGGACTTTACAAACTTGGCAGCACTATCTAGGGCCCCCAAGGGAGTTCATTATCCACTCAAAACATGAAAGCTTAAGTTCTTTGAAAAATCAGGGTAATTTTGAAAAAAAGGGCACGCTAGGGGGCTGGAATTTATTGAAAATTTTTCCCTTTTGTTATAAAAAACAAGCAAAGGAAAGAAAATGTTTGTGGCTGAAGCACTATCCAGGAGGTATTTACTTTAACCTCTTTACAAACAAAATTGCTAAAAATTTTATTTTTTCAAAAGGGTTTTATGAGAAAGATGCTATTTTTGGGCAAGTGTGGAGTTTTTTTTCTGAGCATGCATAGCTGATTTTTTTAAAACAAAGAGGTGTTTTCTGTTTAAGAAAGACAAACTTTTTTTTCCAAAAGTTTTTTTGCAAAATTGCTTGTTAAGAAACACATGGGGTGGACTAATGGGGCACTTTGGTAATAGAAAACTTTGGACATTTTGGGAAGAGCATTTTTTCTAGCCTAGGGTGAAACAAAGTGTTGGGAAGCTGTTTTGAAAAATGCATTGTAAAGTAAACAGGCTAAATCCAAAGTAATGCCCCATGGAAAATACAACCCATTACCTGTAACCCCATCAGCCTTTGGCTAAAAATTTATATGGACTTTGTTTTTAGGTTTGCCACGATCTGTAAGGCAAGAATAGCATATTTGTTGTTTTTCGATAGGTTTTTGCAAAATTGGGTCACTTTATTGTCTGTTTCCAAAAAATAAAGATGCAACACATATTCTGATTTAAAATTTTTTAAAGAAATTGGCTTTTTCATAGCCTTCCAAGGTCCCCTATAAGTGATAAGGATGTTTAATTTCTCAAACCATTTCTACGCACTTTTTGGAACCCATTGGGAACTAAAAATTGGGTTTTTTTTTCTACTATTGCACATCCTCAGACGGAGGTCAAAAAGAAAATAGTTAAAAGGGAAACCCTTTTTACAATTTTTCGTGCTGGGTTTTTAAAAAAAACTTAAAACAATGGGAAAATTATTTGCCTCCTGTTGAATTCGCATATAAAAGAGCTGTGCATTCCCACTGCATCAACTCACCATTTGAATTGTGTATGGAAATTTTAAACTGTTGACTCCCCCTTTTAAAAATTTTACCCTTGCCTCCTAACGGGAAATTTTTTTTGATTTTGATGGAAAGAGAAAAGTAGAGTTGTCAGGGAATTGCATGCCAAGGGGCCCCAGCTAACATTGAGAAAAAGAATGAGCACTATGCTCGATAAGTAAACAAGGGTCGTGTCAAGCTTACCTTTCAACCAAAGACTGGTTTTTGGGTTTAAATTTTAGGGAAAAAAAAGGTTTGCTACACAACGGAAATCTAAATTTCATCCTAGGGGGGATGGACCTTTTCAAGTGTTGAAGCAAGTCAACGACAATGCTTACAAACTCGATTTACCAGTCAATCGGTAAGTAAGTGCTACTTTTAATTTTTTCTGATCTTTTTTTATAATGCGGGTGATTCGAGACGAAATCCTTTCGGGGAAAGGGGGGGAAGATGAGATCAGGAGGCATCCAACACCAGGGCTAGTCAAAGCTAAGACCCTTTACAGGTTCGGGGGTCCATGACAATCCGGACCAAGCGAATGAAGGGGCATTGCAAGGTTGATTGGGGAACTTCAGGGAGCAAGGGGTGACCGACCAACTCAACACAATCCTAACTCATGAACACATAAAAAAGTAGGGTGAAGCGAGGACATCGGAATTGCTTGACGACCACCACGAAGGAAAGGCAGCCAACCCTCCGTTGTTTTTTTTTTTTATTTCAAAGCCGGCCCTATGTATTAGCCGCCAGCTTTTAATTAATGACGAATAAAAACTCCTTTGTATACTTTTTTAAAGGGGCATTTCAGATTTATCTATTGTGAAGAATTTTTGGAGATTCTCTCTTCCTTTAGTTCTTGCAATTGAACAATTTTTGATTTTTTCACCCAAAAACGTTTGGGGGAAATCGTCCGTGATAGCTTGGGTCCTTTCAGCAGTTCGATTGGGGCCGGGTTACGTTTGATTCATTCGATTAAATTTCGTTTTTGGGGGCTTAAATCCTTTTTGATCATTGGGTCTTAGACGAATCTGGGGTTCACGTCAAAAATGCATGATATTATTTTTAAACCTTTTTTTTCAAAAAAGCCCCAAACCTTTTTTCATCCAACAAAAGCTTGGCTAGGGAATACCTCGACCTATACCCCCCTTTTGACCCATTTAAAAAAAAAGGGCCTTTAGGATTGGTTACCCACCTCCTACACTTCCCCCTTGGAAAAGTAGCAAAGACTACCCTACTTTCACAAAAAAAAAGATTTTGGGCTTTTTAAAAAAGGCCTAAAGCGCCACTTAAGGGGATAAAAACCCTTAAGCCCTTAGCAACCTTTTAACTATCTCTTTTCTTAACATTCTAACTTGAGCATTGGGAGTGACAATGCCGAACAATTTTAGCACCCCCATATCTCAATTTTCCCCTGTGCATTGCAAGCTAACCATTTTCTAATAAATAAACAAACAACATTTAGCGCTGTTTTTACTAAACCACAACCTTAACTAGCAATACTAATTCAAATCTAAAAAAAAAAAATTCACCTTCCTAAAAAACTCCCCTCAAACTAATCCCTTTTAAAATTTATAGCAGCAAAAACCCCAAGGGGGGAAGGTTTCTTTTAAACAAATGCTTACCAACTTTTAGCGAAAAAACAAGCTCTATCAGGAACCAAATCAAAAGTAAAAACACGTCTTCCATGGCACACTTAGGGATCATGCGACATTAGGCTCCACCCAATCCCCCCACTTACCCCACAAGCGGCTACCCAAATGCAGCAAACTTGCATTGCCACAACTAATTGATCCCATTCCTCACATAGGTAAGCAGCACCCCATGCAATAAACCAAAAATACCTTTGGGTACCCCATCATTCTCCACATGAACTGATGTCGAAGAGTAAGACTAATTCAGAAACTTTTAAACCCAGCAACAATAAAAAATCCGATTCTTTGGGGTCGATTTCATTCATAAACTCTATCCCCCACAAAAAATCTAGGGTAAGGTGTTTCCCCCCACTTCGTATCCCAATGCAGAGTTTTATGAGGTACCCCTGATCTTAAGGGTCACCTCACTATTTTCATGTCTCAAGTGGCCTCTTGGGATCAATGAGCAATCGCTTACAAGGCTTTCCTTGGTACTTTAAAGAAGCAAATCGGGCTTTGTACAACCATTCAAATCAAACTCTATATCATCTTCAAAAAGCTAAAAGTAGTTTTTTCATTTCTTAGCAAGTAAATGCAATAAAGGATTCCTCTAGTCTTGATCTTATTCACTAGAAGTAGGGTAAGTCCATTAAGACTTCATGCAAATTTATGGCAGCCATGCTCGGATTCCCAATCTCAACAGCAGGTTTCCCCCAACATTACCATCATGGTGGTGCGATCTTTAAGAACTTTTTCCTGTCCATTTCCAAACACAAACTCAAAAAATTTTATGAAAATTTACAAACGAGTTTTCGAGATTCATCACCAGGAAATAATATCAGAGCTCACAAAGAGGGTAACCAAACTAAGTCAAATAAGAAAGAGATAAAAAAATTGACCCACCATAAAAGATCAACCCTTGGGCCCCCAAGAATGACGAAGATTCACCTCATAGCGGAAAAATAAAACTAGTAAAAAGCACACCATTCCATTCTATTGGACCACACACCCCTTAACCAATTCAAAGGCAAGATACCCTTGAAGTTTTGCAATAGCGTTATCCTAATGTAGCCTAAAAACTTTGAGGGTCCCCTTTAAAAAGAATGTAGATAAAATTGCGAATTTCCCTAGAGACATAAAACATAACTGAAAGACGACCAATTAAAAAATGCGGGTCCCCCTCAGGGGAACCCCGGAAACATTTAAATTGCCCCAAAAGGGGCCCCAAAGCAAAGGAGGAACGACCAAATGTAGAGCGACCAAAATTTTTCCCCCAATAAGGCAACAAGGTCCCCAAAGATTAGTTAACCCAACATTGAAGGGCCTCACAAAAAGACAACCATTTTTAAAAATAAAGCCTAGCCTAATCCAATGGGGGAGAATATGCAAAAAAAGAAACTTTTAGTGGTAATTCCATTTCCTTTTTTAAGGGGGTCTAGAGGGCATTCCGAGTCCACTATAATGTCTAGCAATTAGCCCGGGTCGATGGCTTTAAAGTCCAGAATATGCTAATTGCATCGATAGCTTAACGAACATCATATTTAAGAAAAAGTAATCAGATAACCCAAAAGCCAAGGTAAATTTTAAAGTTGTATAACGGGTTTAACAGCTTCAACAACTAACCCCCCAAACTGCCAAGATAATTCCCCCCCATAAAGCTTAATGATGAGAAACATCACCGAATAGCCCTTTGTTTTCCTTGTAGTTGATTCGGGTCTCCTTAAATGTACAATGGGGAGACCAAGTTAAACGCATTTAAGAGGTCCCCCACAGCATTTTTAAAAGCAAAATTTCCCTACAAAACAAGGGTTCATATGCCAAGGGAGACCAACCGTTAGAAAATTTATACTATCTAAAGGCATTGATGAAGGGAAGGTTCTCACTGTCAAAGCTGGGCTGGGGGAAAACAGTAAAGGGGAGAGCTAGCTAAGGAGAACGAGACCACTGGCTCAACACAAATTTGATAAACCACAAGGTGGGAAATTTCACACCTATTACAAAACAATGCCTCATCGTTTCCCCTCCGTTAAAAAAAGATTTTTTTTTCTAATCTCACAAACATTCAAGCATCCCCTAGAAATAACCACGCACCCCCTTAACTTTGACCTAACTTTTAAGGTGGTAAAAATAGAAGAGATACCATTTTGACCCAAAAAAGGTGGGCATAATTGAGGAAGGTACATAATTTACTTCAAGCGGGTTTTCTTAAGGGGGAGTCCTACCCAAATTGGCTGGCTAATTCATTTGGTCAAGAAATCCAACAGGAAGTGGCATATATGTATTGATTTCACTTTTTAAATAAATTTTGCTCGAAGATTTTTTACCCCCTAATGATTAACTTTATTGACTCAACCTCAGTCATGCCTTTTTAAGCTTCATAGAACCTTTGTGGGCTACAACCAAATCAAATGCATAAACCTGATCAAGTTCACACTTTGTTTATCACCTTTTTGGCATATATTTCTATAAGCATACTTTTAACAAAAGAAGGGGGGGAAACTTATTACTAATTAGCAACAACAATGTTTAAACCACATATTAGGGAAAAAAAAGGAAGTTTATGTGGGGACACAATTATTAAGAGTAAGCAACCCAACAACTATATTAGGATTATAGGAAACCTTTGACACCTTTAAAGGGGTATAACATGAACTTAAACCCCTAAAAAATTATTCGGGGTTTCTTTAAAAATTTTTTTAAAGGGATATGGTTTTGCAGAGGCAAGAGGGGAACTAGAAAAAATTCAAGTCATCCTAAAAATCAAACCCCGAAAAACTGTAAGGACATCCAATCCCCCAGGGCAAATTGTCGCTTTTAAGTAAGTTCGTGTCCAAGTCCCAATGGGGAAAAGCCTAAAATTCGAAAACCTACCAAATTTCCAAAGCACAAACAAGTCAAGTAGCTTTTAAAAGGGAAAACCTTTTTTCCCCCCCTTTTGATTATCTAAGTTGTCCTTAAGAAGAGGTATTTATATTGTCCGTGAAAAACAAACCCTTTCTTCATTTTAGGAAGCAAAAAGTAAAATAAACAAATACATAACCTTTTTTAAGGAGTAAAAAAGGGAAAAAAAAATTTTTGGGGAAAACAAAGGCCGCTTTTTTTCAAGCCCCAATTTTCGTCAACCAACACTTCACCAGATTTCCTTAGCTTTTGGGAAAATTTTTGTTCCAATTAGGATCCAAAATCCATATTGCCGGGTGCCTTTAAGGGCCCAATCTTTTGCATTTTTTTGTGAAATCTTACTAGAAAACCTTCCCGGGCTCCAATGACCCCAGCAATGGATTGCTACCCCAAGGGTGAAAGTAGAGCACACATTTTAAGAGGTCATTAAAACGGTAAAAATTTAATAAAAAATCCCACTAAAATAATGAAATGAATTGCCTTAATTGGGGGAAAAAATTGACGAAAAGTTGGGGTCTTCCAGACTCCTAAATGTTCCAGGCAAAAAGACTACCCTCAAGGATAATAAGACAAATTTTGAAGGGCGTACAGGCCGTTAAAAGGGGGTTCTTGGCTTATAACATCATAAAAAATCCTCGAGCCAAGAACTCCGAGGTAAATCATGTTTTAAACTTACCACACTGCCTCTCCGAGTTGGACAAGAAGGGATTTATTAAATAGCTACTTACAAAAGCATTTACCCAAATATTCATCGTCCTTGAGTTTGTATTGACATCCACCCCAAAATTGCTAATGGACCCTTTTCTGCTACCTGAAGGATGGGACAATCTAATAAAGGAAGGAGGGCAAGGAAGTTTTTACGTAAAGTACTAGGTACAGCTCTTAGAGGACCAACTTATTTATAAGGGTTTAACCTCCCCCACCTTTAATGATTAAGGCCAAAGGAAGCTTTACATGTTTTGGGATAGTTTTAAAACCCGGCATATGAAAAATCATATCAAAAGTCAAGCCTTATATTTAAAAAGCTCTTTGCCTCGGTCATTTTACCTAAAATGAAAAAGTTTCCCAAAGGGATTTGGGTTCAAAAAAGTGCCAATGCTAAAAAATATGCCCTTTTAGGCTAACTTTTAAGCATTTAATCTCCTACCCTTTTACAGGTCCTTGGCCCTTTACCAATAGAGGATGGGATATCCTGACTTTTTGAGCCCTTTTCCCCAAAAGGGTTTGCTAATAATTGTAAAAAAATCCTTATTTCTAGAAACGATTGGATATTTTTTTGTGTAAATTTTATGTAAATTTTTATCAAAAAAAGATACTTAAGTGCTTAATTTTTTGAATTCAGTATTTAAAGAGGATAATTAAAGGATTTAAAGAAGGTTTGAGCAAAAAGGACATAAAATTTTGGGGAAAGTATAGAAAAGGGGGATTTCAAATTTCATACAAAACCCTTTAGCTTGGGCCTCAAACACTAGTGTTGGAGGCAAAAAATGATTTGAATACATTTTTGAAAATGTGCCTTGGGTGTTGCACAAATTATGCAAAAGCAATGCTGAAGGAGGAAATTTAACCCAAAGAAGAAAATAAAGGAAATCCAGAGTGCACAACCCTGAGCACAGCTGTATAGGAAAATTTTTTTGCAGAAACCTTTAATGCCCAAAAAATTTCTTTGTTCAGAGACACATCCCCCTTTTCACGAGCATGTAGAGGTCGTGTAGCTACCTCTGTTTCTAAAAATATGAACACTCGATTTATTTTTGCAATTTAAGAAATGTTCTAACCTTTTATCATTCTTAGTCACTCTAAAAAAACCAAGGGGAGTAGAGTTTTGAAATTAAAGAGAGGGAAATTTTTGGAGCATCAATGGAGATCACAAAACATCTACAAGGGTTTTTTCTTTTTATTATGAATTTCTTTTTAAATTTCCCCAAAAGTCTTTAAGCTTATTGTAAATTTCAAAAAAGTAGGGTTTATAAACCTTCCCTCTTATAAACTCTAAATCAGTGGGTTAAATTATTTATTGATTAATAAAGAGTTTATTCCTTTATATCTATTAATATATTCTAATTGTTTTGTGATTAATTTATGCATGCAAATTAATTACATATTGATTCTTATTAGATAGAAAGAGGTTTCATCCAATAGGGTAGAACTTCCTTAATAGAAAAATTGCATGTTTTGCCTAAAGATAGGAAAACTTTGATTTTTTATACAAAATTAAAAAAATTTTTTTGGGAATTATGAACTTTAATGAAATCCCTTTTAAAAGGGAATAGTGAGGGAGAGGTTTCCCCCTAATTTCCAAAGTAGGATTAAAAATTAATTAACTCCCAATAGAGTAATTAAAATTTTAAATTTTAGAATTCCCACAGTGCAAAAACAAAAACCCTTTTTAAAAGCTCGCCATTAGAAGGGGAATTTGGGTCCCTTCCCAAATCGAATTTTGGAATTTTCCTAAGGCGTGCCCCAAAAGGAATTTTAACCTTTATTGATGAATAAAATTTGGGAATATGAGAAATTTTTTGGGGAAACCAAATTTGAGGGGGGGCCTTTAAGGGGGGACCTAGAAAAAGCCCCTCGAGTGGGGGGGGCCTATCAACAAAGGGCCCCGGCCCGTTTCAAATTAATAAAAAGGTTTAAAATAAAAGGGGCTTTTTTGGCTTTGGGGGATTTTAATATGTAAAAAAATTAGGGGCCCTTAAGGGGTTTGAAAAAGAAAAGGGTGGGGGTTTAAATTTTTAAAACCAAAATTTGGGAAAGCCCTTGGTTCAAAATTAAAGGGAAAAAGGGGGGGTTTTTATGGAAATATGGGATAAAAAGATTAGTTAAGTTTAATTTGGATTCTAAAAATTTGGGGGAATCCCTTTAGCAACCCTAAAATTTTTTGTTTTTTTCAAATAAAATTCCCAACTTGAAAATTGGCCCCATTTATGAAATAAAATTTGTTCATTTTTATTTCTTTTTAAAAAAAAAGTTCATTTAAAAAAAAGGAAAATTTTTTCCCCTAAAAGGGTTTTAAAATTTTACCCAAAGGAGCTCCCCAAAAGCCCCTCAATTATTTTTTAATTTTTTGCAAAGGGTAAACTATTGGCAAGCCCTCTAAAAAAACCCCTTTTAAGGGGGAACAAGGTTTTGCCCCCAACCCCTTTCCCCCAACCCTTCTAAAAAAGGTTTGTTAAAGGAACCCCAAACCAAAATTGGTGGGGGAATAAATCAGCCCCATGTGAGGGATGGGTCCCTTTTAATTTTTTAAACCGGGGGGTTTTGGTTTTGGCCGGGGGTAGAAAAAAAACCCCCAAAGTTTTTTTACCCCAAATGAGGTTTTTCCCCGGGACACCCAAAAAATTTTACTAATAAGCGGGGTTGAATGACTCAAAGGGGAAAATTTCTTTTTTATGTAAAAAAAATAATAAAATTTTAAACCCAAAAGGAAAAACAAAAGGGGGAAAAAGAAATTTTAAAAAAAGGGGGGACATAAAATATTAAAAAAACCCAAATAAAATAAATTTTTATTCAAAAATTCTCCATAAAAAAAGGGGTTTTGATATCCCAAATTTTAAAACCCCAATGTTTTTTAAAAATTTGGGGAAAATGGAAATGGTTTGGGGACAAAACCAAAAAACTCATGGATTACAAAAAAAAAATTTTTCCCTACAAAATTAAAAAAGAGAAAAAATTAAGTTTTTAATGGCCCAAAAAGGCAAAAATTTTGGGGGGGTCCCTTGGGAGGGAGGAAAAAAACCCCTTTTAAAGGATCAAAATTTTAGGAGGGGGGGGGGCTTTGCCATTTAAAAGACCAAACCTGGGGCCATTTTTGTCCCCTTGATGGTTTTTTCCATTCTCGGTCCCCCTTAAACGGGGGGAACCTTTAAAAAACTCTACGGGAATTTTGCCCGGTTTTTGTTTTCATCCAGTTAAGTTTTCAAAACCCTTCTGCTAACATTTTGGGGTTTTGGGCGCTTCAGTTTCCCTTTTTAAAAAACCATCCTTTATGTATCCCCAAATTGGGTAATTTCCCCCTTTTCATCTTTTGTTCTTTTCTCTTCGGGGGCCCCTTTGGGGACTTTATCGGGGTTCAAACCTAAATTAAAACCCTCTTAAAATTTGGGATCCCCGTTTTGACCCCCTTGAGGTCTTCCTCAAAATTTTTGTGATTTTTCCCTCTTTTTTTATTTTTTTCTCCCCTTTCCCCCTTTAAAGGATTTAAAAATTTAAAGACCCTTTAAAAAAATTTGCCGGTTTCCCCCTGGGAGTCCAAAAACGGGTTTTAAAAAAGGGGTTTTTGGTTTTCCCTTCTTTTTACCCTCCTCCTTTTCCGCCTTTTTTTTTGTTTCTTTTCTTAGGCATGTTTTTCTTTTTTTGGGAAAAGGAAAAATAAGTTTAGGGGGTTCCCCAACTCACCCCATCTAACCCTGGGTTTTTTTGTTGATAAATTTCCTTTTAGGTTTTGGCCATTGTTTTTCAAGGGAAAAAGCCTTAGCTTTTCCCCCAACCCATCCAAAAGGGCCCTTTTACAAAAAAAACCTTTAAAATTTGGGTAAAAGGGAAATTTCCCCGGGTTCCTTTAAATTTAGACTTCTTCATAGTTTTACAGGAAGAGAAACCTACCTTCCCCCTTCTCTTTTTCCCGGGGGAGTATTGGGGCCCAAATTTGTAAGACCCAATGTTTTAAATTTTGCAAAATAACAAAAGAAAATATTAGAATAAATCAAAAGCCCCTTATTTTTTAAAAAAGAAAAAAAAAGGGAAAAAAGAAAAACCCCCCTTATAAAGGCGATTTCAAACATTTAAAGGTTTCCCAAAATTGTTATTTTTAAAAACCCTTCCCAAATCCAAACCCACACCAATTTTCAAAATGGTCTAGTGGGGAAGCCCCGCAGGGGAAAAATAAAACCCTTAATTTGACAAAATTTTTTGGGGTTTTTCCCTTTTAAGGCTTTTGTCCCTATTCACACACCCTAATTTGGGGGGTTTTTTAAAAATTTGGCCCCCCCCTTGGGAAAAAGGGAGGGGGTGTCTAAGGGTTTTTACCCTAAGGGGAATTATGGGGCCCCCAAAAGGGGGGATGGTTCCCCGAAGCCTCCAACCAGATTGAATGCTTGGGGAAAATTTGTGTTGGAACAAAACCCCCAAATCCCCTATTTTTTAAGGGTAACTTGGGGTTGTTTAAATCCTTAGGTCCCTTTCCTTGTCGATTAGCCCTTAATATCGACTCCAATTTTTACCGCCAAAAACCTTTTGGGTGGCAAAGAAATTTAAGATCCCCCTTCTAAGGGAGGTTCCCAATTTAAATTTTTCCCAAACCCTATTTCCCCTTTTTTCCAAACCAAACCTTTACCAACAAGGCTTTTTTTTCCTGGGCCCCCAGTGGGGTTTCCCCCAAATCTTTATTTTCCCTTCCTTTAGTGGGAGTTTTTGGGAGAAAAACCTTCTCAACTTAAACCCTTGGCCCCCCCTTTCCCCCCCTTTTTTGGGCTAGGGCCTTTGTCTAGGTGCGGGATTTTAAGCGAGGGTTTTCCCCTTTTTTTTTAATTTTGCTTTTTAAAAACCTTTAAGCAAAAAATTAATTTGGAGTAAAAGGGAAAAAAGGGGAAAAGAAAGGGGTTAAAGTTTAAAAAGGGAAAAAAATAAAATTGGCCAAAATTGCAAAAGGCCCCCAAGCTGATAAAAAATTGTTCCGGTATGAAACCCAACAAAATAAGAAAATTTAAATTTGGGCTTATTTTCCCCCAATCAACCCCAAGGGTTTTGGAAAATTGAAAAAAATTTAACCTTTCCCCACCCTCTTCACCTTTGTCTCCCTCAAACTGCCTTCTTCCCTCTTTTCCCAAAGGGAACTTTCTCTCCTATTTCTTAGGGGAATGGCCCCAATTCTGAATTAAAGGGGTTGACGTTCACCCTTGGGCCCATTGTAAAAAACAGTTTAAACTCGCCCAATTGTCTAAATTTAGAAGATTGGCACTCACCTTTTCATTTTTTATAGTACCCTCGTTGGGGTCCCATCTGGGTTTGGGTTCGACCAAACTTATTTTCTTAAATCGGGGTCATCTTTCTTTTTTAAAATGAATTTATTTTTTTTCAAACCGAAAATTTGGAGGAGGCAAAAAAACCTTCAAAGGGGTTTTGCCCCTTTGGGTTTAAAAAAAATTAAGTAATCCCAAAAGGCCTTACCAAACCGGGGACTCGTTTTTTTTGGAATGGTTTTAAAAATTTCCCCCAAAAAAAACCCCTCAAGTGTAGGTTTTCGTTTTTTCCTATAATCCACCCCCAAATCCCTTGAAGGCTCCCAAAGGGATTCGGGAACCCAATTTTTGGGGAAAAAGTTGGAAAGGGGGTTTGATTTTTAAGGGGAAAATTAAAAAAATTTCCTTATGGAACTTCTTTTAAAAAAAAAACTAGGGGCCCAAACTCAAAGTTTTTTTAAAAGTACAAAAAAAAAACCTTTTTTGGCCCTGTTTTACTAAATTTTTAACCGGGGTTTTAAAAGAAAAATCCGGCTTCACCCCCCGGGCTACCCTTTTTGCATGGGTTTTTTAAATTTACAAAGATATCCCCCTTTGAGGTTGTCATCAAAAAAATTTTTTCTTTGGGGACACCATTTAGCTTTTTTTCCAATTTACCTATTACAGCACTATTATATAAAAAAAATCGAACCCCTTTCCTTACACTGGGCCTTCATTTTTTTTTAAAAAATTCTATTAGCAACTCATCGTTTAAACCAAATTTTCCCTGCTCACTTCCCAACCCGCCACCAGGGCTAAGGGAAAACCCAAAAAATTGTCATCTGGCTATCATTTTTTTGCCATTTTTTTAAGGGGGAAAACCCTCTTAGGGCCCGGGGTTGCTTGCTTTAAGGGCCCGTACTCTGTGTTTGGTTTAAAGGTAAAGGGAAATTTAAATTCCAAATTTTTTTGGACATACTTAAAAAAAAATGTAGGTTAAAAAAAAGTTTTTGAAAGTTGGTTGAAGTTATTTTAAATAAAAAAAATTTTGGGTTTTGAATTTAAAAAAAAGTTAGTGTATTTCAACAAAAAGGGAAAAAGAAAAAAGGCATTTCTTCCCTTGGGGACTTGATATTTATAGCCTTTTGCAAAAACAACAAGGTAAGCAAATATCAAAGCGAAAACTCATTTAAAAATGACCTTTGATGGGGAGATTATAACATTTGGGGGGGACTAGGTTAAAAAACAAATGAAAAGGGGACACCCCTTTTGCATAAAAAACCCGGGTATAAAGGGTTTTTAATTTTGCCAAAACATTTAAACAAAAGGTTTTGCTAGAAATTTAATGGGCCTAAGGGGGGCATGCACATAAAAGCTTTTTTAAATTAAAAAACTTTTTTGGGAAAAACCCCAATCGATGAAAGGGTTTGGGGGAAAAGCCCCCCATTATTCTACCCCTTTCAAAATGGGGGTTCGTAATTTCTTAATCCTAGCTTAATTTCATCAACACCCCCCTTGGGGGGGGTTAAATTCTTATTTCTGCACCCCCCTTTTTTCAATCCGGCTTTTTAACACCAAACGGGGGGACTTTTCCCCTTTTGTGCTTTGGAAAAAACGGTTCCACTAAAACCATCAATGCCCCAAAAAAACAGTTTGGCCCAAAAAAATGTCCCCCCCCGGTTTGTAGCCCCCAAAACAATAAGTTTTAATTTCCCCCAAATTGACTCTTTTTGCCCCCCACACATATTTTTTTTAATGTTTCTTTCTGGGTTGTTTTTATTTCTCTTTATGTCCCAACTCCCTTAAAAGGGGGAGAAAAAAGAGAGAAAAAGGGAAAATAAAAATGTTGATGGGGCCCTTTTTCACCCAAGGGGGGCCCTTTCCAATTTTACAAAAAGAGAGAAAAAGGGAAGTAAAGGGATAAATTTTGGGATGGGCCCAATTTCAGCAAGGGGCCCCAAAGGGGCTTGGGGCCCAAAACCCCTTTATTTTTATCTCCCCCCCACAAAAAGGGTTTGGGGATTATGAGTTCATTTGGGGCCCTGGGCCCTTTGGGTTCAGCTATGGCCCCTTTAAAAGGAAAATAAAAAAACTAAAAGAAAAGGTATTTTTTGCAAACTGTTTTGGGCCCATTTCTCACTAATTAAGCCCCCCTTTGGGGACGTTAAGCCACAAACGCGCCTTACTTTTTTCCCAAGGGGGAAAAAATTTAAAACCACTAGTGTTCCTTAAAAAGGGGCTTAAAAAGTGGGGGGTCGAAAAGTTTATGGGGCCCCTTTTTAAATTGGGTTTTTAAAATAAACTCTTTTTCTCTTCCCAAAATTTTTTAACTTTTAAGCATTGAAGTGGCAACGCTAGACAGTTTTCCCGGCCCCCTTTTAGCTCAAACTTCCTTTATTTCATTGGGGAAAACTAATTTCCTTTTTCTATTTGGAAAAAACAACAAAATAAACCCCTATTCCCTTGGGTTAAAAAATTTAGATATTTTTAAATTTTGGGGTTTTTCAAAAAAATGTCAAAAAAAGGGATTTGGAGTAGTGGGGTGTTTTGGGAAAGCTAAAAAGGGTTTTTTATTAGTTTTTAACTAATTTAAATTACAAAAAAGTTTGGGAAAACCAAGTTGTTGTTCTCTTTAAAATTGGCCCTTTCCCCAAAATTTTGTAAAGGGGGTTATGTTGAAACTAATTTAAAGCTTTTAGCTTGGGAAAAAAAATTTCCCCCCCTACTCCCAATGGGTCCCCAATTTTATTTGTTTCTTTTTTGTCTTCAAAAAATAGCAAAAACCCCCTTGGGGGAATAATGGGGGAAAAAAAAAATTTTTAAAAAAACCCAAAGGTTTTTTAAATTTTTTGGGCCAAGCAAAAATTTGGGGAAACTCTTTTGAGTTTTGTGTATCAAGTTTAATTTTTGATGGTTTTATGGGTCTTTTTTTTAAAGAAAATAGCCCCTCCCCATTCCAAAGGTAAGGGGTTTTTTCAAGTCTTGGGTTTTTGAAAAAGGCTCTAGAGGGGAAAGCATTGTTGGTTCCCCTTGAAGTAGTAGAGGCTTTTAGGCCCCTCCTTAAAAATTTGTTTAAAATTTTGTAAATTTTTTTGGGGGTTGGGGTGATGTTGTTTTTTTTAAATTGGGCTCAACAAAAATATATTTTTAAAAATTTTAAAATTTTTCAAAGGGAAAAATTTTCCTTAGCAAACCCGCTATTTAAATTAAATTCCCTGATTTGGAAATTTTTCATTGGGTTTTTTCATGATTTGTTAAAAAAACATTTTGCTTAGGAAGGGGAAATTAATAATGCTACAGAAAAGGATGGGTAATCAAACCAAAATTTAAAGGGTATGGTTTCCCTCAAAGTGGGGGGTTTTTTAAAACCCCCTCCCTCACTAGAAAAAAAAAATTTTTACTCTTTGATGCTTTTTAAATTGGGGGTCCCAATTTTTTATTATTTTTGGTTTTCTAGTAATTTTCTTTTGGTTTAAATTTTCCCCTCTAAAATCAAAAATTTTCTCCTTTAGGGGCCCCCCCCTTTTTAAAATTTACCCCCCTCCCCAAATAAAAAAAAAAAAAATCACTTAAAATACCCCTTTTAATTAGATGTTTTTAATTTTAAAAACCTTAAAAGTAGAAATGTTTTAAAATTGGGGAAAAAAAAAAAAAAAGGGTTAAAAATTTAAGTAGTGAGGGAAGATATTATCTCTTTCCTTTATCATGTTATTTCCCAGGATTTTTTTTCAGTTTTTCCTTTTTTTGTTTTTTGTTTTTTTAGTTTTTTAAGGGTTTTTTTTTTTTGCTTATAAATAGGGCCAAAGAGGAAAGTTAAATTAAAAAAAAGGGTAGTCGGTCAAAATGATAATGAAAAAATTTTTCTTCGGTTAAATTTTGTTATAAAAAAATCTTATTTTTTTTTTGAACTTATCAAGAATTTTTTTTATTCTTGTGGGGGCATTTATTCTTTATTCAAGGTTTTTTTAATTGATTTTTAATTCAAAGTATTGCCCAATTTTTTTATTAATTTTAAAGGGTTTTTAAAAATTTTCTCAATTTAAAATTTTTGGGTTGGGGGAATTTAAAAAAAATTTCCCAAGGGTTTATGGGGAAAATTTTTAAAATTTATGGTTTAACGTTTAATTTTAATTAAACCCTTTTAAATTTTTAGAAATTTGGGGTTTCTCATTAGGTTAAAAATCTACCTTTTAGGGCTGATTTTTTGGCCCTTTTTTTGGATTAGCCTCCCCTCATTTTTTAAACAGAGCTTGAGGTCTAAAAATTTTGGGGGTTTTCCCCTCAAAATTTTGGGGCAGTTGGTTTAAATTTTTTTTTCAATTTTTCAATTCATTTTTTATTTTTTCCCTTTTTTTTTTGTTTCATAATTAAAAACCCAAAAAAAAAAATCATTTTTATTTGGAAATTTTTTCTTTGTCTTTATTTATTTTTGAAAAAAATTTAAAAAAAAAAGGGGAAATTTCCCAAAAAAAGGAAAAGGGGAAATTTAAAAAATTATTTAAAATTTTCTCTTGGGCTAAAAAAAAAAAAGCTAAATTGTTGGGAAAAATTTGGAAAAAAATTTTTCCAAATTTTCCATCCCTTTGATTTCTTGTTTTTTATGTAATGTGTAACCAAAACCCCCTTTTTTTTCTCTTGTTTAGTTTTAAATTTAAAAAAAAAAAGGGTTTTTTTGAGTAAAAAAAAAAATTTGAATTTTAACGAAATGGGAAAATAATTTTTTTTTTTTAACAAATAAAATAAAAATAAGATATATAAAAAAATATTTAAATTTTTTAAAAAAAAATAGAAAAAAAAGGTCTTTTTTTAAAACAAACTTGGGAATTTTCTTTAAAAAAGTAGAAGATTCCCAAAATTTCTAAGTCCCCAAATTTAAAATGTAAATTTTTTTTGTAATAAAAAAAAAACAAAGGGAAAAAAAGTTAATTGGTTTGTGTGTTGGGGGAAAATGTGTTTTCAAAGAGAAGGGCCTCCCATACAAGTTTGGTTAGTAGGAGGAAATTTGGGGGCCATTTTTTACTTTAATTTAATTTTTGTTTTTTGCCCTCCCAAATAACCCACCCCCGGAAATTTTTTGAGGCACATTTATCTTCCCCTTTAGGGCCCCTAGCCAAAAACCCCCAGGGGAAGGGGGGTTTAGGGTGAAATTTAAGGGTTAATTTTCCCAAACTTGATTTTTTAACACGAACCATCCAATTTAAATTTTAAATTAAAAAATTTAATTTAAACCCTTTACAAGATTAAACCCCCAAAATTTTTAACAAAAAAAATGGATCTAATCAAATCAGGGGGGGGGTTTAAAAACTTTTGGGTCCCCAAAAAATGGAAATTTGGGTTTGGGGAATCCGATTGCCTTTTGGGGCTTGTTAATTTGGGGCTTTTTTTTAAAATTTTAAAAAAGGGTTTTCCCCCTAAAAAACAAAGGAGGTTTGGAAAAAATTTTACTAAGAATCACTTTAAAAAAAAGGGTTTGTTCCCAAAAAACCCCTTTATTCCGGGAAAACCCAAATCTCCCCTTTTTCCGTCGAAAAAACTCTAAACCCCCCACACCCCCAAAAAGGAAACCCCCATTTAGGTGATAATTTGAACCTCAATTTGGTCTTTAATTTCCCAGGAAAACCAAAAGGGGCCTTTTGTCTAAGGCCCCCCCCACCTTCTGAATCGAAGAAACCCTTCCCTTTTTTTTAAAAATTTTGGCCCCCTTTTATAAACCCCCCTAAAAAGGGCCCCTTTTACACAAAAACAACCCCGAATTTTTAAGCTTCCCATTAAACCCTTTTAAAAAACCAAGAAACCCCTTTCCTTTTGGGCCAAATTCCAATCCCCCCATTGGGAAAGGGGACCACCCCCCAAAAAGGGTTTCTTTGTTATCATCCTTTTATTTTAATTTTTTAAACCCAGAACCCAAAAAAAACCCCACCCCCAAACTTAAAATTTAGATTTCCGGGGCCCACAAAAAAACCCCTATCTTGTTTCCTAAAAACCCTTGGTTAACCCTATTTTTTTTCCTTTTTTTTTTTTTTTTTTTTTCCTTTTTTTGGCCCTTTAAGCTTATGAAATAGTATAAGGTAAAAAATTAAAAAAAAAAAGGGTTAGAAAAAAAAATAAAAAATAACAAATAAAAATGGGTTTTAAAAGGGAAAAAAAATTGTAAGTTTTTTTTTTTTTATAAAAATGAATTTCCTATTGGAAATTATTATGATGTATTTCATCACTCGATGGAATAATTTTTTTATTAAATAAAAAAAACCCCAAAGGTTTTAAAAAAATATTTAAAAATAAAAATAAAATAACAAAAAAAATTTAGTATAAATAAGAAACTTTAAAAAAATCAAAAGAATTTATAATTTTAAAAAAACAAAAAACCCCCAAAAAATTTTTTAACAAAAATTTAAAAATATATTAATTTTTGAAAAAGAAATAAAATGTTTAAAAAAATTTTTGGTTTTTAAATAAGACTTTTTGGAAATAAAAAATATGATCCCAAAATTTAAAAATTTTAAAAATTTTTAAAAAAAAAAAAAAAAAAATATTTGGGGGGCAAAAAAGCTTTTTTTCTAGGGGGGGTTTTTTCCCCCATTAAAGGGGTTTTTTTTTTAAGAAATTAAAAAAATTTTTTATGATTTTTTTTTTTAAAAATTTGGGTTAATTTTTTTATTTTTTTTTAAAAAATCATTTTAAATAACAAACCCTTTTTTGGGGGCCTTAGGGGGAAATTTTTTTAATAAAATTAAAATTTTATTAAAAAAACGGTTTAAAAAAAGCCATTTTTCAATTTTAAAAAAAAATTTTTTAAAAAACAAACTTTAAGGTTTTTTTTAAAAGAAAAGTTTAATACGAAAGGTTTTTCTCCAACTAGGGCGTTATAGACACCTTTTTGGGGGAACCATAAATTAAAAAATAAAAACTTTGTGGTTTTTTTTTTTTGGGAAAAATTTTTGTTAAAAAGTAAAATTTTTCTTTTAAAAAATTTAATTAATAATTTTTTAATTTAATTTTAAAAAGGGTTTTTTAGTTAAAAAATTCATGGGAAAATTTACATTGTAAAAACCCTTTTTTGGGTTTTAATTGGGGTTAGGGCCTCCCAAAACCAATATTTTTTGGGTTTAAATTTTTTTTCTTTTAAAAAAAATTTTACAGGAAATAGGGACTAATTTTTAAAGGGTTTAATTTTATCCCCAATTTTAACCCCTTTTTTTTTTTCAACCCTTTTGGTTGGTGGAAAATTTTCCCTTTTTTAAAAATTAAATTTTTTTCCTTTTAATTTTTGTTAAGCAAAACTATTTCCCAAATTGGGGGGAAGATTTATTATTTAAATTTAAAAAAAAGAAAAATTTATTTAAAAAAATTGACTCGGGGTACAATGTGAAAATATATTTTTTTTTCCCTTTTTAAAAAAAGTATCCAAATTTTATTTAAAAAAAGGGAATTTAATTTTATGAAAAAGGTTTTTTAAAAGATATTAAAAGGGGCATTGGGGTAAAAAACAAAAATTTAAAAATTTAAAATTTCAATTTTTAAAAGATTATGGGCTTTTATGGGAAAGTTGGGGCCCCTTTTAACCCAAAAAATTTGATTTTTTAAAGTTGAAAAATATGAAATTGTGGAATTTTAAAATTAGTTTAGAGCATGAAGGCAAAAAAAAGGAACTCATAAGAATTAAGTCAAAAATTTTGCAAAACACCGAGATGAAAAAATTTGCGAAATGGAAATTTTATCCTAAAAGGGCTTGTGAAAGCATTATCACAAAACCTAAAACTTCTTCCTTAAAGTCACTTAAAAAATTAGTCGTTTGAACTTACTCACTAAATATACATTTCATGGGGGTTTTAAAATTTGCGAAAAGGGGGGACCATTTGCTTTAAAATTTAAGCCTATGGGGTAAGGAAAAGCCAATTTTTCTCTCTCCAACCTCTACTTTTTCCCTCCCAACTCTTTATTGTCTCCATCTACCTCTCAAAGTCTCTTATTTCACTCTTAATTTTAAAAAAAAAGAAGAGAACATCCTAGGTTTTTTTAAATTTTTTCCTAAAGTTAGGGGGGGATTCCATGTTAATAGTTAGCGTTGTGTTAAATGATGGAGCTTTTGATAGATTCTATTAAAAAATTCAATATGTAGTTATTAAATTTTTATAGCAAAGTAATGGTTATTTTTTCGAGGTATATGCATTAATTTTGCCAAAGTGCATGTAAGATGAGCATTCGAAACAATAAATAGTCATGTTAATTGTTAAATAAAAATGGTTAGATCACTTTGTTTTAGGAGGGATAGATCAATGATTTAAGATTACAAAAATTTTCCTTTTTGAAAGTACTTGCTAAATCTTAAAAATTAAACCCACCTTAAATGATGTTTATGTTTAAAAAAAACCACTTTGTTAGTCAATGAAGTTAAATCTTTGGTTTAATTAGCTTTTTTCAAATTTCAAAATTTGTTGTTTTTAAAGTTTTTCAAAACAAATTATGAAAGATTTTTTGTTTTTTAAATCCCATTGAACTAAACTTTAAAAGTTTCCTTTCTTGCTTTTTAAGATAGCTTAGGGACCTCCAACTCTATTGTGTTGGATCCAATTACTCATTAAAAGCTTTTAACAAATTAGCACAAATTAATTGCCCTTTATCTTTTAAAAAGGTTAGGGGGTGTTGGGGCCCTAATCATTTTTTTAAATTCGAATTCCTGTTCTATCATCAGTAAATTTTCTTCTCGTTCACATTTCAAATTAAAAATTTTTGTTTACAAAATCTATATTTAAAAAAAGCAAAAATTTGGGGGGGGTTATCACATGATTAATAAAACAAATTTATCTCCTCTTTTTATTTATTTTTTTGTTATCATTCTCTTTTTAATTCCCCTTAAACTATTTCAATGTTTTTAAAAAAAAAGGATTAGATTAAATTTCAATGGATGAAGTAACACAAAATCTCTTAAATGCTAAAATTTTGGTTGAGGGAATTGATAATGGAAATTTTTTAATCTAAAAAAATAGAGTTTTCACTTAAAAGGGGACCCGAGATTTGTGAATCCCATAAATGTTAATATAAATCAAAAGTTTAACATCAACTTGTTGATTGCGTAAAAAGAAATTGAATGGAATCCTAGAAAAATAACATAATAAATAGGGGCAAATGTGGAAATATGATAGTGGAGGGTCGTACTTAATCTATTAAATTGAAATTACAATATGCAAATAATATAAAAAATATAACATAAAAATATTTAAATAAAAAATGTAAGTACAACAAAAAAGGGCAACATGATAAAAATTTAAAAGTATTCTTTTTTTTTTCTTTTTCTTTTTAGAACAAGGGCTCTACAAAATTATAACATTAGTAATACTAAAAAAAATTTTTAAATTTTCATATAATTAATTTTACATAATCAATTGTTCAAAAATCTAAAATTCATTTTCATAATATTAATTGTAAGAAAAAAAGACAATAATATTTACCCATATTTTATAAAATAAGGTTAAAAATATTTATAGATTAATGAAATTTGGGTTTATTTATGATATATTACTAATAAATCAATAGTAACTTAGATAATTTAGTTTAGTTTATTATAATTTAATAATGAATAAAATTTAATACTATTGGTTATTGAAATAAAAAATAAAAGAAAGAAAAAAAAAGATAATGCAATTAGAGTAATAAATACAATTTGAGAAAAAACTAAAATAATCATCATGGGAATTGAACCCATGACTTTTAATGTAAAATGTTTTATATTTACAACTAAGCTATACACTATATTTTTTTAAATAATTACTCTTAATAAATACATATTATATATATTTTTTATTTTTAAAAAATAATAATTAATTTTTTTTTTAACTTTGGAAGGTTGGGGGGGCCTTTGACCCCTCCTAAATCCACCCCTAATGATAAAGGAAACATAATAAAATCCCAATAAACTAAGAAGACATAAAAAGGAAAAATTAGAAATTAATTTTAATAACTATAAAAAGGTAACATAAAATCCTAACATTAAAACTAATCAAATTATCTAAAACAACCAAAAACAAAAGGGAGAGAAAATTAGACTTGCTAGAACTGGTATTAATTCTAAAAATAAGTTAAATTTGTTGTAATTTGAAAATTGCTTCAAATCTCCCCCTTTGGGGCTTCTTAATCCGATGTCATGCATCATCATTATTCCTTTCTTAAAAAAATTCATTTTCAAATCTTGCATGTATCACTTGGATCAAAAGCCATTCTACAAAATCTAAACTCAAAAAAAACCTATAAATAATAATTTTGTAAAGAACCCAAAATCCAACCCAACATCAAGCACCTATAAATGAAAATTAATAACATTAAATGTCCTTTGTACAATGATTTTAGCAAGACAAATAGGTTTCTTCCCTGGCTTGTACTGATAATTCAACATATGTTTATGCAATGGATGATTTATTTGGGATAGACAACCATTGACTTGCTTTTAATCTTTGATGTTGCATTGATAACCTCATTGTTAGAATTTTTTAGTACTTCAGTTGTAGATTTTCATCAATTAAAAAAAAGCCCACAACTTTTATTTCTACGGCTCTAGGAAGATCTCACTATCTACATTCTCTAATTTATTGTCATTTAACTGCTCTTAAATGTGAGTGTGCCAACTTCCTTTGAAATTTTTATGATCTCTTCCTCTAAATTTCATTCTTGTTTCCCTAACCCCTCTTTAAATGCTTAAATTTTCATTCTCTTGCTTTTTTTTTTAAAACAACATCCAATTTTGCAAGATTTCTCATGAAAACCCTCTCTCTAATTCTCCCCTCTTCCAATGCTATATTCATAATTCTCAATTTCTTTCCTTTTATCAAAATGGCTATCTTCTTACTCGATCCTTTAAAATGCGATAAAAAACTCTTGCACACTCCTATCTTCAAGTATGGCTTGAAAACTATTCTTTTTTCTCATTCCCCAAACTAATATTCATTTTTCAAGTCCAAATATATAACTTTATGATATAATTGCCAATGTCTTCCTAAATTAATGTAACAAATATTCATAAGGTAATATCAAACAAAACCTCAATCTTCACAACCGTTACCTTTAAAATAAGAAATCTACACTTGTTTGGTTATTGAAATACTCTTTTGTTACATATTAACTCATATGGGTTGAGATTATCTATGGTTGCTGAAACACTCTTTTTTCACATATTAACTCATATCAATTGAGATGATCTACAATTGTTAAATGTAAATTTTCTACTGCATACTTAAAGCAAAATTTTGACATCAATCATCAATGCTCAAATCACAAACGTGACTAGTGTGATAAAATCTCTATGATAACTTATATACCTTGCACCCATCAATCCACTAATACTTATAAATCAATCAATACCCATTAAACACAATCATCATAATAAATACCAAAATCAATAAAAGAAATGAACAAAGATGGTATTCTCTCTTTCTTTTCTTTTTTGATAAACAAAAAATGAAAGAGATATGGATAAATTGAAATTGGATAGCACTCAACAATTTCAAAACTGAATGGAAAAAATCCTAATTTTATATCAAAGCTTTGATACAAAATGATGGAATAGTAAAAACCTACAATGCTGAAATTAGGTATAGGTGGGCTTTACCCATGAGAAATCCAACCTAGAATTAATGGTATTAACTAACGTAACCCTAAGATTAAGGATCCTATGAACCTTAGCATAAATCGATGATTTACCCTCAACTTGTTAGTTGAGTAAATTGAAGAATCTTGATATAAATATTGTGTCGCTTTGAATTATATTGATTAAGAACCTTTGTATGTTGAATGAACATCACAAAAGAAAAAAAAAATCCTAATACTAAAGTATATTAATTACCATTGATGGATTGACTTGTTTATTACATCTTTGGTCTATTTATAGGTATAAAATAAGCCCCAAAACTAGAGAACAAATACATAAAAGAAAGCTAAATAAAATCCTAGGAAATAACATAATAAGAGAGAGACAATATAATTTTTAACAAGTTAAAATAACATAAAAATGGAAACTAGAAATTAATACCAATAAATATTAAAAGATAACATAAAATCCTCAATTGGAAGTTAATCAAAATATCTAAAACCACTAAAAACTAAAGAAGAGAAAATTAGACTTGTTGGGATTGGTCTTAACTAAAAAAACGGGCTAAATCATTGTAATTTAAAAATTGCCATAAAGCTTGATATTAGGCTTCTTGATCTTGATGTTGTGCATGTGTCTTAGTGTCTATCAGTTACTCATTTGTATGGATTTTTAAATGTAGATAAATTTTCATGTTTAACAATGGGTTATTATACATTTGCTTCATAGAAGACCTTTTCCCACATACTTTTTTCATATATAATTTATTATTAATTACCAAATATTATTATAATATTTTGAATTAAAGATATAAATGGGTTAAACTACTTGTGAGCCACTTGAGTTTAATTGAATATTTACTTGAGCTAGACTCAAATTTGACTCACGAACAATCAAGTAGAGCTAGAGCACAAGTTTAAGCTACTCAAGTAGTTAATTGAGTTGAGTTTTAGCTTCATAAGGCTTAACTAGACTCTCATAAGCCTAATTGAGCTTGTGCTCAAGCTTGAGTATTAAATTAGTTGAGTTGGAGTTAAATTTGGACACTAATTTTATTATAATTAGAAGAAAAAAAATGTTTTAGACAAATTAAACTTAGATGCATTTAATCGAGTTGAGCTCAAGTTTGTCGAGTGCCACTTTAAGTTGAGCATCAATCAAAATTATAAGTTAGATCAATTTCAAGTCAATTTAGACTTTTGAAAATTTTGAGCCAAGTTTGAGTTCGAGTTTAATACTGTATTATTTCAATTTGACTTGTTTACAATCATAATCTCAAGAGTTTGTACTTAAGGGAAATATTAACCTCCTAAAATGTGAAATTGAATTTCCCCATAAAGTTGAAATAATCAATTATAAAGAATCATGATTCTAGCTTTCAAAAGTACTTATAAACATAGGAAATGGAATGGAAACCAGAATTTTGATTCCATTTTAAATCCATTATAGCATATCAAATGTGACAATATAGTGATAACATCATTCCTTCCTCTCTTACCAATCATTTATAGGGTTAACATCACATTTACTATTTAAATTTTTGTCATTTTTATAATTAAGTATCTGAATTTAAAATAAAAATCAATTTAATATTTGATTAAACTCTTTACAGTCATCTATGGTACTTGCATGTAACTTTGTTAAGATTCATTAAATAATGTGGATGTTTTAACCAACCACAACATGACATGTGTGTAGAGCCAATATTATAACATTTTAACATGCTAGCTAAATCATGATGTGTATTAAGATGGAAAAACATGTTAAAAGAAATTAAAGAGGGAAAAAATCTAAAGGCTTGAAATCTTAACCACAGATTTAGCTTCACAATCAACCCTTAAAGCCTCAAATCTTCTTTTCACTACAAAATATCAAGCAAACCTCAATCTTTTACACACCTAAACCCTAAAGCCACAAATCTTCTTTTACCATAAAGTCCCAAATCTCCTTTTACCATAAAGTCTAAATCTTCTCTTCACTTCAAAAT
>JBBMOL010000299.1:0-434020 GCA_037954665.1 Laguncularia racemosa
TTGACTGCGAAGCCCAGACTTCTGGAGCCAGTTTACTTGGTTAGATTCAAGCTCCTGAGCAGGCGCTTGGAGGTATCTACAGCGTTCTTAACCAGAAGCGTGGCCACGTGTTTGAGGAATTGCAGAGGCCCGGTACTCCTCTCTACAACATCAAGGCTTACCTTCCTGTCATTGAATCTTTCGGTTTCTCCAGCACGTTGAGGGCTGCTACCTCTGGCAAGCTTTCCCGCAGTGCGTGTTTGATCATTGGGACATGATGTCTTCCGATCCACTCGAGCCGGGTTCTCAAGCAGCAGCACTTGTTGCTGAAAATCCGCAAGAGGAAGGGTTTGAAGGAGCAAATGACTCCACTTTCTGAGTATGAAGACAAGCTGTAAACTGGTGGCAATATTTCTAGGAAGCAATATGCATTATCATCCCCTTTTTTTTTTTGTTTATCGTCTGGCTATGCGTGTTGAGATATTGTAGTGGTAGTTGAACCTTTTCAGGCTGTATCGCCTGTTTTTTGTCGTATTGGAGTCTAGTTTTGGTTTCGACTTGGGAAGTGTTGCTCTTTATTTTTCGATAGTACTTGAACAATTTCCAATATTTATCATCTCTAATGGATACATTTTTCATATGTGCGTATGTTGTTCGTTCAGCGCATACTTGTCTTTCAGAATTCAGATAGTAGTCATGGCTTACTTCTAAACATTCCATCATTAGGGACAGCACTTGATTTTCCTGCGTTCAAGGTTCTCGTTCTGTTAGACGATGCCATTGTGTAAGTGGACAAGTCAGCCTAACATTTACATGTTATGTATTTAATATTCTTGAATTCAACACCAGGATCTCGGGATTCTTGTAATAACATATCATCGGCCTGGGAACTAATGTGTATGCACTTGGATTCAACGTCTGGTTAGAAATGCCAAACCTCGAGTAAGGTCATTGCCTCCTATACTGGTATTCTTGCTGTGCTGGAGCTCATGCTGGCGAGGTCTGGCTGCACTTCGGTGGTCTGTTCTCTGAGAGTATGACTGCTATTGCTTCAAGTGTAATAATGCTCACCAAGAAACCTGCATGGTGTGGCTTCGTACGCATTTGTGTTTGTTAACCCAAATTCCAGTTCTTCATTCATTCAACTTTATCCCTATGCTATGCAACATTTTCTTACGATTGGCTTTTTCCAACGTGAGTGCAAGGACTCGATTTTCAAAGGTAGGGTAGGGTGTTGCATGCCGTGTTTTTACCTCTCGATGAATGGATTAATGCAAGAACAGGTTCAGTGAAAGTTTCTGTATGTAGCAAGAACCAAATCATGCGTATTCATGTCAAAATTTAATCAACTTCTGTTTTCATTTTATATTTTTTTTACCGTCGTTGCACAAACACAATAGATGTGATTAAAACAAGGTTAGTTTCCTGTTGGCGGAATTTTACATGATATAGGGCCATATACGTAGAGGAGTTATCATCTGCAATCCGATTATACACAATTAGATGTGGTTAAATTACTCAGTTCATTTACTTTATGGTATAGAATTAAGAGAATTGAATTATAATTCAATATGAATGTAATATAGTTGTGATAATTATTATATTTCTATTATATTACTTAGTTGATATTGATAAAAAGATGAAAATTAATTAATATTAAAAGTAAAATATTCATTATGCTCTTAGTAAGAATAAATATTTATTATATTATATAATGATGTTTATTATATTGTATAATGATTGTAGTATTAGTGGTGTTTTTAATGTAGAGGTATTTATAAAAAAAAAAAAAAAATCAATGAGAGTGGAGGTAAGAATTGCCATTTATCATTTTGTGTAATAGCAATTTATATGGAATGACTATTACAATATTTAACATTTAAATAAATATGATAATAACAAATTATATTAAATAAAAGAAAATGAAATAACTATACCCAAAGTGAAATGCAAATATAGAGTTCTCGATTATGTTTTTATGACAAAACATGGACAAGCTAAATGACCCGATAAACAATGGCATGGAAACTTGTAAAGATATATCCAAGTCCAACCCAATCATCTCAAACCACTTCATGGACTTATTTAAATAACCCAATGTCATAGGAAAATCCAATTTGCCCAATCCCATCAAATGACTGTCCTGAAAAAAAAGCCTTCCCCAGCTGATAAAGAACTTTTCTGGCCCCGACCCTCATTTGTCTAACTGAGTTCGCCATTGACATAAGTCCCCAGTACAAGTTATGTTACAACCTAACTATGGGGATCTCACTGGGCCCATAGTTCTCTATATTTCCAAATTAAGTGCCGTTGGTAGACATAAACGATTTTTTTTTTAACCAATTAGATCGTGTGTATATTCCCGTCAATCACATGAGTACACTTAATCTAATGTAACATACTTCTATAATTCTCTTTCGATTTCTTGTCCAAATGTACACATGTCTATGGAGAAGACCCCAAAACTAATATTATAATTAGTTTGCATAATATTTTTTTTATAATATTGCTATTATTGTTAAATGAGAAATTGATAGGATAAAAGGAATTAATATTCCTTAATCTTTTTGTGCATATTTTCGTACTCTCCCCATAAGATTTTATCCCAATGATCAAACATTAGACAATTCCACCTAGATCCAACCATCGCAATGACCTAATCACAACCAAATTACTTAATTGTAACTTTTAGATATATTCCTAATTTATTATTATAGTTTTTTTTTAAATACAAAAAAAAGAAGCTATATTTATCTATTTTATTTTCGAAGAATTACAATCTTCTTACCTTATCCCATTCCACCAAGTAAACATAGCATTAATTTATACATCGGCTCTTTTTGATAAATGACTTGGAAAGAATTCTTCTTCATATTATTATTATTATTATTAATTTTTAATACTCTTGTCCTATAGTTTATAGTATTTCTCGTATGCCATAATCCATGGTTACCATGAAAAGGCAAGGTGACCCACAACATACAACTAAGGTGACCATAAGCACACTCTTCGAGAAACCCTTATGTTGTGCTCCATTCTAGTCTATTCCCTCGAGCGGGGCTTCCTAAGATCAGCTAACAAGCACAAGGCTAGAGTACTTATGACGTGAATCTAAATAATTAATTAAAGATAGGATTTGTAATTGCTGATACGATAATACAATACAGTTAGGATTATAATTATAAAAAAAAAAGAAAGAAAAGTTAAGATAGGATACAAAAATATAATTATAATATAAATAAATATAACTTAATTATTTATTATTTTTATTTAATTTTATATATCTTTAACATTGATACGAATTAAACATGATTTAAAAACATGACACGATCTAATGCACTAACCTGAATTGCCAATTTTATTAAGGGATATATTCGAATACATTATCTAGATTTTAATACTCGTTAAAATTATTGAAACTCCATTAGATAAGTTGTGTCTGAAAGGCAGGGTGAAAATTTTATTTAAGGAAGCATATTTTCATATTTCTCTTACAGATGATGCTCATGTAGCAATGACGGTGTAGTATCAAAATGTTCGGAAAAGATCTTAACTTTTCCTCTTGCCTGTGCGATTAACAATTGAAACAAACAACAATCAATAATAACTTGCGGAAATAAAAACAATCAACACTAAGGATTTACGTGGAAAACCCCAATTTGGGAAAAAACCACGGGACCACCGCACACAAGTTCTTCCACTATCAAAGTAATGGGTTACACATTTCTTCACTAGTCTTATTAGTGAATTACTCAATCTCACCACAAACTGGTGGATCAAATACAATGGATTTCCCTCTCTAGAACTCTCTCTAGGTTTAGGAATGACCACTCTGTATTTCTCACTCTTGTGTGTGTGTGTGTGTGTGTTTTTATATTGTACTACACACACTGGAACACTTATATATATATATATATATATTGGCCACGTAAAAAAAAAAAAAAAAACAAGTTAGGACTTACACCGGCTCAAGGCTGGCGGCGTTAGGCCGACCTTGAGCCGGCCTTCAATGTGACCGAGTAACAATGACAAAATAAAGCCAGCGACGATCCTTTGTTTAGGCCGGCGGCCCTGAGCTGGCCTTGTCGCTTGGTTTCGTCAATTTTCTTCAAGCTTAACATTCTTTCATCCAAGTATACTTCATATACTTAGGATACCCTTGGTATAGACCCATATGTGTTGGATCTATACCCCAACAAACTCCCCCTCCAACTCATATAGGGGGTTCCATCACCCCTATAATCTTCCTACAGCAAACAATCTTCTCATTTGGTAGAGCCTTTGTCATCATATCTGACGCGTTGTCATCGGTGTGAATCTTCTCAAGCTTTAACTGTTTTGACTCCAGCACATCCCTGATCCAATGATACCTAGCATCAATGTATTTTGACCTGGAGTGGAACATCGGATTCTTACTAAGATGTATAGCGCTCTGTCTATCACAGTACAGCTTCAGCTCTTCCTACTCTTGACCCAGCTCTTCTAAAAACTTTTTCATCCACAAGACTTCCTTGCAAGCTTCTGTTACAGCAATATACTCAGCCTCGGTAGTAGAAAGTGCAACACACTTCTATAACTTCGATTGCCAGGACACTGCTCCCCCTGCATAAGTAATCAGGTAAGCTGAAGTGGATTTCCTAGAATCCAAATCACCAACCATGTCAGCATCTAAAAACCCCTCTAGTGTAGATTTATAGTCACCGCCAAACTGTAAACATAACCTGGAAGTGCCCCGAGATATCTAAGAATCCACTTAACTGCTGCCTAGTGCTCTTTGCCTGGATTTGAGATATAGCAACTCACCACACCTATAACACAAGCAATGTCAAGCCTGGTACACACCATAGCATACATAAGACTTCCCACTGCTGAAGCATATGGGACTTTCTTCATATCTTCCTTGTCAGCCTCACTCTTTGGACACTGAGCTAAACTCAGTTTGAAATGACCTGTAAGTGAAGAGCAGACAGCTTTTGCTTTGCTCATGTTGAATCTCTCTAACACCTTCTCAATATACCTCTCATGTGATAACCACAACTTCTAGCTCTTCCTATCTCCAATAATCCTCATACCAAAAATTTGGCTAGCGGGTCCTAAGTCTTTCATGGAGAAAGACTTACTCAATGCAATCTTCAGTTCTTTGATCTGTTTGGCATCCTTACCAATAATCAGCATATCATCTACATAAAGTAGCAATATAATAAACTCACCACTGGTTAACTTCTTAATAAAGACACAATGGTCTATAGCAGTCCTGATATAACCTTAATCAATCATGAAGGACTCAAACTTCTTATACCACTGCCTTGGAGCTTGTTTCAGTCCGTATAAACTTTTCTTCAATCTGCAAACAAGATTCTCCTTCCCCTTGATCTTGAACCCTTCAGGCTGCTCCATATAAATCTCTTCCTCCAGATTACCATAAAAAATGTTGTCTTCACATCCATCTGCTCAACCTCTAGATTCATTCTAGCAGCAAAACTGAGCACAACCCTGATAGATGGCATCTTCACCACTGGTGAGAAAATCTCTTCAAAATCGACCCCCTTCTTCTAATTGAACCCCTTCACAACCAGCCTTACCTTGTACCTTAGCTGTGAGCTACTTTCATCAGTCTTCAATCTGTACACCCATTTATTTCTTAGAGGTCTCTTGCCTTTAAGCAGTTCAACTAGCTCATAGGTCTTGTTCTCATGCAAGGATTTCATTTCCTCTTGCATGGCTTTCACCCATTCTTTCTTCTTGTCATGAGTCATTGCTTCCTCATAACATTCAGGTTCTCCCCCATCAATAATCATCACATACTCATCTGGACTATACTTCACTGATGGTCTTCTATCTCTAGAAGATCTCCTCACCTCAGCCTGCTGCTGTGGCTCTTGTAACTCATTACCTGTGTCCTCCACAGTTCTTTCATCAGTAAGATCAGATAAAGGTGCAGGATCTACATTTGTGGGAATCTGACTTGAGGATGTTGTCTTCTCAATCTTTTCCATATCTTCAATTGTCTGGTCTTCTATGAAAACCACATCTCTGCTCCTGATAATCTTTTTATCAACAGGATCCCACAATCTATACCCATACTCATCATGTGCATATCCAAGGAAAATACATTGCTTGGAGTTGGCATCAAGCTTTGCTCTCTCATCCTTTGGAATGTGCACAAAAGCGCTACAACCAAAAACTCGTAAGTGATTTTAAGAAATGTCTTTAACTGTCCAAACCTTCTTTGGGATATCACCATCCAGAGCATATGAGGGAGAAAGATTTATTAAATCAACAGCTGTTCTCATAGCTTCACCCCAAAATGACTTAGGTAACTTGGCCTGAGATAACATGCACTTCACTCTCTTAGTGATGGTGCAATTCATTCTTTCTGCAACACCATTTTCCTGTGGTGTCTTTGGAACTGTCTTCTCCAGTTTTATCCCATGATCAACACAGTACTGTTCAAACGGGCCTCTGTACTCCCCACCATTGTCAGCCTTGACACAAATTAACTTCCTACTGGTCTCACGCTCCACTCTAGAGTGAAACTGTTTGAATATATTCAAAACTTGATCTTTAGACTTTACGGCATATGTCCAAAGCTTCCTAGAGTGATCATCAATAAATGTAACAAAATACATTGCACCACCCATTGTCAAATCCTTCATATAACACACATCTGTATGAACCAAATCTAATATATGAGCTTTTCTACTAGATGAATTTCTCTGAAAAGTAACTCTGTGTTGTTTACCAGCATAACAGTCAGTACATGGTTTTAAAGAAGTACCTTTCAAATTTGGTAGAAGCTTCTTCTTCATAAGCATCTAGAGCCCCTTCTCACTCATGTGCCCAAGCCGTCTGTGCCACATCTCTACAGTAGCATCATCAGTCAAGTTCAATTCCCCTTTACTTAGCTTTGCTGGCATTAAGTAAATTGAGTTATCATTTCTTCCTTTTGCTACAATCAGAGACCCTTTGGTGAGCTTCCAACTACCATCACTAAAGTAATTGTGAAAGCCTTCATCATCTAATTTTCCTATTGAGATCAGGTTCAGGCGGATATCTGGTACATGTCTCACATCCTTGAGAACGAGTTTACAACTTGTATTAGTTTCCAAGATGATGCTCCCAATGCCTATAATCCTTGAGGTTTCATTATTTCCCATCCTAACATTGCCATAATCACCAGCAGTGTAGGATGAGAAAAACTCACCATGTGCTGTCACATGAAAGGAGGCACCAGAATCAACTACCCAGTCACTGTCATGACCTGCAAGACTAATACAACCCTCATCCCATGTAACCACTATCTCACCATCTGCTGCTACAGTGGTGTTTTCATCTGAATCATCACCCTTTCCTTGCTTTTTCTTCCACAGTCTGCATTCCTTCTTGTAATGTCCTGGCTTGTCACAATAAAAGCATTTAATGTTCTTTCTGCCCCTTGACTTGGATCTCCCCTTTGACTTATCTGCTCTGTTAGATTTATCATTCTTTCCTCTGTTCTTGCTTCTACCCCTCCTATCAGACTTGTCTGTGACAAGTGCCCTAGAATCAGAACCAGTACCTGTAAACACCCCATTTTTGCCCTTAATGATCAATAATAATCAACAATAAACAATTTCAATTTTTCCAATTTTTTTCTCTAATTTAGCAAAAATAGGACAAATATTCAAAAAATAAATAAATAGGAAAAATACATCAATTTTGGAAAATAATTGTAGAAATAATAAGAAAAGGAGTTAAATAATTTTTACCAATTGTAAACACCCCATTTTTGCCCTAAGAATCAATAATAATCAATTTCCAATTTTTCCAAATTTTTTCCAATTTTTCTCTAATTTGACAAAAATAAGAAAAATATTCAAAAAATAAAAAATAAATAGGAAAACACATTAATTTTGAAAAATGATTTCAGAAATGGCAATAATAAGGAATAAATAATTTTTACAAATTTTTGAAATTTCAAAAAATACAAAAAAATAAAAAAATCGCATTGCATATGTGCAATTTGTGAAATAAACAAAATCAGGAAAATGGGCTAGTTCAGCTGGTCCGAGTCTTGGTTAGGCGGGTGTATGCGGGTGCGAGGTCAGGGGTTTGAAACGCGGGGGAAGCAGATTCCGCGTTTTGCAAATTTTTCATTTACCCGGGACACGTGGCAGCATCTGATTGGCTGGAGCGAACGCACGCGCCGAGCGTGTGATCGTCCTCAACCTCGGTCCGAGATCGCCGATGAGGAGAAAAATTCGAATTTCGACAGTTTCGATTCGATTTTTTGCACAAATCCAACAGATCTGAGATAAACATCATCCAATTGGAATCAAATCTCAACAAATCGAAGGATTTACACGAATCAGAGTTGTTTCATTTAACCGCAAATACGATTTGCCTCGATCGGTGGAAATCCGAGCTTATCCAGCTCGATTTCGAGAGCCTATAAATAGAAGATGAAGTGAGGAAGCCAGAACAGAGATCAAAAGCGAGAGAAAGTAAGAGAAAAGAGAGAATCGAAGTCCATCGGATGAGTTCGGAGCCGCGACCGCCGATCAAGAGTTGAGCAACCACCAGGAGGCGTTTCTGGAGCAAACCACCGCCACCATTGGATTCCTCACCCTCGATAACCTTGGATTCGACACCGCAACCGCTACAAAAGGCCGTCGGAATGCCATTAACGAGCATTCCCCGCCACCGTGTCCGACCGTTTCGACCCGACCCGATTCGACCCGACCGACCCGACCTGCGCACTGACCCGGATCCAGGTAAGTCGGATTTTCCGTTTTTTTTTTGTTTATTTATTTGATTTATTTTTCCGAATTGATTTATTAATTAATTAATTTATTTATTTTTTTATTTACTTATGTGTTATTTATATTTCAATAAATAGAAAATGTTAGAAATTAGATTTTTTAGGAGTTAATAATATAAAAAATAAAAAGAAAAAAATATAATCAAAATAATAAATAATAAAAATGTAGAAAATAATGAAAATATTAGAAAAATAATAATAATAAAACTTTAGATTTTGAAATAGGGTAGAACCTAGGAGAAAATTTTTTAATAAAACAAGAATGCAAAAAAATTATGAAAATTAATAAAAAATTATAAAAAAATTATAAAACTTATAAAAATTTTAAAATAATAAAAGAATCATAAAAATCATAAAAATCATAAAAAATAATAAAAATTCGAAAATAAAAAAAATAGAAAAAAATGAGTTTTATCACTTAGAAAAATCATTTTCTCAAATAAATCCAAAATTAATGTTTTCCCCAAAAATTATTTTCAAAAATAAAATTATTAAGCTTAGGTTTAGATTTTTAGAAAAAATCCAAAAAATAGTAAAAACATAAATCAAAAGAGATTTCAAAATTAAAATTCACAAACCCACTAAATCTTTTCAGGAAAAGCAAACTACGGCTTGTTTGATCCTGAATAGCGGGTACGTAGGCACCCATTTGGGTCAACCCATAAAATGAAATAAAAAAATCATTTTTTTCAAATAACTCATTCAAAAACACAATAAAAGGCAACAAAAACAAAATAAAAGACATTTTTAGATAGAATAATTTTAGGAGATTAGGTGGTAATTGTATGGTTTTAATAGGTTAGCCTCCGAACTTAGAAACTTTGGTTTTCCTTTTCCTCTTTTCACCAAAAACGAGAAGAGGAAATCACGACGACTAGTGGTCCAAATTAAGACTAATCCGCTCCTTTAGTCTTAATTCAATATTTCCCAACAACAATAGGGTGGCGACACCAAAATTAAACGAAGTTCCTAACTCAAGTCGATGGTCTATATTAGATGAGCATAGGGTCTAGTCTAGATCGGATTAGGAATGGGAAAATTAAAAAATTAAACTCGACAGGATGGCGACTCCACTGGGGACTCATTCAAGTAGGCTAGCCACCTGAATCTCCTCAAATTGTTCTTTTAAAGTAATGTCTTTCAATTATTATTCTGTTGCTAACTTTTCAGGGATTAACTAAGATTAGTTTTCTTTACTTTGGGGTCTGCATGCATGCATATGTTTGTGTGAATAGATGCGGTCGAACCCGGACCGTCCTAGAACCCTAAGACGGGGAGCCATTGTGTAGGTTTCGGGCGAAGTGAGATGATCACCGTTCAGGACCGATTAGGCTACCCCACCCAATGCTTCGATATGGCCTGAGATCCATTTCTCCGAGAATGCGGGAGGCCATAGAGCTTGGGGACCAGTTAGAACCAACCTATTTTGCATACATAAGTCATGGGTTGACAATTGATGATAATGTAATAAATTGTTGTTTTGTTCATGGAGTTCGGATCTATTTCCCTGTAATATTTTCATAGTTCTTGTTGTAATTAGGGAATTTCTTGTTGAATAGATGGCTAGTATCACAGTCGATCGCCTCCTCCGCAAAGAAATTCGGGTATACAAACCTTTGGACCCAAAGTTAGTACTGGACCATTGGTTTACCTTGTATAATCCAGAGGAGCAGGCCTTCATCCAGCAAAAAATAGGGCCCATCCTCTCACTAACAAAAATAGAGGTGAATTTGCCTTTGGTACGGGCCATGCTCCAGTTATGGGAAGTAGAGTCCGCAGCTTTCTTTATCGGGCCACATGAAATCACCCCTACCCTGGAAGAGTACACCCAGCTGCTACAGGCTCCAGCACTGACTGATCAAATCTATGTGCCAGATCTCGAGGCCGGGCTAGCCGGTACCTTCAGCAGACTACTAGGTATTCGCAAAACAGCAGTCAACAAAGCCCTAGCAGACTGTAATGGATACTGCATATGGATGGACGATTTGGAAGCCTGGTTCATTGCCCGAGAAGACAATGGGGATAAAAAAGACGTACTGTGTGGGGACCCCAAGACTTACAGATAGAGAAGGGTGAATGCTTTCATCTTGACAGCTTTCGCCACCATACTATTCCCTACCGGAACTTTCTATGTTCACTACCGCGTTGCAGAGCTGGTGAACCAATTCCTGGAAGGAAGATCTTACATCCCGGCTCTATTGGTTGAACAAATTCGGAACTTAAACTTCCTCAGGAAAAAAGGCCATGGGATCCTCCGCTCAAGCATCAACTTTATGCTGATATGGTTCGTAAGCCACCTTAAGTGTTTCGGGCTGAACATGGTCCGGAAAACCTTGGCCCAGCAGTTGGACCTTGTGGATTTATGCGTAGAAAAGATAAAGCTACCCGACGACCTTACCAGCCACAGTTGGGTATAAGTGCTTAGAAGTTTCAGTGTCGAGGATATTCTGTGGACAGCCAGGTGGGGTTGCTGCGACAAAATTATTTTGACCTATAGTAATTTTCAAGCCGTGCCTTTGATCGAAATCAATGGATGTATTGGATATCACCCCAATTCAGTGGTCCGCCAGTTTGGTACTATCCAAGACATAGTTTATCGGCCCTCGCTGGAAGCAATTACCTTCGAGTACCAAGATCCGAACTTGCTGGTGGCTAAAAAGTTTGCTAAGCTGGCAGAGGTCAAAGCACTTTAGGAAGCAAAAATTGAAAGTCCGAATGTAGACCTCGGGGAGCTAGATGGCGAAGTGGGAAAGCACCGAGCCACCAGAGAGTTTGTAATCCGCCAGCTGTACCAGACAGGGGAAAGAGCATACCGGGTTCCAGATGTCGCTCAACCGAGGCTAGACAAGATAAATCCAGAGCTAGAAATCTACCTAGAGCAGGTCAAGGCCCGGATGGAGGTATACTTTGAAGCTGCAGATTATAAGAAAGACATCTGGAAAGGACGATTCAAGGAGTCCGACCAAAGGAACAAAGCCTTGGAAGCTCAGTTAGAAAAGACCAAGGCCAGAGTCGAAGAACTGGAAGCTGTCATCAACGGGAAGCCTGAGCCTCCACAACAGAAGACCAAAAGAGCTAGGAAATAGATCATCGTTTGTAATCTTTTATTTTTCTTTTGAACTCCAAAATTTCCAATATTAATAAAAGTGAAAGTTTCAATATTACATCATCAATCAATTGTCAACCCTTTTTATTTTTAGCATATGTATGACACATGCATCACATTTGCATACATTATACTAAAAAAGAAAAAAAATGCGTGCCAAGTATTAAAGATAGCTTCCAAACAATTGAATCTTCCAGAAGCCCAATCTGGATCCATTCAAGAACCAGAATGGCAAGCAGTGGCAACAACAGCAGCATTGACTACATTCCTACACCCCAAGAAGAGGTACAAGCCAGAGGTGTCAAAGGCAAGATGAAGGAAAAGCCAAGCAACACCCCGATGTGCATTCCACCCCTCCAACAATCTTTCCGGAAAGCAAATATCATTCAAGAGCCTCGGATAAGCGAAGGTGACGTCAGCAATGGGAGCCCAACCCCCCGCACGTCCAATTAGTATCCGGCTCTAAATAATTGGTTTTGTTATCCTATCAATAGCTCTAGGTCAGCTCAAAAATAGAGAATGATTATTGAACAAATTCTATTGAGACTCTTTATCAATTCAATTGCAATCTGTTTTTTTTTTCTTATATACATGCTTTCATCTTTACTTTACCCAGATCTCTTACCAGCGAACACTAGGGATATTTCGCACAGGTAGAAAATAAAAACTCTGATATCGTTTCCAACGCTGCTGGGTCAGTTGTTGAAGGCGATATCCTTGACTACGAAATAATACAAGAAAATTGGCAAAAACATGAACAAAGCGGAATTTCGATTGATGAGCCGGTGGAAACAGTAAATCTAGGAAGCATGGAAAAACCTAAAAACCTCAAAATCGGGACCAGTCTGAGTGCCGAGCAAAAATGTGAGATAACCGAGCTATTAACAGAATATGCAGATGTGTTCGCCTGGTCATATGGTGACATGCCAAGACTTGACCAATCAATAGTGGTTCATAGGCTCCCCATAAGGGAAGATGTCAAAGCTAAAAAAAAAAACTGAGAAGATTTATGCCTGACATCTTGCTAAAGATTAAGGAAAAAGTCAAGAAACTGCTAGAAATAGGGTTCATCGAAGTATCCGATTACCTAGAATGGGTAGCAAATATAGTCCCTGTTATGAAAAAGAATGGAAAAGTACGCGTATGCGTAGACTTCTGGGACTTAAACCAAGCTACGCCAAAGGATAACTTCCCCCTACCTCACATTGATGTTTTAGTGGACAACACTGCGGGAAACCATCTTTTCTCATTCATGGACAGTTTCTCAGGATATAATCAAATAAAAATGGCTGAAGAAGATAAAACCAAAACGAATTTCATCACAATGTGGGGAACTTTCTATTACAAAGTCATGCTCTTCGGTTTGAAAAACGCCGGGGCAACGTATCAGAGAGCCATGGTCGCGATACTTCATGACATGATGCACTGAGAGGTTGAAGTATACATCGACGACATGATAGCCAAATCTAAGGAAGGAGAAAGCCATATAGATATCATGAGGAAATTGTTTAAGCGACTGAGAAAATTCCAGCTCAAGTTAAACCTAGAGAAATGCATTTTCGGGGTCACAACGGGGAAATTGTTAGGGTTTGTCATAAGCCAGGAGGGCATTAAAATCGATCCTGACAAGGTAAAGTCTATATTAGAGTTACCTTCCCCACGCTCCATTAAAGAAGTAAGAAGCTTACTGGGAAGATTAAATTATATAGCTCGTTTTATCTCACAACTCACCGATAAGTGCCGGCTACTATTCCGTCTGTTGAAGAAGAACGCCACAGTAGAATGGGACGCCAAATGCGAAGAAGCATTCAGGACGATCAAAGACTACCTTATAAAACCTTCGGTCTTGATAGTCCCGAAGCAAGGAAAGCCCTTATTCTTATACCTCACAATACTCCCTGAATCCATGGGTTGTGTGCTGGGGCAGAAAGATGAAGAGGGAAGAGAGCATTCCATATATTATTTGAGCAAGAAATTCACAGACGGGGAACAAAGGTACTCAGAGGTGGAGAAGACTTGTTGTGCTCTATTTTGGGTCATGCATCGACTAAGGCAATACTCCCTTTACTATCATATTGAGCTATTGGCAAAGCATGATCCCTTGAAATACTTGGCAGAGAAACCAGCTTTGATAGGAGAATCTCTAAATGGAAAATGCTCCTATCCGAGTTTGACATCACATACATAAATCAGAACTCGATGAAAGGGCAAGCCTTAGCCGACCAATTGGCAGAACACCCTATCGAGACAGATTCCCAAGAACTACAAGCCCAATTCCCGGACGAAAATAAATTAACAGTGAAAGATATACCGGTAGAGGACTTTGAGATAGAGCAAAACCCGAAATGGAAATTGTTTTTCGATGGAGCCGCCAACGTATTCGGTTGCGGAGTTGGGGCAGTATTGATATCCCTAGATGGCACTCAATTCCCTGCAGCGACAAGACTTACATTTCCCTATACCAATAATATCGCGGAATATAAGGCATGCATTCTTGGCCTTAAAATGGCCTGCCAAATGGAAATCCGCGAATTAGAAGTATATGGAGATTCGTCGCTCATTATACTACAGACAAGAGGGGAATACAAGACTAAAGACCCTAAACTAGTACCGTATCATCAACACTTGACAGAGCTAATCGAAGAATTCAAGGCAATCACTTTCACATACATCCCAAGAACTCAGAATCAGTTTGCAGATGCACTAACCACACTAGCATCTATGATCCAGATAACAGGGGGAGTCGAAATCCAACCGATGAAGATAGACATCGAAAATCGGCCCGCCTACTGTTTAACCATTGAAAAAGTACAAGATGACAAGCCCTGGTATCACGACATCAGGATCTTTCTCCAAGAAAGTAAATACCCTGAAATGGCTAGCAAGAATGACCAAAGAACACTCAGAAGGTTAGCAAGCCATTTCTTACTAAATGGGTTTATACTCTACAAAAGATCATCTGATACCACCTTATTGAGATGTGTGGACGAAAATGAAGCATGCGAACTGATGAAAGAGGTACACGAAGGAGTATGTGGACCTCATATGAATGGCTACATGTTAGCCCGAAAAATCATGAGGTTAGGATACTATTGGTTAACCATGGAATCAAATTGCATAAAATATGTCAAGCACTATCATCTGTGTCAAGTATACACAAACCGGATAAATGCTCCGCCCAATGAGCTACATTTGTTGTCAGCACCATGGCCTTTCTCCATGTGGGGAATCGACATAATTGGCCCAATCACTCCGACAGCATCCAATGGCCACAGGTTTATATTGGTAGCGATTGATTACTTCACCAAATAGGTAGAAGCTTCGTCATATGCCAATGTCACAAAGGGGTAATAGTCCGCTTCTTGAAAAGGGACATAATAGCCCGATATAGAGTTCCTGAGTCTGTCATCACTGACAACGGCACCAATCTTAACAACAAATCGATAACAGGTTTATGTCAACAATTCTGCATAAACCATAGAAATTCAACTCCTTACCGACCTCAGATGAATGGGGCAATAGAAGCAGCTAACAAGAATATAAAAAAGATCATCGAGAAAATGACAACTACTTACAAAGATTGGCAAGAAATGTTACCGTTTGCTCTCATGGCTTATAGGACTTCAATAAGAACATCTACTGGAGCTACCCCATATTCATTGGTATATGGTACCGAAGCAGTGCTACCAGTTGAAGTCAAAATACCATCATTCAGAATCTTGTCAGAAACTCAGCTAACCGAATCAGATTGGGTAAAGAAGAGGCTTGATCAGTTGAATCTGATTGATGAAAAAAGACTTACCGCACTATGTCATGGCCAATGTTACCAACAAAGGATGGCCTGAGCATTTAACAAGAAAATGAGGCCCCGATACTTCAAAGAAGGGGATCTGGTGCTAAGGAAGGTTCTCCCGAATGCCCAAGACTCCAGAGGGAAATTTACCCCAAACTATGAAGGCCCTTATGTGGTGAAAAAGGTTCTGTCAGGAGGTGCTTTGATACTGACTCAAATGGATGGTTCGGAATTGAGAGACCCCATTAACACAGATGCTGTAAAGATGTACTATCCTTAGGTAAGGGAATTGAAATTTTGCCAATGTTTATGAAAGCTAATGTTCGATACAAATTTCGTTGAGTCGAGTTTTTACTTTTTACAAGCAAAGTTAATGTCCCTGAATGGTCAATAATCCCAATCGATTCTCATCGCAACAAATATCCTTAAACACATTACCCATCACTTCACCGATAAATGATAAACACTAAAATAATAATGAATCTCAATAAGTTTTGTAATATAATTCTATCTATTCTTGAGCATTAAAACTTAGCGCATTAGTAGGATAACACCACCGGCAAAAGAGCCATGCGCACAAGAAAGGAAGCACATCAAGATTTTCAACCCCGTGTCAAGATGACAAGAAGTGAAGCAGAAGTAAACCAGCACGAAGGTTCAGTTGTTTGGTTGCCATCCACGATAAATTGGCAAGCATATTAAAATGAATAACTATCATCATATCATGAAAAACATCACATCATTTAGCTCAGTCAGTAGAAAGCATATTAAAAAAGCATAAGATGAGTCAGCTCATAGTGGGGCACTTGTCTAAGCATCCCCTTTAATAGGTTAGTCAGCCCAAGATGGGCACTTTCCTAAATATCCTCTCTTAAGGTCAGCCCATAGGGTCACCTTTTTGAGACATTTTTATCATAAGTTAGTCAGCCCAAGAGGGACACTTTCCTAAATATCCTCTCTTAAGGTCAGCCCATAAAGGTACCTTTTTGAGACATTTTTATCATAGGTTAGTCAGCCTAAGAGGGGGCACTTTCCTAAATATTTTGTCTCAAGGTCAGCCCATAGGGGGCACTTTTTGAGACATTTTTTCCAGGGTCGTTAGTCTAAGAAGACACGTCCCGCTATAGGTCAGTCAGCCCAAGAGGGGCACTTTCCTAAATATTTTGTCTCAAGGTCAGCCCATAAGGATACTTTTTGAGACATTTCCCCCAGGGTCGTTAGTCTAAGAAGACACGTCCCGCTATAGGTTAGTCAGCCCAAGAGGGGCACTTTCCTAAATATCTTATCTCAAGGTCAGCCCATAGGGACACTTTTTGAGACATTTCCCCCAGGGTCATTAGTCTAAGAAGACACGTCCCGCTATAGATTAGTTAGCCCAAGAGGGGCACTTCCTAAATATCTTGTCTCAAGGTCAGCCCATAGGGGCACTTTTTGAGACATTTCCCCCAGGGTCGTTAGTCTAAGAAGACACGTCCCGCTATAGGTCAGTCAGCCCAAGAGGGGCACTTTTTGAGACATTTTTCCCCAGGGTCGTTAATCTAAGAAGACACGTCCCGCTATAGGTCAGTCAGCCCAAGAGGGGTACTTTCTTAAATATTTTGTCTCAAGGTCAGCCCATAGGGGCACTTTTTGAGACATTTTCTCCAAGGTCGTTAGTCTAAGAAGACACGTCCCGCTATAGGTCAGTCAGCCCAAGAGGGGCACTTTCCTAAATATTTTGTCTCAAGATCAGCCCATAGGGGCACTTTTTGAGACATTTTCTCCAGGGTCGTTAGTCTAAGAAGACACGTCCCGCTATAGGTCAGTCAGCCCAAAAGGGGCACTTTCCTAAATATTTTGTCTCAAGGTCAACCCATAGGGACACTTTTTGAGACATTTCCCCCAGGGTCGTTAGTCTAAGAAGACACGTCCGCTATAGGTTAGTCAGCCCAAGAGGGGCACTTTCCTAAATATCTTGTCTCAAGGTAAGCCCATAGGGACACTTTTTGAGACATTTCCCCCAGGGTCATTAGTTTAAGAAGACACGTCCCACTATAGATTAGTCAGCCCAAGAGGGGCACTTCCTAAATATCTTGTCTCAAGGTCAGCCCATAGGGGCACTTTTTGAGACATTTCCCCTAGGGTCGTTAGTCTAAGAAGACACTTCCCGCTATAGGTCAGTTAGCCCAAAGAAGGGGCACTTTCCTAGACTCCCTCGATTAGTTAGTTCAGAGGAGCGATTTTCGAACCCATCGATTAGTTAGCTCAGAGGAGCACTTTTCGAATCTATCAATTATCAGCTCATAGGAGCACTTTTTCAAACTTCTAATAACCGATTAGTCAGCTCAATAGAGCACTTTTTGGAGGTATTTTTCCAAACAGTTGCTAGTCTAGTCAGACGCTTCTGTTGACAGGTAGCCAGCTCATCAGGGCGCTTCCTAAGATAATTTTCTTTTCAAGGTTGCTAGTCTGATAAGACGCTTCCTATCATCATTTATTCTACACACCTAAACAATGCTTGAGATGTTTCCTATTGCCAATTAGTCAGCCTATAAAGCGCTTTTTGGGAAGGAACATTACTCTAAATTGTTAGGACCATTTTAAACTCGTGGGATTATTAGCTCTTGGAGCATTTTCCCACAAGAAACCAATTTCCAGATAATCAGCCAAAACAAGACGTTATCTATTCAAATCAAGAGGCCAAAAATGGCGTCTTTCTTGTCTTTGTAGTTAAGTTTTTCAAACTTTACTACAAAGAGGGGCAACTGTAAACACTCCATTTTTGCCCTAAGAATCAATAATAATCAATTTCCAATTTTTCCAATTTTTCTCTAATTTGGCAAAAATAAGAAAAATATTCAAAAAATAAAAAATAAATAGGAAAACACATCAATTTTGAAAAATGATTTCAGAAATGGCAATAATAAGGAATAAATAATTTTTACAAATTTTTGAAATTTCAAAAAATACAAAAAAAATAAAAAAATCGCATTGCATATATGCAATTTGCGAAATAAACAAAATCAAGAAAATGGGCTAGTTCAGCTGGTCCGAGTCTTGGTCAGGCGGGTGCGTGCAGGGTGCGAGGTCAGGGGTTTGAAACGCGGGGGAAGCAGATTCCGCGTTTTGCAAATTTTTCATTTACCCGGGATACGTGGTAGCATCTGATTGGCTGGAGCGAACGCACGCGCCGGGTGCGTGATCATCTTCAACCTCGATTCAAGATCGCCGGCAAGGAGAAAAATTCGAATTTCAGCTGTTTCGATTCGATGTTTTGCATAAATCCAACAGATCTTCAACAGAATTGAGATAAACATCATCCAATTGGAATCAAATCTCAACAAATCAAAGGATTTACACGAATCGGAGTTGTTTCATTTAACCGCAAATACGATTTGCCTCGATCAGTGGAAATCCGAGCGTATCCAGCTCAATTTCAAGAGCCTATAAATAGAGGATGAAGTGAGGAAGCCAGAACAGAGATCAAAAGCGAGAGAAAGTAAGAGAAAAGAGAGAATCGAAGTCCACCGGAGGAGTTCGGAGCCGCGACCGCCGATCAAGAGTTGAGCAACCACCAAGGGGCGTTTCTAGAGCAAACCACCGCCACCATTGGATTCCTCACCCTCGATAACCTAGGATTCGACACCGCAACCGCTGCAAAAGGCCGCCGGAACGCCGTCAACGAGCATTCCTCGCCATTGTGTCCAACCTGCTTCGACCCGACCCGCGCACTGACCCAGATCCAAGTAAGTCGGATTTTCCGTTTTATTTATTTATTTGATTTATTAATTTTGTTATTTATTTATTTTTTATTTACTTATGTGTTATTTATATTTCAATAAATAGAAAAATGTTAGAAATTAGATTTTTTAGGAGTTAATAGTATAAAAAATAAAAAGAAAAAAATATAATCAAAATAATAAATAATAAAAATGTAGAAAATAATGAAAATATTAGAAAAAAATAATAATAAAACTTTAGATTTTGAAATAGGGTAGAACCTAGGAGAAAATTTTTTAATAAAACAAGAATGCACAAAAATTATGAAAAATTAATAAAAAATAATAATAAATTATAAAAACTTATAAAAATCATAAAAATTTTAAAATAATAAAAGAATCATAAAAATGATAAAAAATCACAAAAAAATTCGAAAATTAAGAAAAAATAGAAAAAAAAATAGTTTTATCACTTAGAAAAATCATTTTCTCAAATAAATCCAAAATTGATGTTTTCCCCAAAAATTATTTTCAAAAATCAAATTATTAAGCTTAGGTTTAGATTTTTAGAAAAAATCCCAAAAATGGTAAAAACATAAATCAAAAGAGATTTCAAAATTAAAATTCACAAACCCACTAAATCTTTTCAGGAAAAGCGAACTACGGCTTGTTTGATCCTGAATAGCAGGTACGTAGGCACCCATTTGGGTCAACCCATAAAATGAAATAAAAAAATCATTTTTTTCAAATAACTCATTCAAAAACACAATAAAAGGCAACAGAAATAAAATAAAAGACATTTCTAGATAGAGATAATTTTAGGAGATTAGGTGGTAACCGTAAGGTTTTAATAGGTTAGCCTCCGAACTTAGAAACTCTGGTTTTCATTTTCCTCTTTTCACAAAAAACGAGAAGAGGAAATCACGACGATTAGTGGTCCAAATTAAGACTAATCCGCTCCTTTAGTCTTAATTCAATATTTCCCAACAACAGTTGGGTGGCGACTCCAAAATTAAACGAAGTTCCTAACTCAAGTCGAGGGTCTATATTAGATGAGCATAGGGTCTAGTCTAGAACGGATTAGGAATGGGAAAATTCAAAAATTAGACTCGACACCAATTTTTAGAATTTCAAAATAAAAAAAAAATACAAGACACATATACAATTTGCGTAATAAATAAAACTGAGATTTGAGCCAAGCTCAGCTGGCTCGTGGGCACGCTTGGGACGCGTGTGGGGAAGGCGAGGTCGAGGGATCGAATCCGGGCAAAGGCACTTTGTGCCATTTTGTTTTTTTTTTTCCCCCAGCTGCCACGTGGCACCGTCGAATTGGCCAGCCCGAGCACGCGCCAAGCGCGTGCTCATCTTCTTCCTCCCTTCGACCGACGAACGAAAAACGGGCGAGAAGAAAGTGGAACAAATCTGGGCGAACTTAAGTTGATTTTTCCTAATCTTTTTGGATTTATCACGATCACAAACTAGATAAATCCCAAAAACGGCTCTAATCTAAGGGATAAAGATCACATTTTGAAGATAAGGGCAAATCCTCCACCGCGGTCGAGATCCGGACTTATCCACCGTTGGGCTTCAATGCCTATAAATAGAGATCGGAGGAGAGGCTAGAACACAGAGAGAAAGGGAGTGATAGAAGGAATTGAAAGGAAAGAAGAAGAAAAGCATACGCCGAGCCCTCGCCGGAGTTTTCTCTCTCAAAACCCTCACCGTAGCTCTTAGACCACCGTGTAGGGTGGTTTTCGACAAAAAAACACCACCATCATCGGATTCGTCATCCTCAGAAGCTTCGGAAACGTATCTTATTCGACGAAAACAGACGCTGGAACGCCGTCAACGAGCATCTCCAGCCGCCATGTCCGATCGACCCGACCGAACCCGCTTCGACCCGACCCACGCACTGATCTGGGTCCATGTAAGTCGGATTTTTCGATTTTTTGCATTTATTTTATTTATTTAGTTATTTTATTTATTTCAAAGTTATTTATTTATTTATTTGTTATTTATAATTAAAAAAATAGAAAATGTTAGAAATTAGATTATTTTTTAGGATTTAATTTAGGATGAAGAATAAAAATAATAATTATAATAATAAATAATAAAAATGTGAAAATTTATAAAGAAAATAATAAAAATATTAGAAAAGAATAATAATAAAAACTTAGATTTTAGAATAGGATAAATAAATAATGTAGGATAAAATTCTTCAATAAAAATTAATAAAAATCAATAAAAATTAATAAAAATCGTAAAAGTTATAAATTTTTTTGATAAAATATCAATAAAAATTTATAATAGTAGAAATGAGTTAAAAAATAGAAAAAAATGAAATTTTTATCACTTAGAAAAATCATTTTCTTAAATAAATCCAAAATTGGTTTTTCTTTAAAATATCATTTTCAAAAAATCAAATTATCAAGATTAGGCTTAGATTTTTTTTTAGAAAAAATACTAAAATGGTAAAAATATAAATTAGAAGAAATTTCACAATTAAAATTCACAAACACACTAAAGTTTTTCAGGAAAAGCGAACTATGGCAAGTTTGATCCTGAATAGCAGGTACGTATGCACCAATTTGGGACAACCCTTAAAAATAAAAAAAAAAATCATTTTCTTATAATAATTCACTCAAAAACACAATAAAAGACAACAAAAATAAAATAAAAGACATTTCTGGATAAGGTTTAAATTTTAGGAGATTAGGATGGTAATCTTAGAGTTTTAATAGGTTAGCCTCCGAATCCAGAAACTCTGGTTTTCCCTTTCCTCTTTTCACAAAAATGAAAAAGGAAATCACGACGACTAGTGGTCTAAATTGGGATTAATCTGCTCAATTAGTCCTAATTCAATTTTTTCCAACCATAGTTAGGTGGCAACTCCAAAATAAAACAAAATTCCTAATTCAAGTCGAGGATCTACATTAGATGAGCATAGGGTCTAGTATAGATCGGATTAGAAATGGGAAATAAAAAAAATTAGACTCGACAGGATGGCGACTCCGCTGGGGACACATTCTCTAGTAGGCTAGCCACTTGAATCTCCTCAAATTGTTCCTTTCTGAGAAATGTTTTTTGATTTGTTATATTATTGCTAACCTTTCAGAGATTTAGCTAAAGGTTAGAATTCAGCTATTTACTTTAGTTATTGAGTCTGCATGCATACAATTGTGTGAGTAGATACGGTCAAACTCGGGCTGTCTTCAGACACTAAGATGGGGGGGCATTGTGTAGGTTTCAGGCGAAGTGATATGATCACCGTTCAGGACTGATTAGGCTACCCCACCCAATGCTTCGATATGGCCTGAGGTCCATTTCTCCGAGAATACGGGAGGCCATAGAGCTTGGGGACCTGTTAGAACCTACCTATTTGCATACATAACATCATGGGCTGACAATAGATTGATAATGTAATATTTTGTTCTATTTATGGAGTTCAGATACATTTCCCTGTAATGCTTTCATTGTAACATAGTTCTTATTGTAATAGGAAATTTCTGTTGTAATAAATGGCTAGTACCGCAGTTGATCACCTCCTCCGCAAAGAAATCCGAGTGTGCAAACCTCTGGATCCGAAATTGGTAGTAGACCATTGGTTCACCCTATACAACCCAAAAGAGCAGGCCTTCATCCAACAGAAAATAGGGCCCATCCTCTCACTAATGAAGATGAAGATGAACTTGCCCTTGGTACGGGCCATGCTCCACTTATGGGAAATAGAGCTCGTGGCTTTCTTCATCGGGCCACATGAGATTACTCCTACTCTGGAAGAGTACACCCAGCTGCTACAGGTTCCAGCACTAACCAACCAAGTCTATGTACCAGATCTTGAGGCCGGGCCAACCGGTATTTTCAGTAGACTCCTGGGTATCCGCAAAACAGCAGTCAACAAGGCCTTAGTAGACTGTAACGGATACTGCATACGGATGGACGAGTTGGAAGCCTGGTTCATCGCCCGATAAGATAATGGGGACAGGAAAGACATACTGTGTGGGGACCCCAAGACTTATAGACAAAGAAGGGTGAATGCTTTCATCCTGACAGCTTTCGCCACCATACTATTCCCCACCGGAACTTTCTATGTCCACTACCGAGTTGCAGAATTAGTGGCCCAGTTACTGGAAGGAAAATCTGACATCCCGGCTCTATTGGCTGAACAAATCCGGAACTTAAACTTTGTTAAGAAAAAAGGCCATGAGATCCTCCGCTCAAATATCAACCTTATACTGATATGGTTTGTAAGCCACCTCAAGTGTTTTGGGCTGAACATGGCTCGGAAAACCTTGGCTCAACAAGTGGATCTCGTGGACTCCTGCATAGAGAAGATAAAGCTACCCAACGACCTTACTAGCCATAGTTGGGTAGAAGTGCTTAGAAGTTTCAATGCCGATGACATTCTATGGACAGCCAGATGGAGTTGCTGCGACAAAATTATTTTAACCTGCAGTAACTTTCAAGCCTGGCCTCTGATCGGAATCAACGGATGTATAGTTATCATCCCAACTCGGTGGTCCGCCAGTTCGGTACTATTCAAGACATATTTTATCGGCCCTCGCTAGAGGGAATCACATTTGAGTATCAAGATCCGAACTTACTAGTAGTTGAGAAATTTGCTAAGCTGGCAGAGGTCAAGGCACTTTGGGAAGCCAAAATTGAGAGCCTGAATGTAGACCTCAGAGAGTTGGATGGCGAAGTGGGCAAACATCGAGCTACCAGGGAGTTCGTGATCTACTAGCTGTATCAGACAGGGGAAAGAGCATACCGGGTCCTAGATGTCACCCAACCTAAGCTAGACAAGGTAAATCCGGAGCTAGAAATCTACCTAGAGTAGGTTAGGACCCGAATGGAAGTATATTTTGAAGCTGCATATTATAAAAAGGATATCTAGAAAGACCGATTCAAAGAATCCTATCAAAAGAACAAGGCCTTGGAAGCTCAGCTGGAGAAGACCTAAGCCAGGGTCAAGGAATTAGAAGCCGTCATCAACGAGAAACCTGAGTCTCCACAACAGAAGACTAAGAAAGCTAAGAAATAGATTATCATTGTACTCTTTCGTTTTTTTTTAAGTATCGAACTCCAAAATTTCTAATATTAATAAAAAGTTTCAATATTACATCATCAATTAATTGTTGGCCCCTTTTATTTTAGTATCTGTGTGGCACATGCATCACATTTACATACATTATACTAAAAGAAAAAAATGTGCGCTAGGTATCAAAATAGCTCCCAAACAACCGAACCCTCCCAGAAGCCCAATTTACACACGTTTAAGAACAAAAATGGCAAACAATGGCGACAACCGCAACAACACAAGTGCTGACGCTGCTTCAGACTCTAGGATTGTATCCCTGGAACAAACGGTCCGGCAGCTAGCTGCACAAGTACACCTCCTGACTGAAAGCATTGGCCTCCTTCGCACCACCCAGCCGACTCAAAAAGAACATTCACGGGCTAGAAAAGGGAAGGCAGTGGAGGGGCAGCCTCCAGAATATGAGGAAATCAATTCCCACCTCAACCCGGCCTTTGAGTATGAGCCGAGAATCAACCAAGGTCCAACCTCTGATGACTTGAAAAAAGAGATGGAGGATAGACAGAAAGAGATGGAAAAAAGACTCTTCTAACAGCTGGCTGACAAGATGAAAAAAATAGAGGGGCTTGACGATTTCAAGCAAGCCGGAATCACCAGTCTGCCAGCATACAGGGAAGAGGTGTACCCTGATAAATTCAAGACCCCGGAATTTGAGAAGTATGGCAGTACTGGATGCCCCAAAATTCACACAAGGCTATACGCCCAGAAAATGAGCAAGTATACTCAATATGACCAACTGATGATCCAGACATTCCAGGATAGCCTTACAGGTCCCGCATTACTCTGGTATGCCCACCTGGATTTCAATCAGGTCAACACCTAGGAAAGGCTTGCTCAGGCGTTTTATAACCAGTACAAGTTTAATATTGAAGTCGCCCCCTCAGTGATTGATCTAGGAAGTCTTCGAAAGAGACACACTGAGTCTTTCAAAGAGTATGCTCAGCAATGGAGAGCTCAAGCTGCCAGGGTAGCAACCCCAATTTCTGAGAAAGAGTTGACATCCATATTCGTCAACACTCTAGACAAGACCTACTTCTCACATCTGGTGGGCCAGACATCATCCAGTTTTGCAGAAGTAGTAGCTGCAGGGTGCCGAATTGAAAGCACCATCACCACAGGAAGACTTCAAACAATGGATCCTCCCAGGGTCACACCATCACAAAGGCCCTTGGAGGGTAATAGAGCCAAAGAGTCTACCGTCAGCATAGTCAACTCCAATAAAACAGACAAAGCTGGGACTCGTGTGACATTCCAGACTACAAGTGCCCCAGACCAGCACTCCACGACAAATCACACCCAGGCTACTAGAGTCCCAAGACAGTTCACCCCAATTCCGATCCCGCTCAGCCAAGTCTTTGCTCGGCTATGGGCGGATAACTTGCTCAGCTTTGAAATCCCAAATGATCGGTACAAGCCCAGAAACTTCGACCCAAGCCTCAAATGTGACTATCATATGGGCCAAGAGGGGCATTCTACAGACAGATATTGGAGGCTCTGACACAAAATCCAGGATTTGATCAATGCCAAGATTATGCAGCTAGATTTTGTTAACACCCCAGCACCCAATGTCAACACCAATCCGCTACCTAATCACAAGCCCACCATCAATATGATCGCATCTGAAGAGTCGGCTCCCAAAGAAGCCTCTAAGCAAAAGGCGAAGGACCAGCAGAAAAGGCATTCCCGTCAAGCTCTAGAGAAAACCCCCAAGTCACATATCAAAAAGAGATGGTTAACCGGAGACCCAACAGTCGGCACCTTAGGAGAATCACACGGGAGATTCAAATACATGGTGAACTATTTTTATACCCCAACTGTATATGGGCCGCCTAGCGGATGGGGGCCCGAGTTTAAAAAAGAGGATAACCCGTCAAAGAAGGGGGGAAATTTGTAAACATGATCAATTTAAATCAAAAGCCAAGAGTCATAAAATGCTATGAGGGACAGTCAACCGAGATACAAATCCCGAAGAAGAGATATGTGTTCAATGTCCTAATACCTGCAGAGAGGTACAAGGCCGCACCGTTTGACTATCAGACCCTCGAGCAAGAGCGACCCCCTATGGTGAGAGGAATCACCTGCTTTGGGAGAGTCTATGACCTGAAATATAAAATCTCGACTGAAGAGCCCAACGCGGAGAAAGGGGAGGAAGAAGAAGAGGGGCTCGCTGCATTTACAAAAATGGTCAAAGCGAGTGAATATAAGATCATGGAACAGCTAAACAAGGTTCCAGCACAAATATCACTCATGGGCCTCCATACAGCCTCTGAGCCCCACAGGGAAGCACTCTTCAAAGTGCTCAAACAGATTCAAGTCCCAGAAGGCATTGCTACAGACAAAATAAGTCACGTGGCGGATTCTATTTTCACCATGGACCAAATATCTTTCTCCCCTGAAGAGCTAGGAGAAGATGACCAACATACAAAACCACTATTCATAGTGGTAAGGTGCAGCGACACGATCGTTTCCCGAGTACTCATCGACAACGGGTCGTCCCTGAATGTGTGCCCATTGGCTACCCTCAACTTATTGGGGATCGATCCAAGCAATATTAAACCCAGCTCGACGGTGGTCAGGCCTTTTGACGGGTTAAAAAGAGACATAGTAGGGGAGATAAACTTGTCGGTAGAGATTGGCTTGCAAGTGTTCTACATCTGTTTTCAAGTCCTCGACATCCTAAGGTCTTTCAACCTACTTTTGGGAAGGCCTTGGATACATACTGCCAGAGCCATACCCTCCAGTCTTCATCAAACGGTCAAATTTATTGTAAATGGGCAGATAGTCACTGTGCTGGGCGAGTAGGATTATACCATCTACAAAGAAACCGCCATATCGTATATCGGGGAGGATGGGTCTGAAGATCTTGGTCTCCAGATATTCAACGAAGTGAATGTGGTGACCAGCAAGGAAGGCCATCAGTTTAAGGAGGGGCAGCAAGGGACGTTTGGACTGGGGTACGTTCCTACAGCTCGGGAATAAGCACAAGCCAGAGGTGTCAAAGGCAGGACGAAAGAGAAGCCAAGCCACACAGCAATCTTTCAGAAAAGCAACTATCATTCAAGAGCCAAGGATAAGCGAAGAAGACGTCAGCAATGGGAGCCCAACCCCTCGCATGTCCAAACAGCATCCAGCTCTTAATAATTGGTTCTGTTATCCTATTGATAGCTCTAGGTCAGCTCAAGGATAGAGAACGATTGTTAAACCATTTTTATTGAGACTTCTTTATAATTTAATTACAGTTTGTCTTACTTATATATATCTTTGCTTTCATTTTACTTCACCCAGATCTCCTGCCATCGAACATCAGGGACATTTCGCGCAGGTAGAAAATATAAACACTAATATCATTTCCAACGCTGCTGGGTCAGTTGTTGGAGGCGATATCCTTGACCACGAAATAATACAAGAAAATTGGCCAAAACATGAACAGAGTGGAATTTCAATCGACGAGCCGGTGGAGACAGTAAATCTAGGAAGCATTGAAAAACCTAAAAACCTCAAAATCGAAACCAGTTTGTAAACACCACATTTTTGCCCTAGGAATGAATAATAATTGATAATAATCAATTCTTAATTTTTTCCAATTTTTCTAATTTTTCCGTAATTTAGCATAAATAATTAAAAATATTCAAAAAATAAAAATAAATAGGAAAAAACATCAATTTTGAAAAATGATTTCAGAAATGGCAATAATAAATAATAAATAATTTTTACAAATTTTTGAAATTTCAAAAAATACAAAAAAATAAAAAAATCGCATTGCATATATGCAATTTGCGAAATAAACAAAATCAGGAAAATGGGCTAGCTCAGCTGGTCCGAGTCGTAGCTAAGTGGGTGCGTACGGGTGCGAGGTTGCGGGTTCGAAAAGCGGGGGAAGCAGTTTCCGCGTTTTGCGATTTTTTCATTTACCTAGGACACGTAGCAGCATTTGATTGGCTGGAGGGAACGCACTCGCCGAGCGCGTGATCGTCTTTAACCTCGGTCCGAGATCGCCGGCGAGGGGAAAAATTTCGCATTTTGGCCGTTTTGATCCGATTTTTTGCACAGAATTGAGATAAACATTATCCAATCGGAATCAAATCTCAACAAATCGAAGGATTTGCACGAATCGGAGTTGGTTCATTTAACCGTCGATCCGATTTGCCTCGATCGGTGGAAATCCGAGCTTATCCAGCTTGATTTCGAAAGCCTATAAATAGAGGATGAGGAGAGGAATCTAAATCACATATCACAATTGAGAGAAAGTGAGAAAAGAGAGCAAATCGGAGAGCACCAGAGGAGAACCAAAATCGCAATCACCGACCGGAGTTGAACCACCACCAAGAGACGATCTGGGAGCAAACCACCGCCACCATTGGATTCAGCACTCTCAAGAAGCTAGGATTCGACACCTCACCCATTGCAAAAGACCGCCGGAACGTCGTGAACGAGCCCTCTCCGCCGCCGTGTCCGACCGATCTGACCCGACCCGGGCACTGACCCGGATCCAAGTAAGTCGAATTTCCCGGATTTTATTTATTTATTTATTTTTAATTTTGTTTTATTTGTATTTATTAAATTTATTATTTGATTATTTATTTGTTGGTTATTTATTTGTTTATGTTTTATTTCCATAAATAGGAAAATGTAGAAATTAGATTTTTAGGATTTAATAATGTAGAAAAAAATAATAAAATAAATATAAAGAAAAATAAATAATAATAAAAATATTAGAAGAAGTAATAATGAAATTTTAGATTTCAAAGTAGAATAAATAACAGTTTAGGATAAAATTTTTAACAAAAATTCAAAAATAATAAAAAAATCAACAAAAATCATAAAAATAATAAAAAACAATAAAAATCATGAAAATTTAGAAAAATTACAAAAATAGTAGAAGAATCATAAAAAATTATAAAAAATCATAAAATCACAAAAATTTATAAAAATCATAAAATCATGAAAATTCAAAAAAGAAATCATAAAAAATGAGTTTTATCACTTAGAAAAATCATTTTCTTCAAATAAATCCAAAATTGATGTTTTTCCCTAAAAATCATTTTCAAAAATCAGATTAAAGCTTAACTTTAGATTTTTTAGGAAAAAAATCCCAAAAATGGTAAAAACATAAATCGAAAGAGATTTCAAAATTAAAATTCACAAACACACTTAAAATTTTCAGAAAAGCGAACTACAGCTTGTTTGATCCTGGATAGCAGGTACGTAGGCACCCATTCGGGTCAACCCATAAAAATAAAATAAAAAATCATTTTCTTGAAATAATAAAAGTAACAGAAACAAAATAAAACACATTTCTAAATAGGAACAATTTTAGAAGATTAGGTGGTAACCGTAAGGTTTTAATAGGTTAGCCTTCGAACTTAGAAACTCTGGTTTTCCCTTTTCCTCCTTTCAAAAACGAGAAGGGGAAATAACGACGACTAGTGGTCCAAATTAAGACTAATCCGCTCCTTTAGTCTTAATTCAATATTTCCCAACAACAGTTGGGTGGCGACTCCAAAAAATTAAACGAAGTTCCTAACTCAAGTCGAGGATCTATATTAGATGAGCATAGGGTCTAGTATAGATCGGATTAGGAATGGGAAAATTCAAAATTAGACTCGATAGGATGGCGACTCCGCTGGGGAACTCGTGCCAGTATGCTTGCCACCTGAATCTCTTCGAATTGTTCTCTTTAAGAAATGTGTTTCAATCATTATTCTGTTACTAACGTTTGAGGGATTAGTTAGATTTTCAGTTTTTATGGGGGTTTGCATACATATGTGTGTGTGAGTAGATGCGGTCGAACCCGGACCGTCCTAGAAACCTAAGACGGGGAGCCATTGTGTAGGTTTCGGGCGAAGTGAGTTGATTCACCGTTCGGGACCGATTAGGCTGCCCCACCCTATGCTTCGATATGGCCTGAGATCCATTTCTTCGAGAATGCGGGAGGCTATAGAGCTCGGGAACCAGTTAGAACCAACTTGCTTGCATACATAACATCATAGGGTTGACAATTGGTCACAATGTAATGGTTTGTTATTTCGTTCATGGAGTTCAAATTTATTTCCCTGTAATGTTTCATAGTTCTGTTTGTAATTAGGCAATTTCTTATTGTAATAGATGGCTAGCACCGCAGTCGACCGCCTCCTCCGCAAAGAAATTCGGGTGTACAAACCTTTGGACCCAAAGTTGGTACTGGACCATTGGTTTACCTTGTACAACCCAGAGGAGCAGGCCTTCATCCAGCAAAAGATCGGTTCCATCCTCTCACTGACAAAGATAGAGGTGAATTTGCCTTTAGTCCGAGCCATGCTCCAATTATGGGAAATCGAGCCCGCTGCTTTCTTTATCGGGCCGCATGAGATCACCCTTACCCTGGAGGAGTACACCCAGTTGCTACAGGCTCTAGCACTGACTGATCAAATCTACGCACCAAACCTTGAGGCCGAGCCAGCCGATACCTTCAGCAGATTATTAGGCATCTGTAAGACAGTCGTCAACAAAGCCCTGGCAGACTGTAATGGATATTGCATACGTATGGATGATTTAGAAGCCTGGTTCATCGCCCGAGAGGACAATGGGGATAGGAAGGACATACTGTGTGGGGACCCCAAAACTTACAGACAGAGAAGGGTGAACGCTTTCATCTTAACAGCCTTCGCCACCATACTGTTCCCCACCGGGACCTTCTATATTCACTACCGGGTTGCAGAGCTAGTAACCCAATTTCTGGAGGGAAGATCTTACATCCCGGCTCTACTGGCTGAACAGATCCGGAACTTGAATTTCCTCAAGAAGAAAGGCCATGGGATCCTTCGCTCAAGCCTTAACCTTCTGCTGATATGGTTTGTAAGCCACCTTAAGTGCTTCGGGTTGAACATGGTCCGAAAAACCTTAGCCCAGCAGGTGGATCTCGTAAACTCATGTATAGAAAAGGTGAAGCTACCCGACGACCTTACCAGCCACAGTTGGGTAGAGGTACTTAGAAGTTTCAGTGCTGAGGATATTCTGTGGACAGCTAGGTGGAGTTGCTGTAACAAAATTATCTTGACCTGCAGAAACCTCCAAGCAGTACCTTTAATCGGAATCAGCAGATGTATTGGATATCACCCCGACTCAGTGGTCCACCAGTTTGGTACCATCCAAGATATAGTTTATCGGCCCTCGCTGGAAGCAGACACCTTTGAATACCAAGATCCGAACCTATTGGTAGCCGAGAAGTTTGCTAAGCTGGCAGAGGTCAAAGCACTTTGGGAAGCCAGAATTGAAAGCCCGAATGTGGACCTTAGGGAATTAGATGGCGAAGTGGGAAAACACCGAGCCACCAGAGAGTTTATAATCCGCCAGCTATACCAGACAGGTGAAAGAGCATATCGGGTTCCAGACGTCACCCAACCAAGACTAGACAAGATCAATCCAGAGACAGAAGTATACCTAGAACAGGTCAAGGCCCGAATGGAGGTATACTTTGAAGCTGCAGATCATAAGAAAGACATCTGAAAGGGACGTTTCAAAGAATCCGACTAAAGGAACAAGGCCTTGGAAGCACAATTGGAGAAGACCCAAGCCAAAGTCAAAGAATTAGAAGTTGTCATCAATGGGAAGTCTAAGCCTCCACAACAGAAGACTAAAAGAGCTAGGAAATAGATCATTATTTATAATCTTTTATTTTGATTATCGAACTCCAAAATTTTCAATATGAATAAAAGTGAAGTTTCAATATTACATTGTCAATCAATTGTCAACCCTTTTATTTTTAGCATCTGCATGACTCATGCATATCATTTTGCATACATCACACTAAAAAACAAAATGCACGCCCAAGTATCAAGATAGCTCCCAAGCAACGAACCCTCCCAGAAGTCCAATTCTCACACGTTCAAGAACAAAAATGGCCAATAGTAGCGACAACCGCAACAACACAAATGTTGAAGCTGCCTCAGACTCCAGGATGGTATCCCTAGAACAAACGGTCCAACAATTGGCTGCCCAGGTCCACCTCTTAACTGAAAGCATCGACCTCCTTCGCACCACTCAGCCAACCCAAGAAGAACATTCAGGGGCCAGGAAAGGGAAAGCAGTGGAGGGGCAGCCTCCGGAGTATGAAGAAATCAATTCCCACCTTAACCCGGCTTTTAAATATGAGCCGAAGATCAACCAGGGACCAACCTCTGACGACTTGAAAAGGGAAATGGAAGAGAGGCAGAAGGAGATGGAGAAACGACTCTTCCAGCAGCTCCATGATAAGATGAAAACGATTGAGGGCCCTGATGGTTTTGAACAAGCCGGGATCACCAATCTGCCAACATACAGGGAAGAGGTATACCCTGAGAAGTTCAAGACCCCAGATTTCGAAAAGTATGATGGGACCGGCTGCCCCAAAATGCATACCAGGCTATATGCCCGGAAAATGAGCAAGTATGCTCAATACGACCAGCTCATGCTCCAGACATTCCAAGATAGCCTCACAGGCCCTACACTGGTCTGGTATGCCCACCTGGACTTCAACACTGTCAATACCTGGGAGAAGCTAGCCCGGGCGTTTTATGACCAATATAAGTTCAATATCGAAGTTGCCCCATCTGTAATCGATCTGGGGAGTCTCCGAAAAAGGCATGCTGAGCCATTCAAGGAGTATGCTCAGCGCTGGAGAGCCTAGGCCTCCAGGGTAGCAATCCCGATATCTGAGAAGGAATTGACATCCATATTTGTCAATACCCTGGACAAGACCTACTTTTCACACCTGATAGGCCAGACCTCATCCAGTTTTGCAGAGGTAGTGGCTGCGGGATGTAGGATTGAGAATGCCATCACCACCGGCAGACTTCAAACAATGGAGCCTCCTAGGGTCACACCGACACAAAGGCCTTTAGGAGGAAACAGAGCTAAAGAGTCCACTGTCAGCACGGTCCACTCCGGTAAGGCAGAAAAATCTGGGACTCGTGTGACATTCCAGACCACGAGTACCCCAGCCCAGCAACCCATGACAGGTCACACCCAGGCCGCCAGGGCCCCAAGGCAGTTCACTCCAATCCCCATACCGCTCAGTCAAGTCTTCGTTTGGTTGAGGGCAGACAACTTGATCAGCTTCGAGATCCCCAACGACCGGTACAAGCCCAAGAATTTTGACTCAAGCCTCAAGTGTGACTACCATATGGGTCAAGAGGGGCATTCTACAGATAGGTGCTGGAGGCTCCGGCACAAGATCCAAGACTTAATCGATGCAGGAATCATACAGCTGGATTTTGTGAACACCCCAGCACCCAATGTCAATACCAACCCACTGCCCAATCATAAGCCCACCATTAATATGATCACATTTGAGGAGTCGGTTCCCAAAGAAGCCCCTAAGCAGAATACGACGGAGCAGCAGAAGAAGCAATCCCATCAAGCTCCAGAAGAAACACCAAAGGCACACATTAAAAATAGGTGGTTAGCCGGAGACCCAACAGTCGGCACTTTGGGAGAATCACACGAGAGATTTCAGTATTTGGTAAACTATTCTTATACCCCGACTGAGCAGGGGCCGCCTAGTGGATGGGGACCAGAATTTGAGAAAGAAGACAACCCGTCAAAGGAAGAGGGGAAGACTATCAACATGATCAACTCTCATCAGAATCCCAAGGTTATACAATGCTACGAGGGACAATCAGCGGAGGTACAAATCCCAAGAAAAAGATATGTATTCAATGTTCCGATAGCGGCAGAGAATTACAAGGCTGCACCGTTCGACTATCGGGCCCTCGAACAAGAGCGGCCTCCTATGGTAGGAGGCATCACCCGCTCTGGGAGATTATACGATCCAAAGTATAAAGGCTTGACTGAAGAACCCAATGTGGAGAAAGGAGAAGAAGAGGAAGGGGGACTCGCTGCATTTACAAAGATGGTCAAGGCAAGTGAATACAAGATCATGGAACAATTAAATAAAGTTCCAGCATAGATATCACTCATGGGCCTTCTCACAACATCCGAGCCCCACAGGGAAGTACTCTTTAAAGTACTAAAACAGATTCAGGTCCCAGAGGGCATCTCTACAGACAAAATAGGTCACGTGGCGGACTCTATCTTTACAATGGACCAGATATCTTTCTCTCCGGAAGAGCTAGGAGAGGATGGAGACCAACATACCAAACCATTATTCATAGTGGTCAGGTGCAATGACACCATTGTCTCCCGAGTACTCATCGACAACGGATCATCCCTCAACGTTTGCCCATTGGCAATGCTCGACTTGTTGGGGGTCGATCCAAGCAACATAAGACCTAGCTCCATGGTGGTTTGAGCTTTCGACGGATCAAAAAGAGACATAGTGGGGGAAGTGAACCTACCAGTAGAAATTGGTCCACAAGTATTCCACATCGCTTTCCAGGTCCTCGACATCCCAAGGTCTTTCAACTTGCTTTTGGGACGACCTTGGATACATGCTGCTGGAGCCATCCCCTCTAGTCTCCACCAAAGGGTCAAGTTCATTGCAAGCGGGCAGATAGTTACAGTATTGGGCGAATAGGATTACGCCATATACAAAGAGACTGCCAAACCTTATATTGGGGAAGAAGGTTCAGAAGACCTGGGGCTGCAGATTTTCAATGAAGTGAACATGGTGACCAGCAAGGAGGGCCATCAGTTTAAAGAGGGGCAGCACGGGACGTTTGGACAGGGGTACATTCCTACGACCGCAGAAGAAGCGCAAGCAAGAGGTGTCAAAGGAAGAATGAAGGGGAAGCCGATCGACACCCAGATGTGCATCCCACCTCTCCAACAATCTTTCCGAAAGGCAAACATCATTCAAGAGCTTCGGGTAAACGAAGAGGACGACGGCAAAGGGAAGTCAATCCCCCGCACGTCCAACCAGCATCCGGCTCTGAACAATTGGTTTTGTTATCCTATCAGTAGCACTAGGTTAGCTCAAAAGTAGAGAAAAATTATTAAGCAAATTTTATTGAGACTCTATCAAATTCAATTACAGTTTGTTTTCGTCTTACATATATGCTTTCACTTTTATGTTATTTAGATCTCCTACCATCGAACATCAGGAATATTTCGCGCAGGTAGAAAATAAAAATGCTGATATCGTTTCCAACGCTGCTGAGTCAATTGTTGAAGGCGATATCCTAGACCACGAAATAATACAAGAAAATTGGCAAAAACATGAACAAAGCGGAATTTCGATCGACGAGCCTGTGGAGACGGTAAATCTAAGAAGCATGGAAAAACCTAAAAACCTCAAAATCGGGTCTAGTTTGAGTGCCGAGCAAAAATGTGAAATAACTGAGCTATTAACGGAATATGCGGATGTGTTTGCCTGGTCATATGGTGACATGCCAGGGCTAGACCAATCGATAGTGGTTCATAGGCTTCCCACAAGGGAAGATGTCAAACCTAAAAAGCAAAAACTGAGAAGATTTAGACCTGACATCTTGCTGAAGATTAAGGAAGAAGTCAAGAAACTGCTAGAAGTAGGGTTCATTGAAGTATCCGACTACCCAGAATGGGTAGCAAATATAGTCCATGTTATGAAAAAGAATGGAAAAGTACACGTATGCATAGACTTCCGGGACTTAAACCAAGCTACGCCAAAGGATAACTTCCCCCTACCTCACATTGATGTTCTGGTAGACAACACTGCGGGAAATCATCTTTTCTCATTCATGGACAGTTTCTCAGGATATAATCAAATAAAAATGGCTGAAGAAGATAAAACCAAAACGACTTTCATCACAACATGGGGAACTTTCTGTTACAAAGTCATGCCCTTCGGTTTGAAAAACGCCGGGGCAACGTATCAGAGGGCCATGGTCGCAATACTTCACGACATGATGCATCGAGAGGTTGAAGTATATGTCGACGACATGACAGCCAAATCTAAAGAAGGAGAAAGCCATATAGATATCCTGAGGAAATTGTTTAAACGACTGAGAAAATTCCAGCTCAAGTTAAACCCAGAGAAATGCACTTTCGGGATCACAATGGGGAAATTGTTAGGGTTTGTCATAAGCCAGGAAGGGATTAAAATCGACCCTGATAAGGTAAAGTCTATATTAGAGTTACCTTCTCCACGCTCCGTTAAAGAAGTGAGAAGCTTGTTGGGAAGATTAAATTATATAGCTCGTTTCATCTCACAGCTCACCGACAAATGCCGACCATTATTCCGTCTGTTGAAGAAGAACGCCACAATAGAATGGGACGACGAATGCGAAGAGGCATTCAAGACAATCAAAGACTATCTTATAAAACCTCCGGTCTTGATAGTCCCGAAGCAAGGAAAGCCCTTATTCTTATACCTCACTATACTCCCTGAATCCATGGGATGTGTGCTGGGGCAGAAAGATGACGAGGGAAGAGAGCGTTCCATATATTATCTGAGCAAGAAGTTCACAGATGGGGAACAGAGGTCCTCAGAGGTGAAGAAGACGTGTTATGCTTTAATCTAGGTCATGCATCGGCTAAGGCAATACAACCTTTACTACCATATTGAGTTGCTGACAAAGCATGATCCCTTGAAATACTTGGCAGAGAAGCCAGCTCTGATAGGGAGAATCTCTAAGTGGCAAATGCTCCTATCCGAGTTTGACATCACATACATAAATCAAAACTCGATGAAAGGGTAAGCCTTAGCTGACCAATTAGCGGAACACCATGTCGAGACAGATTCCCAAGAACTACAGGCTCAATTTCCAGATGAAAATATATTAACAGTGGAAGATATATCGGTAGAAGACTTTGGGATAGAGCAGGACCCAAAATGGAAACTGTTTTTTGATGGAGCCGCCAACGCATTTGGTTGCGGGGTTTGGGCAGTATTGATATCCCCATATGGCACTCAATTCCCTGCAGCGACGAGACTTACATTTCCCTATACCAATAATATCGCAGAATATGAAGCATGTATTCTTGGTCTCAAAATGGCCTGTCAAATGGAAATCCGCGAATTAAAAGTATATGGAGATTCGTTGTTCATCATACTACAAACAAAAGGGGAATACAAGACTAAAGACCCCAAACTAGTACCGTATCATCAACACCTGACAGAGCTAATTGAAGAATTCAAGGCAATCACTTTCACATATATCCCGAGAACTCAGAATCAGTTTGCAGATGCACTAGCCACACTAGCATCTATGATCCAGATAACAGGGGGAGCCGAAGTTCAACTGATGAAAATAGACATCGAAAGTCGGCCCGCCTACTGTTTAACCATTGAAAAAGTACAAGATGACAAGCCCTGGTATCACGACATCAAGACTTTCCTCTAAGAAAGTAAATATCCTGAAATGGCTAGCAAGAATGACCAAAGAACACTCAGAAAGTTAGCAAGCCATTTCCTATTAAGTGGGTCTGTGCTATACAAAAGATCATCTGATACCACCTTGTTGAGATGTGTGGACAAAAATGAAGCATGCGAATTGATGAAGGAAGTACATGAGGGAGTATGTGGACCTCATATGAATGGCTACATGTTGGCTCGAAAAATCATGAGGTTAGGATATTATTGGTTGACCATGGAATCGGATTGCATAAAACATGTCAAGCACTGTCATCTGTGTCAAGTCTACATAAACCGGATAAATGCTCCGCCCAACGAGCTACACTTGTTATCAGCACCATGGCCTTTCTCCATGTGGGGAATCGACATAATAGGCCCGATCACTCCAACAGCATCTAACGGCCACAGATTCATACTAGTAGCGATTGATTATTTCACCAAATGTGTAGAAGCGTCATCCTATATCAATGTTACAAAGGGGGTAATAATCCGCTTCTTAGAAATGGACATAATAGCTCGATATGGAGTTCCTGAGTCCATCATCACCGACAACGGTACCAATCTCAACAACAAATCGATGACAGGTTTATGTCAACAATTCCACATAAACCACAGAAATTCAACTCCCTACCGACCTCAAATGAATGGGGCAGTAGAAGCAGCCAACAAGAATATTAAAAAGATCATCGAGAAAATGACAACAACTTACAAAGATTGGCATGAAATGTTACCGTTTGCTCTCATGGCTTATAGGACTTCAATAAGAATATCTACGGGAGCCACCCCTTACTCATTGGTATATGGTACTGAAGCAGTGCTACCAGTTGAAGTTGAAATACCATCATTCAGAATCCTGTCAGAAACTCAGTTAACTGAATCAGACTGGGTAAAGAAGAGGCTTGATCAACTGAATCTGATTGATGAAAGAAGACTTACCGCACTATGTCATGGCCAGTGTTACCAACAAAGAATGGCCCGAGCATTTAACAAGAAGATGAGACCTCGATACTTCAAAGAGGGGGATTTAGTGTTAAAGAAGGTTCTCCCGAATGCCCAAGACTCCAGAGGAAAATTCACCCCAAACTACGAAGGCCCTTATGTAGTGAAAAAGGTTCTGTCAGGAGGTGCTTTGATATTAACTCAGATGGATGGTCCGGAATTGAGAGATCCCATTAACACAGATGCTGTAAAGATGTACTATCCTTAGGCAAGGGAATTGAAATTTTGCCAATGTTTGTGAAAGCCAATGTTCGATACAAATTTCATTGAGTCGAGTTTTTACTTTTTACAAGCAAAGTTAATATCCCTGAATGGTCAATAATCCAAATCAATTATCATCACAACAAATATTCCTAAACACATTACCCACCACTTCACCAATGAAAGATAAACACTAAAATAATGATGAATCTCAATATATTTGGTAATATAGTTCCATCTACTTTTGAGCATTAGAACATAGTGTATTAGTAGGGTAACATTACCGTTAAAAGAGCCATGTGCATAAAGAAAGGAAGCACATCAAGATTTTCAACCCCGAGTCAAGAAAAGAAGAAGAGAAGCAGAAACAAACTAGCCCGAAGGTTCGGTTGTTTGGTGGCTGTCTACGATAAATTGGCAAGCATATTAAAATAATAATAACTATCATAAAAGGCATCACATCATTTAGCTCAGTCAGTAGAAAGCATATTCAAAAGCATAAGACGAGTCAACCCATAGTGGGGCACTTGTCTAAACATTCCCTTTAATAGGGTAGTCAGCCCAAAAAGGGGCACTTCCCTAAACCTCTCTTAAGGTTAGCCCATAGGGGGTACTTTTTGAGACAATTCCATCTTAGGTTAGTCAGCCCATAGGGGGCACTTTCCTAAAACTTTGTTCTCATGATTAGCCCATAAGGAGCACTTTTTGAGACAATTCCATTCTAGGTTAGTCAGCCCATAGGGGGCACTTTCCTAAAACTTTGTTCTCATGGTTAGCCCATATGGGGCACTTTTTGAGATTATTCCATTTTAGGTTAGTCAGCCCATAGAGGGCACTTTCCTAAAACTTTGTTCTCATGGTTAGCCCATAGGGGGCACTTTTTGAGACAATTCCATTCTAGGTTAGTCAGCCCATGGGGGGCACTTTCCTAAAACTTTGTTCTCATGGTTAGCCCATAGGGGGCACTTTTTGAGACAATTCCATTCTAGGTTAGTCAACCCATAGGGGACACTTTCCTAAAACTTTGTTCTCATTGTTAGCCCATAAGGGGCACTTTTTGAGACAATTCCATTCTAGGTTAGTCAGCCCATAGGGGGCACTTTCCTAAAAATCTGTTCTCAAGGTCAGCTCATAAGGGCACTTTTTGAGGCAGTTCAATCAATTTTATCATAGGTTAGTCAGCCTATAGGGGGCACTTTCCTAAAACTCTATTCTCATGGTTAGCCCATAGGGGGCACTTTTTGAGACAATTCCATTCTAGGTTAGTCAGCCCATAGGGGGCACTTTCCTAAAAATCTGTTCTCAAGGTCAGCTCATAAGGGCACTTTTTGAGGCATTTCAATCAATTTTATCATAGGTTAGTCAGCCCATAGGGGGCACTTTCCTAAAACTTTGTTCTCATGGTTAGCCCATAGGGGGCACTTTTGGAGACAATTCCATTCTAGGTTAGTCAGCCCATAGGGGGCACTTTCCTAAAAGTCTGTTCTCAAGGTCAGCTCATAAGGGCACTTTTTGAGACAGTTCAATCAATTTTATCATAGGTTAGTTAGCCCATAAGGGGCACTTTCCTAGATTCTCCCGATTAGTTAGCTCTTAGGGCACTTTTCAGAAATGTTCTTCCCAAACAGTTGCTAGTCTAACAAGACGCTTCTATTGACAGGTAGCCAGCTCATAAGGGCGCTTCCTAAGTAGATTTTCTTTCCAAGGTTACTAGTCTGATAAGACGCTTCCTATCATCATTTCCCTAAAACAATACTTGAGATGTTTCCTATCGCCAACTAGTCGGCCCTTAAAGCACTTTTTGGGGAGGGAACATTACTCTAAATCGTTATGGACCATTTTAAATCGTGGGATTGTTAGCTCTTGGAGCATTTTCCTACCAAAAATTCCAAGTAACCAGCCAAACAAAGGCGTTATCTATTTAAGAGGCCAAAAATGGCGCCTTTCTTGTCTTTGTAGTTAAGTTTTTCAAACTTTACTACAAAGAGGGGCAGCTGTAAACACCCCATTTTTGCCCTAGGAATGAATAATAATTGATAATAATCAATTCTTAATTTTTTTTTCCAATTTTTCTAATTTTTCCCTAATTTAGCATAAATAATTAAAAATATTCAAAAAATAAAAATAAATAGGAAAAAACATCAATTTTGAAAAATGATTTCAGAAATGGCAATAATAAATAATAAATAATTTTTACAATTTTTTGAAATTTCAAAAATATAAAAAAAATCGCATTGCATATATGCAATTTGCGAAATAAACAAAATCAGGAAAATGGGCTAGCTCAGCTGGTCCGAGCCGTGGCTAAGTGGGTGCGTATGGGTGCGAGATCGCGGGTTCGAAACGCAGGGGAAGCAGTTTCCGCGTTTTGCGATTTTTTCATTTACCCAGGACACGTGGCAGCATCTGATTGGCTGGAGGGAACGCACGCGCCGGGCGCGTGATCGTCTTCAACCTCGGTCCGAGATCGCCGACGAGGGGAAAAATTTGCATTTTGGCCGTTTCGATCCGATTTTTTGCACAAATCCAACAGATCTTCAACAGAATTGAGATAAACATTATCCAATCGGAATCAAATCTCAACAAATCAAAGGATTTACACTAATCGGAGTTGGTTCATTTAACCGTCGATCCGATTTGCCTCAATCGGTGGAAATCTGAGCTTATCCAGCTCGATTTCGAAAGCCTATAAATAGAGGATGAGGAGAGGAAGCTAAATCACATATCACAATTGAGAAAAAGTGAGAAAAGAGAGTAAATCGGAGAGCACTGGAGGAGAACCAAAATCGCGATCACCGACCAGAGTTGAACCACCACCAGGAGACGATCTGGGAGCAAACCACTGCCACCATTGGATTCAGCACCCTCAAGAAGCTAAGATTCGATACCTCACCCGTTGCAAAAGACCGTCGGAACACCGTGAACGAGCCCTCTCCGCCGCCGTATCCGACCGATCCGATTCGACCCGATCGACCCGACCCGCGCACCAACCCGGATCCAGGTAAGTCGAATTTTCTGGATTTTTTTTATTTATTTTTTTCGAATTTTGTTTTATTTGTATTTATTTAATTTATTATTTGATTATTTATTTGTTGGTTATTTATTTAGTTATTTATTTGTTTATGTTTTATTTCCATAAGTAGGAAAATGTAGAAATTAGATTTTTAGGATTTAATAATGTAGAAAAAAATAATAAAATAATAAAAATAAATAATAGTAAAAATATAGATAAATAATAAAAATATTAGAAGAAGTAATAATGAAATTTTAGATTTCAAAGTAGAATAAATAACAGTTTAGGATAAAATTTTTAACAAAAATTCAAAAATAATAAAAAAATCAACAAAAATCATAAAAATAATAAAAAACAATAAAAATCATGAAAATTTAGAAAAATTACAAAAATAGTAGAAGAATCATAAAAATCATAAAAAATTATAAAAAAATCATAAAATCACAAAAATTTATAAAAATCATAAAATCATGAAAATTAAAAAAAAATCATAAAAAATGAGTTTTATCACTTAGAAAAATCATTTTCTTCAAATAAATCCAAAATTGATGTTTTTCCCTAAAAATCATTTTCAAAAATCAGATTAATGCTTAGCCTTAGATTTTTTAGGGGAAAAAAATCCCAAAAATGGTAAAAACATAAATCGAAAGAGATTTCAAAATTAAAATTCACAAACACACTTAAAATTTTCAGAAAAGCGAACTACGGCTTGTTTGATCCTGGATAGCAGGTACGTAGGCACCCATTCGGGTCAACCCATAAAATAAAATAAAAAATCATTTTCTTGAAATAATAAAAGTAACAGAAACAAAATAAAACACATTTCTAAATAGGAACAATTTTAGGAGATTAGGTGGTAACCGTAAGGTTTTAATAGGTTAGCCTCCGAACTTAGAAACTCTGGTTTTCCCTTTTCCTCTTTTCAAAAACGAGAAGGGGAAATAACGACGACTAGTGGCCAAATTAAGACTAATCCGCTCCTTTAGTCTTAATTCAATATTTCCCAACAACAGTTGGGTGGCGACTCCAAAAAATTAAACGAAGTTCCTAACTCAAGTCGAGGATCTATATTAGATGAGCATAGGGTCTAGTATAGATCGGATTAGAAATGGGAAAATTCAAAATTAGACTCGACACAGTTTAAGTGCCGAGCAAAAGTGTGAGATGACTGAGCTGTTGACTGAATATGCAGATGTGTTCGCCTGGTCATATGGTGACATGCTAGGACTAAACCAATCAATAGTGGTTCATAGGCTTCCCACAAGGGAAGATATCAAACCTAAAAAACAGAAATTAAGAAGATTTAGGCCTGACATCTTACTAAAGATCAAAGAGGAAGTCAAGAAACTGCTAGATGTAGGGTTCATCGAAGTGTCCGATTACCCAGAATGGGTAGCGAATATAGTCCCCGTTATGAAAAAGAATGGAAAAGTACGCGTATGCGTAGACTTCCGAGACTTAAACCAAGCCACGCCAAATGATAACTTCCCCCTACCTCACATTGATGTTCTGGTAGACAACACTGCAGGAAACCATCTTTTCTCATTCATGGACGGTTTCTCATGATATAATCAAATAAAAATAGCTGAAGAAGATAAAACCAAAAAGACTTTCATCATAACATGGGGAACTTTCTATTACAAAGTCATGCCCTTTGGTTTGAAAAACGTCGGGGCAACGTATTAGAGAGCCATAGTCGCGATACTTCGTGACATGGTGCATCGAGAAGTCGAAGTATACATTGACAATATGATAGTTAAGTCTAAAGAAGAAGAGAGCCATACAAATATCATGAGAAAACTGTTTAAACGATTGAGGAAATTCCAACTCAAGTTAAATCCGGAGAAGTGCATTTTCGGGGTCACAACGGGCAAATTGTTAGGGTTTGTCATAAGCCGAGAAGGCATTAAAATCGACTCTGACAAAGTAAAGTCTATATTAGAGCTACCTTCTCCACGCACTATCAAAGAAGTAAGAAGTTTACTGGGAATGTTAAATTACATAGCTCGTTTTATTTCACAGCTCACAGATAAATGTCGCCCACTATTCCGTCTGTTAAAAAAGAATGCTGCAATAGAATGGGACGACGAATGTGAAGAAGCATTTAAGACAATCAAAGACTTTCTCATAAAACCTCCAATCTTGATAGTCCCGAAGCAAGGGGAGCCCTTATTCTTATACCTCACGATACTCCCTGAATCCATAGGATGCGTGTTGGGGCAAAAAGATGAAGAGGGAAGAGAGCGTTCCATATATTATTTAAGCAAGAAATTCACAGACGGAGAACAGAGGTATTCAGAAGTAGAGAGGACTTGCTGTGCTCTAATTTAGGTCATGCACCGATTAAGGCAATACACCATTTATTATCATATTGAGCTGCTGACAAAACATGATCCTCTAAAGTACTTGGCAGAGAAAATCGTTTTGATAGGGAGAATCTCTAAATGGAAAATGCTCTTATCAGAGTTTGATATCACATATATAAATCAAAACTCGATGAAAGGGTAATCTTTAGCCGACCAATTAGCAGAACACCCAGTTGAGGGAAATTCCCAAGAGCCACAAGTTCAATTCCCCGACAAAAATATACTAACAGTGGAAGGTGCACCAGTAGAAAACCGTAAAATAGAGCTGAACCCCAGGTAGAAGATGTTCTTTGATGGAGCTGCCAATGTATTCGGTTGTGGGATCAGGGCAGTGTTGATATCCCCAGATGGCACACAATTCCCTTCAGCAACAAGACTCACATTTACATATACCAATAATATCGCGGAATATGAGGCATGCATCCTCGGCCTCAAAATGGCTTGCCACATGGAAATCTATGAATTAGAAGTATAAGGAGATTCATCACTTATCATACTACAGACAAGAGGGGAATACAAGACTAAAGACCCCAAATTGGTACCATACCATCAGCATTTGACAGAGCTAATCGATGAATTCGAAGCAATCACCTTCACATACATCCCGAGAACTCAGAATCAGTTTGCAGACGCACTCGCCACACTAGCATCTATGATCCAGATAACAGGGGGAGCCAAAGTCCAACCGATGAAAATAGACATTGAAAATTGGCCTGCCTACTGTTTAGCAATTGAAAAAGCACAAAATGACAAGCCCTGGTATCACGACATCAAAACCTTTCTCCAAGAAAGCAAATACCTTGAAATGGCTAGCAAGAATGACCAAAAAACACTCAGAAGGTTAGCAAGTCATTTCTTATTAAGTGGGTCTATACTTTACAAAAGATCGTCTGATACCACCTTGTTAAGATGTGTGGATAAAAACAAAGCATGTGAACTGATGAAAGAAGTACATAAAGGGGTATGTGGACCTCATATGAACAGTTACATGTTGGCCCGAAAAATCATGAGGTTGGGATACTATTGGTTAACCATGGAATCAGATTGCATAAAATATGTCAAGCACTGTCATTTGTGTCAAGTGTACGCAAACTGGATAAATGCTCCACCCAACGAGTTGCACTTGTTGTCAGCACCATGGCCTTTCTCCATGTGGGGAATCGACATAATCAGCCAAATCACTCCGACAGCATCCAACGGCCACAGGTTCATATTGGTAGCAATTGATTACTTCACCAAGTGGGTAGAAGCTTCATCGTATGCCAATGTCACAAAAGGGGTAATAGTCCGTTTCTTGAAAAGGGACATAATAGCTCGATATGGAGTTCCTGAGTCCATCATCACCGACAGCGGTACCAATCTTAATAACAAGTCGATGACAAGCTTATGTCAACAATTCCACATAAACCATAGAAATTCAACTCCCTACCGACCTCAGATGAACGGGGCAGTAGAAGCAGCTAACAAGAATATCAAAAAGATCATTGAAAAAATGACAACCACTTACAAAGATTAGCACGAGATGTTGCCGTTTGCTCTCATGGCTTATAGGACCTCAATAAGAACATCTACTGGAGCTACCCCATATTCATTGGTATATGGTACTGAAGCAGTACTACCAGTCGAGGTCGAAATACCATCATTTAGAATTCTGTCAGAAACTCAGTTAACTGAATCAGACTGGGTAAAGAAGAGGCTCGATCAGCTGAATCTGATTGATGAAAAAAGAGTCATTGCACTATGTCATGGCCAGTGTTACCAACAAAGGATGGCCCGAGCATTTAACAAGAAAATGAAGCATTGATGCTTCCAAGAAAGGGATCTGGAGTTAAAGAAAGTTCTCCCGAATACCAAGACTCCAGAGGAAAATTTACCCCAAATTATGAAGGTCCGTATGTGGTAAAAAAGGTATTGTTAGGAGGCGCCCTGATATTGACTCAAATGGACGGTCCAGAATTGAGAGACCCCATCAATGCAGATACTGCTAAGATGTACTATCCTTAGGCAAGGGAATTGAAATTTTGCCAATGTTTATGAAAGCCAATATTCAATACAAGTTTCATTGAGTCCAGTTTTCATTTTTTTTACAAGCAAAGTTAATGTCTCTAAATGGTCGATAATTCCAACCAATTCCAATTACAACAAACATTCCTAAACACATTACCCATCACTTCACCAACGAATGATAAACACTAAAATGATAATGAATCTCAATAAATTTTGTGATATAATTCTACCTACTTTTGAGCATTAAAACTTGGTGCATTAGTAGGATAACACTACCGTCAAAAGAGCCATGCGCACAAGAAAGGAAGCACATCAAGATCTTTAACCCCGTGTCAAAGCAAGAGTAAGCAAAGCAGGAGCAAACCAGCACGAAGGTTCGGTTGTTTGGTTGCTATCCATGATAAATTGGAAAACATATAAATAATTATCATCCATATATCATGAAAACATCAAATCATTTAACCCAGTCAGTAGAAACATGTTCAAAAGCATAAGATTAGTCAGCCCACAATAGGACACTTGTCTAAACATCCCCTCGAATAGGTTAGTCAGCCCACATTGGGGCGCTTCCCTAAACATTCTCTCTTAGGGTCAGCCCATAAGGGCACTTTTTGAGACATTTCTCCCCATAGGTTAGTCAGCCCACAGTGGGGCACTTCCCTAAATATCTCTTCCTAAGGTCAGCCTGTAGAGGTACCTTTCGAAACATTGCTTCCCCGGGGTCGTGAGACTAAGAAGACACTTCCCGCTATAGGTTAGTCAGCCCACAATGGGGCACTTTCCCAAATACCCCTTCAAAAATGTCAGCCCATAAGGGCACCTTTTTTAGGCATGTCCTCTCGCTATAGGTTAGATAGCCCACGAAGGGGCACTTTCCTAAACACCTTTTTGATCAGTTAGCTCAGAGAAGCACTTTTCGAATCTATCGATAAGTTAGCTAAGAGGAGCACTTTTCGAATCCATCGATTAGTTAGCTCAAAGGAGCACTTTTCGAATCTGCCGATAAGTTAGCTCAAAGGAGAACTTTTCAAATCCATCAATTAGTTAGCTTAGAGGAGCACTTTTCGAATCCATCGATTAGTTAGCTCAGAGGAGCACTTTTCGAATTTATCGATCAGTTAGCTCAGAGGAGCACTTTTCGAATTTATCGATCAGTTAGCTCAGAGGAGCACTTTTCGAATCTATCAATCAATTAGTTCAGAGGAGCATTTTTCGAATCTGTCAATTAGTCAGCTCATAGGAGCACTTTTTCAAATTGCCGATAACCGATTAGTTAGCTCATAAGAGCACTCTTCAAAGGTATTTTTCCAAACAGTCACTAGTCTAGTCAAGACGCTTCTGTTGATAGGTAGCCAGCTCATAAGAGCGCTTCCTAAGACAATCTTCTCTTCAAGGTTGCTAGTCCGATAAGACGCTTCCTATCATCAGGTATTCCACTTACAATAACACACTCTTAAACAATTCTTGAGATTGTTCTTATCGCCAATTAGTCAGCCCACATAGCACTTTTTGGGAGGATACATTACTCTAGATTTTTAAGTTGTTTCCTAAGCAGTACCAACCATCACAAAACACTCGTGGGATTATTAGCTCATGGAGCATTTTCCTACTAGAGATCAAATTCCAGATAACCAGCCAAACTAAGGCGTTATCCATTCAATCAAGAGGCCAAAAATGACGTCTTTCTTGTCTTTGTAGTTAAGTTTTTCAAACTTTACTACAAAGAGGGGCAGCTGTAAACACCCCATTTTTGCCCCTAATGATCAATAATAATTAACAATAAACAATTTTCAATTTTTCCAATTTTTTTCTCTAATTTAGTAAAAATAGGACAAATATTCAAAAAATAAAATAAATAGGAAAAATACATCAATTTTGGAAAATAATTGTAGAAATAATAAGAAAAGGAGTTAAATAATTTTTACCAATTTTTAGAATTTCAAAATAATAAAAAAAAAATACAAGACACATATACAATTTACGTAATAAATAAAACTAAGATTTGGGCCAGCTCAGCTGGCTTGTGGGCACGCCTAGGACGCGTGTGGGGAAGGCGAGGTCGAGGGATTGAATTCGGGCAAAGGCACTTTGTGCCATTTTGTTTTTTTTTTTTCCCCAGCTGCCACGTGGCACCGTCGAATTGGCCAGCCCGAGCACGCGCCAAGCACGTGCTCATCTTCTTCCTCCCTTCGACCAGCGAACGAACAACGGGCGAGAAGAAAGCGAAACAAATCCGGACGAACTTAAGTCGATTTTTCCTAATCTTTTTGGATTTATCACGATCACAAACTAGATAAATCCCAAAAACGGCTCTAATCTAAGGGATAAAGATCACATTTTGAAGATAAGGGCAAATCCTCCACCGCGGTCGAGATCCGAACTTATCCACCGTTAGGCTTCGATGCCTATAAATAGAGATCGGAGGAGAGGCTAGAACACAGAGAGAAAGGGAGTGATAGAAGGAAGTGAAAGGAAAGAAGAAGAAAAGCATACGTCGAGCCCTCACCGAAGTTTTCTCTCTCAAAACACTCACCGTAGCTCTTAGACCACCGTGTAGGGTAGTTTTTGACAGAAAACACCACCATCATCGAATCCGTCATCCTCAGAAGCTTCGGAAACGTATCTTATTTGACGAAAACGGATGCTGGAACGCCATCAATGAGCATCTCCAGCCGCCGTGTCCGATCGACCCTACCCGACCCGCTTCGACCTAACCCGCGCATTGATCTGGATCTAGGTAAGTCGGATTTTCCGATTTTTTGCATTTATTTTATTTATTTCGAAGTTATTTATAATTCAAAAAATAGAAAATGTTAGAAATTAGATTATTTTTTAGGATTTAATTTAGGATGAAGAATAAAAATAATAATTATAATAATAAATAATAAAAATGTGAAAATTTATAAAGAAAATAACAAAAATATTAGAAAAGAATAATAATAAAAAAATTAGATTTTAGAATAGGATAAATAAATAATGTAGGAGAAAATTCTTCAATAAAAATTAATAAAAATAAAAAAATTAATAAAAATAGTAAAAATTATAAAAAAAAATTAATAAAATATCAATAAAAATTTATAATAGTAGAAATGAGTTGAAAAATAGAAAAAATGAAATTTTTATCACTTAGAAAAATCATTTTCTTAAATAAATCTAAAATTCGTTTTTCCTTAAAATATCATTTTCAAAAAATCAAATTATCAAGATTAGGCTTAGATTTTTTTTTAGAAAAAATACTAAGATGGTAAAAACATAAATCAGAAGAAATTTCACAATTAAAATTCACAAACACACTAAAGTTTTTCAGGAAAAGTGAACTATGGCAAGTTTAATCCTGAATAGCGGGTTCGTAGGCACCCATTTGGGGCAACCCTTAAAAATAAAAATAAAAAATCATTTTCTTAGAATAATTCACTCAAAAACACAATAAAAGACAACAAAAATAAAATAAAAGACATTTCTGGATAAGGTTTAAATTTTAGGAGATTAGGGTGGTAACCTTAGGGTTTTAATAGGTTAGCCTCCGAATCCAGAAACTCTGGTTTTTCTTTCCTCTTTTCACAAAAATGAAAAAGAAAATCACGACGACTAGTGGTCTAAATTGGGATTAATCTGCTCAATCAGTCCTAATTCAAATTTTCCTAACCACAATTGGGTGGCGACTCCAAAACAAAGCAAAATTCCTAACTCAAGTCGAGGATCTACATTAGATGAGCATAAGGTCCAGTATAGATCGGATTAGGAATGGGAAATAAAAAAAATTAGACTCAACAGTACCCAAATCTTTCCTTCTGGCCTCTTCATTAATTAAACTATCCTTAACCATGGACAACATCAACGTTCCATCTGGAGCTGAATTACTAACCGATACTACAAGAGTTTCCCAACTCTCAGGTAATGAGCTCAACAATAGGAGTGTTTGGATCTCATCCTCAAGCACAAGCTTCATAGAAGTCAGTTGATTCACGAGTCCCTGAAAATCATTCAAATGCTCTGACATATTCGAGCCTTCCCTGTATTTTAAGTTAACTACCCTTCTTATCAAAGAAGTTTTATTCAAAGCAGTTTGCCTCTCATACATCGACTCTAGTTTCTTCCATAGAACATCAGCCCTAGTCTCCTAAGCAACATGATGATACACACTCTGATCAACCCACTGTCTAATATACCCTATAGTTTTCCTATGTAGTATCAACCACTCTGCATCAGATTTATCATGTGGCTTTGCAGCATCACTACCCAAAGGCAAATACAAATCTTTACAGTATAACAAATCTTCCATCATCGACTTCCAGATAGAGTAATTAGAGGAATTAAGTTTAATCATCGTACCTAAAGATTCAGCCATGTCTGTGATTGAAAACGCAAAACCTTAACTTCAATTTGTAGCGAAAACCCTAATTTCCTTTTTGAAACTTGGTGCTCTGATACCACTTGTTCGGAAAAGATCCTAACTTTTCCTCTTGCCTGTGTGATCAACAATTGAAACAAACAACAATCAATAATAACTTGCGGAAATAAAAACAATCAACACCAAGGATTTACGTAGAAAACCCCAATTTGAGGAAAAACCACGGGACCGCCGCACACAAATTCTTCCACTATCAAAGTAATGGGTTACACACTTCTTCACTAGTCTCACTAGTGGATTACTCAATCTCACCACAAACCGGTGAATCAAATACAATGGATTTCCCTCTCTAGAACTCTTTCTAGGTTTAGGAATGACCACTCTGTATTTCTCACTCTTGTGTTTTTTTTTTTATATTGTACTACACACACTGGAACACTTATATATATATATTGGCCATGTAAAAAAAAAAAACAAGTTTAGGACTTACGCCGGCTCCAGGCCGACGGCTTTGGGCCAGCCTTGAGCCGGCCTTCAATGTGACCGAGCAACAATGACAAAATAAAGCTGGCGGTGATCCTTTGTTTAGGCCGGTGGCCCTGAGCCGGCCTTGCCCTGTTTCGCTTGGTTTCGTCAATTTTCTTCAAGCTTAACATTCTTTCATCCAAGTATACTTCGTATACTTAGAATACCCTTAGTATAGACCCATATGTGTTGGATCTATACCACAACACAAAATACCTTATTTCTTTAATTTTACCTTATGTCCTTATAGCAACTAAGAAATCGATTTCCTTTTCTTGGGAATTCAGGCAAACTCAAATCCTTTGAAATCAAAGCTTGTTTTATAATTAGCATTTACTTAATTTTTACGAGGTTCGTTTTTCTTATGGAAGTAGTTTCTAGTGATATGATCATTCTTTTAACAATAGAAACAAGTACCGATGGTAATATAAGTTTGATAATACAATCTTCTGCTTGCTTCTTCATGCTCTCCTCTTTAAACTAAATCTACTACCTCTCACGTAGTTGCATATTTTTTATGGTATACAATATCAATTAATTGTATATTATTAATTATCTAATTGACTTAATAAATTAAGTTATTAAATAAAAGCAATCATTTAGTTAATTAATGGATAAGATTATTAAACTCATTTCATGGATTTTTTTGTATGAACCATAATACATAGAAATCCATATATTTTATTTTACTTATTATGATGGGCCATAATGAAATAAAAGATTAAAAGCTATAAATAGGGTTGGGTCCCTAATATAAGCAATGTGTAACATTAGAGTTTTTTCTTTCTTTTTCCTTTTTTGTCTTTCCTACATGCCATTCGTGAGAGAATAAAGAAAAGACACTGTTATGGACTAGAAGGCAAAACTATAACCTCTCGAAACCTCGAGTCACGCTATTGCCCACCACGTGTCCTTATTTCATAAGAACACGTCAAGGCTCTAAAACAACTCTGATACATTTTACCCTATAACTCCTATAAAAAAAAACATTTCATGTATCTCCAAAAATTCAAATAATAACTTAAACCATATCAAACATCTAACGCAACAGAAGTCTTTAAATACCAAAATAATATTCTCAAAAGATACTGTATATGACAATTAAATAACATAAATCTCCCAAAAATTAATCACTATAATAATAATGTAAATCTTCGTTTTCCTCTCTCTATGGCTCACCTAAACCTAAGTCATCTTCTAGTTTATCATCTCCCTCAATACCTGCATCTAAAAATATTTCCCAAAGGGTGAGCTAATGCCCAGTACATATAACACAAACACATACGTATGAACAAACATGAACAAATGTCACACACATTATGCAGTACTTAAACATAGACAACCATTTCATATAACAATTTATGTCCACAAGCAACAATAGGGTACTCATAACCCCCTTAACACACTTGAACATGATTTGGTGATGGAAACTATCACTATAGACCCCACACCCATGTCAACTTAAACTTTAAACTTAGTGATGGGAACTGCCATTACGGGCCCCACACCTATGTATACTTAAACCACTTAATCCTGATAATGGGAACTGCCACTACGGGCCTTACATCCATGTACACTTAAACCACTTAATCAACATTCAGCTCAGATCATTTTTAAACACGACTCCACTAGGGACAACTTCACACAAGGATCATTGGGTTGCTCTCTAGAGATCTGCCACTACAGGCCCCTAGGCCGAACCAAGCACATACAGCATACTACTTAAACGCTTAAACTGATTCATCAATTAAAACAAGTTTCATACATAGACTAACTTAAGCAAGCATAAATCAACATGCAAGTTACACGTACCTTGAATCCTAGCCTTAAGCACTTTCGGTCCTAGACTTAAGCTAAGTTGAAATCTGTTCACATCAACAAGCTCTTCTTAGTACTTAATATAAGATCAATATCATTCTCTTATTTCTCTTAATCCTATTTATTAAATTTCTCTAGGGCCTTACTAGCTATTTAAGTTGCATGGAAATTAGTTTAATTTGAAGTTAAATAAATATATAATTACTTTATACTTTATTCAACACAGCCATGTTGGGGACCATGTTGCTCAACATAGGCTAGAGCACAATCGTGTTATGTGTCGTGTATCTTTCGGTGTAAAATTTGGTTTCGACACGGTTATAACACGACCGTGTTAAGAGGCCGTGTTCTTCTTAATTCAACACGGTCGAAACACAACCGTGTTAAGAGGTCATATATCTCTCGGTGTACCTTTCGAATTCAACATGGTCGAAACACGACCGTGTTGGTAGGCCGTGTTACCCTAAGAAATTTCCACGAATCCTAATTCCTTTACTTTAAATTCTCCTAAACTCAATCCTCTCTATTCCTCAATTTAATTAAATCTCTAAAATACGTAATTGCATCTAAATTACAAGGATTTTCATACTTACATAAAAAATTCCACAAATTGCAACCTTAAGTTGTTGATTCTCTGTTCTCATATCATCCCTTCTCAAATCTCAAGTCCTGATGCGCACACGATACCCATGAGGTCTAATTCCAATAACATAATTTAAATTCGCATACAAATCCTTACTTGTTCAATTAACCGCTTGATTCCTTTTTAGTCGCCTTAAGGTTTCTTGCAGGGTTCTTTCACCTTCATCTCCCTATACGACTGTAAGTTGTCCAAGTGTGAAAAAGGAGAAACCTTAGGTTTTTCTGTTTTTATAATCAGACCAGGAAAAGATGAAACCACCCTTAACCCATTGTCCTATTTACAACATTGCCATTTATTATGTTTATACATATATTTATTTATATAAAATAAAAAATGTGTATTACAAAAATCCTTCATGATTTGCTTCTACTATGGATTCAAGTAACGTTCTACATATGAATTTAATTATAATTTTGTGCCCTAATTTCATGCAATATATTTGTATCGTCACTTATAAGCAAGATATCTAGAAAAACAAATTTACTTCCATTGATCTTGTAATATGTACATTGATCAATAGTGTTTTCCTTAAAACCAAAAGAGGTAATCACTTAATCAAAATTTTGATACCATTGACAAGATACTTACTTTAATCCATAGATAGTCTCTTTAATTTGCATACTAGATATTTTGATTCTCCTAATTCAAAACTTTCTAGTTGCACCATATATATCATTTCTTCAATGTTGCCATTAAGAAACGCAATCTTTATATTCATTTGATGGAGCTCTAGATCATAATGAGCAACAAGTGCCATAATAATTCTAAAAGAGTCTTTTGATGAAACTAAAGAGAAAATCTCATTCTAGTTTATGCGTTTCTTTTTTAGTAAAACCCTTAGCAACAAGATGTGCTTTATATCCTTCGACATTGTCTTTTGAATCCTGCTTAATCTTAAAAATCTATTGGCAACCAATTGGTTTCACACTTTTAGGCAATTCGACAAGATCCCAAATGTTATTGTCTTTCATTAATTTCATCTCTTCTTTCAATGGTATCTTTGACTAGAGTATAATAACTACTATTTTCTTCAATCTTATATTTTCAATATTATCTTTAATTTTAACAAAAATAGTTTTACTTACATGGAAATTAAAAAGAATACTTTTAAAGAACTTTCACTCTAAGACTTTAGAAGAATCACTATGCTATTAGTGTTATACTATAGTGAATTGATTTAATCTTAACTACAGTTTTTCAACATGCTCTTTGCACATCCTTCACGCAAATCCCAACTGTCTTAATTTTTTTCTTTACTTGTTACATATCTTGTTGTTGTGTGTTTCATGACTAACAACCGAAATCTAGATCTTATACCAACAAATTGGTACCAAAGCTAAGCTTAGAGATAAGGGAATTTGAGAATTAGTGTTTACACACTAAAGAGATGGCAAGTAAGTATGATATCAAGAAGTTTGACTTGCATGGATATTGGGTTGTTGCAAGTTCTAATGCAAGGGATCTTGGTGCAATTAGGCTTGGAAAAGGTGTTAGCTAAAGTCTATGAAAGTTGTGGAATGGGCAGAATTTGATGAGAATGTCCTAATAGTGATCCAACTAAGTTAGATTGATAGTCTTTTATAGGATGTACTAGCCAAGAAGATGATTGCGAGATTTTATAAGAAATTGGAAGAGCTATATACAATTAAGTCTCTTGCAAATGGCTTGGTGTTGAAGCGGAGATTGTATTTGTTGTGTATGAGTGATAAGGTTCTTAGTAAGACAACATTTTTAGATTTCAAATATTCAATTAAAAATTTGAAAAATATTGATGTTAAGGGTTGAGATGAGAGACTAAGTGATGGTTATGATGTGTTCTCTACTATTTTTGTTCCAAAACTTTAGAGATGCCATGATTTATAACAAAGACAACTTGTTGATAGAATAGGTAGAAAGTAATATGTCGACTAAGTTTAATTAAATCATGAGATGCGATCTAAGAGCTATAAGGTTGTAGATGGTCTAATTATTAAAGATCATTTAATGGCAGTGACAGTTCAAAAGGTAGATTGGGAAGGGCCACTTAAGAATAGGGCACCTCAGACATATAATTGTGGCTAGATGTAAGATTGTTGATGTGGCTATTTCTAAGTTAGCCAACATTTAGTAATTAGTGGAAATTTATAAATTGTGTTTTAGACTTTTAGTGCTTTCTACATTAGTTGTAGAATAGATTAGTTCCAAACCTATAAGCTTATGCATTGTGTTTTGATATAACAGGGCAATGGCTAGATGTTAAGGATTGCTAATGGGGGTGGCATTCAAGTCAAGCTGAATAATGGGGGAATTTGTATAGTATTAAAATGGGTCATATGCTGAACTTACCTTGAAATATTTTATCTCTTGGCTAGATGGATCATATTGCTTGTTATAATACATAAAGACCTAGTGGCATTAAGGTTTCCTCAAGAGGTGTTGTGATAATGAGAAAAGCTAGGTTTGGAAACTTGTCTTTGCTACAAGGTATGGTTCTTTCAATAGGTTATGTTGGGTTAGTGGTGCTAGTATTTGATCTGTTGTCTGTGATAAGGAAGTGTGTATTTGTTACATGATAGAAAAATTCAATTTACTTAATTGTTGCACAAAGTATAAAGAGAATTTGGAGGAAGGTAAAGCCTAAAGGTCTAAAAAGTACTTGGTGACTCAAGGTGTGTTGGCCAAGGCCTGAAAAGAGTGAAGGGATGTCTGCGGGTATTAATGATCACAACTAGACATGGTTATTAGAGTAGATGGGTGACAAGGCATTGGGTTATGAAGGCTTGCTAGTATGTGCACTGTATTAGATAGCACAAGGGCAACAAATAACAAGATTGAATCAAAGGAGTTACATTCTTAGATGTATTAGTAGGTGTGTTGAGTTATGCAAATCGAAGCCAAAATGGAGTTTTGTTGAACTTACAGCTTGAATGTATACTAGACTTTTTTATGGAATAGCATTTATGTAAATAAACAAGCAAATGGCTATATCAAGATTGTTTTGACTTTACAAGTTTTCTATGTTGTATTTCATATATGCCATTGGGTATATTAAGTAGAGTTAGTGAGAAAGTGAATTTTATAAACTTATTAAAGAAATTAATTGTTTTGAGATTTTGAAAGAATGTTGTTTTATTATTATTATATTATAGTGAATTAATTCAGTGTTATCTTTGGTTTTTTAACATCTGTTCTTTCAAGTTTTCCATCTAAAACTTTGTGTTTTTTTTTTCTTTTTAAATAATCACGTGTTTTGTGATCAATAACCAAAATCCATTTTCTGTTTCATCCAGCAACACTTATTTGCCAACGTATAAGGTGGAAGTGCAGCACCATGTAAATAGCTGATACTCATGCGCTTGCTAGTAGATTATAGAGCCAGTATAAATAAAACTAGTTATATTATCTTTTCTCGGCTTTATTTATTTTGGGATTCCAACATCCATGTCCTATCATTTCATGCTTTTTCAGGTTTCCCAACCTCCCAACCTAATGGTAAAAATTATTTGTAGTAGAAGATAGGGATATAAAAATCCACCATTGGCACAAGCAAGGCATGTTTCCAGTACAACAAATAATGATAGTTGAAACTCGAAACTGGCCCCATCTCCAGGAAACATCAAACATATATAGTACAGAGTGACCTTGTCAGTTTTCACCACGAAACTTTTGAGGAAAATGCAAGTGTTCCTTCCTTTACTCTTTTACGATGAGTAGCTTGAGTGCACAACTCTCTCATCACTTTTTCAAAGCATTAAGTTTTTTTTGGTAAGTTGGAGAATGCGATTCATTGACCCAAAAGACAGAGAATGTGTGTGTTGGTGGTGCGTGTCACATGTAATATACTTCACAAGGATGGCTTTTAATTTGGTTGGACAAAAAGTTTAAAAAGAAAAGAAAAAAAAGGGAACTGGGAAACAAAGTCAAGGGTTCGCAACGATTTATTACCCTCAAAAGGAGGAAAGCTCATGCATCCACAGCATCACTGTATTATATATGCGCTTTACTTTCCACAATCAGTAATCAAATATTTTTGTCACCAATTTGAAATTTAATTTTCAATATATTCAATGAGCTGCTTATGGTTTTCATGTGATTTTAATAATCAAACATAGACTACCAACCTCCTATTTGGTTTTCTGGTCCTACATGTAAATTACCTAGATAAAGGCTTCGATACTTTGTGGTGAGTAAAAAATATCGTCTTAATAAACATTTTGAGATATGATAAAGTTTAGTAAAACTTATAAAAAAAGAATGAACCATACTCGAAATATGAAAAATATTTTATTAGTAATATTATGCTTTGCATATGTAAATTGTTTAGCAGAAGGTAAAAATAATATATTTTAATAATTTTTCTAACATGATAAATAGCCTATCAAAACTTTATATATTAGGGCTTATAAAGTCAAGAATCAAGATGGTATATTGTGCTTGTGTGTTCAATGATTTTATTGATTTATAATTATTATTATTTTTTGTAGAAGTACCACGAACACACTACACAAATCTCTGTGTAGAATAAGAAATAAAGCACATCAAATCAAATCTAAATAGTAAGACGCATCATTCACCATTCTTATTCCTTCTGTGTTTTTTTTTCCTCTTTAAACATTATAAGCTCACCTCTGTCCCAATTTATGATGACAGCATGCATCAACCTATAGTTGCCATCCATAGAAAAAAAGCATAGATCCCATCCTCAGAGTCAAGAGATTTTTACATATATAATTAAATGCTCATGGCCCATTACTAACAGTACTGTACCCCTTCCTTTACTTTATTTTTATGACTTTTTCTTTTCTTTTTTTTATTCTGTTTTGGATTTCCGTGTTGGGTTAGGGATATATTATGATAATGCAAATAAAGCAAATAATAATAATAATGAAAGTGGAAATGAGAATCTATCAATCTTTTTCTTCTTTTCTTTCTACTTAACTATCGCCCGCTCATGAATGAATTGGTTGGCAGGCGCTAGCCATCTTGATCTTGAAATCTCCTTCCAATCTACGCCTTCTAATAAGTTATTCGAGTCGAGCTTGAACTTTATAGTATTTGGCTTGATTAGGTTGCTGTTGGAATAGTGGAAGTATGGTGGTCCTATTTTCAGGAACCACAAACCACAACTTCATCAACTGCAACTCCCATGTTCCCACTAACCACTTAATCCTAATCAACCACATTACCCACTAACCCATTAGCATGATTTTAGGAAACTTTGATGGAAAGTTTCTCTATAAATAGCTAATGGATTCAAGGTCCCAGAGCACGAAAATTCTATTAAAAACACATTACCATCTTGTGAGATTTTTTTAGTGCTCTGAAGATCTTGAAGGTTCCGTGGCTTGAAGGTTTTGTTCCTCTCCGTATTAAGCAATGGCAAGAGGTTAGTGATTTTCCTAATTCCGCTGCATTTTATGGTTTATATATTGGTTATGGCTTACATTTGTTATCAGAGCCTTAATAAACATTTGCCTTGCGAGTTCAAAAAATTAGTTTTCTCCAAAAGGGTTGATAATGATGGAAACAGGGGACACACGGCCTGAATACACGGCCGTGTGTCGAAACCGTGTACTCAATCAAAGTTCACAGACGAATACACGGCTTCCTCACACGGTCAGGAGACGACCGTGTACCCGCTACGGATTCCCACAGAAGCATACATGGTCCCCATACACGACCGTGTGTCGTAACCGTGTTTCCATCAGGATTTCCACAGAAGTATACACGGTCCCCATACACAACCGTGTGTCCTGACCGTGTATGACTCTTGTCTAAGTACACGGTCAAGTTTCCAGCCGTGTAAGGAAATTTCTAGAGAAAATTAATTTTTTATTTAGAGTTTTATGGTGCAAATTAATTTTATTAATTTTGTACTTAATTTTACTCAATTCTCAAGTATAATAATTGAGTAATAATGTTGGAATTTTGTACTTTTGTGGAATTTTATTTTGTATTAAATTCCGTATTTATTTTAAATAATTTGTGTATATATATAAATTTATGGTTTATATACACTAGCTTGTTAATTATTTAAAATATCGTTAATGAAATTGCATTAGGATTTTGCAATTTTAGTATTTGTTCAAGGTGCTTAAATTGGTATGTGATTGTATGTATGTTTCGAATTTATTATACATGCAATATATTGTTCATGTTTAAGTACATTTAGAGTTATTGCATGATGTTTAGCAATAGCATTTATTGTTGTCTTGTGATTAAATAATTCTAATAAATTTTGGCGTAGCCACAGCAGCCTTATTTAGATTGGATTATTTATTAGAAATCACATTTAGTATTATAGACATTAAATAACTTCATAAAACATTAAGTTAAAAGTCTAAATTGAGTCAGATTAATTTTGTCTAAGGAGACATTATCGTAGGACAAATGTGACCCCTCCACGTCTTTCCTGGGAATTCGTTCAAATTCTGTCTAAGGAGGTTGGATTTTAAGTGGGACCTTTTGTTTAACCTACGCGTCTTTCCTGGAAATTTATCTGATCTCAAGTGATAAAGATAATTTTGTTTAACTGAGGTTTAGCCAAAGCAGCCTCTATTGAACGAAGTTATTTATACGGTATCACATCAGAAATGTTTAGACTTTACATTTATTTTGTTTGATGATCCATAAAGCATTGAGGTATAGCCACAGCAGCCTTATTAAGAACGGATCTCATAAAGTGATTATGAAGTAAAAGAAATATAATGTCTATTATAAGGAATGAATCTTATTGAATTAAAAATTTAGCCCACAGGCAATTTTTATGTCACTAGATTCATTATTGCATAATTTACATCGGTAAATTATGATTTATGTTATAGTCTCAAATTAAGAATTAAGCATGTTTGTGTTTGCAGCTATGCAACCTTTGACTGATACTAAAGTAGAAATCCCTATTTTAACAAGTGAAAACTTTAAGACCTGGAGAGATAATGTACTTCTTCATTTGGGGTGTTTGGACATTGACTATGCCACTATTAAGGATGAGCCACTTCTGAGTGAAGAAAGCACTCAAGCTGAGTTTGATCTTCATGAGAAATGGGAACGGTCTAACCGACTTAGTATCATGTTCATAAAGAGCAAACTCACTGCGGATGTCCGTGGCTCAGTGGATCAATATAAAAATGTCAAAGAGTTGCTAGATGCCCTTGAAAGGCAATTTAAGACTTCTAAGAAGTCTCTAGCTAGCACCCTGATTATGAAGTTCACATCTGCTAAGTTGACTTCTGTGAAAGGTGTTAGAGAACACATCAACAAAATGCGTGATTTAGCAAATCGCTTGAAGGCTCTAGAGATTGAGATGTCGGATGCTTTCCTAGTGCATTTTATTCTGACGACCCTTCCATCACAGTATGGGCCTTTTAAGATCTCTTACAACACACATAAGGACAAATGGACAATAGATGATCTATTGACCATGTGTGAAGAAGAGGAGGCCTGATTAACTCTGGAGATGGGAGAAAATGCAATGATGGTTACTCAAGGAAGGAAAACCGGCAAAGTCAAAGGAAAAGGGAAGGGTAAAATCCAACCCAATGCTGACATCAAGAAAGAGTCCAAGTGTTTTTTCTGTAAAAAGAAGGGACACATAAAGAAAGACTGTGTCAAGCATAAAAATTGGCTTGAAAAGAAAGGTAACTTAGTCTCATATGTTTGTTTTGAGTCTAACATGGTTGATGTGAATTGTAACACATGGTGGATTGATTCTGGATCTACAATCCATATTTCCAATTCCATGCAGGGTTTACAAAACCTGCGGAAACCAGTAGGATCTGAGCGATTTATCTATTCTGGAAACAAGATAGAGTCGCATGTGGAAGCTATTGGGACATGCATAAGAGTGGCTTTAATTTAATTCTTGAAAAGACCTTCTATGTTCCTAGTTTTTCTAGGAATTTGATTTCAGTTTCAAAACTTGTACCTTTGGAATTTACTTTTAACTTTTCAAACAATGGTTTTGATTTATTTTATAAATCCAATCATATTGGTGATGGTTCTTCAATGGATGGTCTTTATTTATTAAATTTACATAATAATGCCACTCATGATGTTATGCATGTACAAGCTGGTACTAAACGATGTGTTATGAATGAGGATTCTTTTACCTTATGGCACCGTAGACTAGGTCATATCTCTATAGAGAGAGTTAAAAGATTGGTGAATGATGGTATACTTAGTCATTTAGATTTCACTGATTTTGGTACTTGTATAGACTGCATAAAGGGAAAGCAGACTAACAAGTCAAAGAAAGGTGCCAAAAGGAGTTCGGCCATATTAGAAATTATCCATTCTGATATTTGTTGTCCAGAAATGGATAATCAAGGTCAGAAATACTTTATCACATTTATAGACGATTACTCACGATACACGTATCTCTACATGCTTCATCATAAAAGTGAAGCGTTGGAAGCCTTTAAGGTTTTCAAAGCTGAAGTAGAGAAACAATGCGGTAAGCAAATCAAGATTGTGAGAACCGATAGAGGTGGTGAGTATTATGGTAGATACACTGAAGATGGACAAGCATCAGGTCCTTTTGCTAAGTTTCTTCAAGATAACGGTATAGTTGCCCAATACACCATGCCAGGTTCACCTGATCAGAATGGTGTTGCGGAAAGAAGAAACCGAACATTAATGGAAATGGTGCGAAGTATGTTTAGTAGCTCTAAACTGCCTAAATCCTTATGGATTGAAGCATTAAAGACGTCTGCGTATATATTAAACAGAGTTCCAACCAAGGCTGTTTCTAAAACACCATTTGAGTTGTTCAAAGGTTGGAAACCGAGTTTGTGTCATATGCGTGTATGGGGATGCCCGTCTGAAGTTAGAGTTTACAACCCACAAGAAAAGAAACTGGATCCTCGGACTATAAGTGGGTATTTCATTGGATATGCCGAAAAGTCCAAAGGATACAGATTTTATTGTCCATCTCACACTACTAGGATTGTGGAATCAAGAAATGCAAAATTTCTTGAAAATGACTCAATAAGTGGGAGTGATCTATCTCAAGACATAGTTCATGAGCAAGATCTACCTTCCACATCAGGTGAGAGATTGGTTGTTGTTCACAACACTCCTCCAGTTCAAATAGGTGTTGAACAACCAATCAATGAAAATCCACAAATTGCTGAAGAAATCATAGTAGATCAAAATCAAGAAATGATTGAGCAACATGATCCACAAGAAAATGTTGTCCCAATTTTAAGGAGATCTACTAGAGAAAGGAGATCAGCAATCCCTAGTGATTATATTGTGTATTTACAAGAATCTGAGTACAATATTGGAGCTGAAAATGATCCTGAGTCTTTCAAGGAAGCTATGAATTGTGATGAGTCAAATTTATGGTATAATGCTATGTTAGATGAGATGAATTCTATGAAGAGTAATGAAGTCTGGGATCTTGTCCCGTTGCCCGACGGTGTAAAAGCCATAGGTAATAAATGGGTCTTTAAAACTAAAAGAGACTCATTGGGCAACATTGAAAGACATAAGGCTAGACTTGTTGCTAAAGGGTTCACTCAGCGTGAAGGAATTGATTACACAGAGACCTTCAGTCCTGTATCCAGGAAAGACTCCTTACACATAATATTAGCATTAGTAGCTCAATTTGATCTTGAGTTACAACAAATGGATGTGAAAACAGCTTTCCTAAATGGTAATCTAGAGGAAGAGGTTTATATGAAACAACCTGAAGGATTTTCCTCTAGTAATGGTGATCACTTGGTTTGCAAGCTAAAGAAATCCATTTATGGATTAAAACAAGCCTCCCGTCAATGGTATTTAAAATTTCATGATGTTATCTCTTCATTTGGTTTCGTTGAGAATATCATGGATCAATGTATATACCAAAAGGTTAGTGGGAGTAAGATTTGTTTTCTTATCCTATATGTGGATGATATCCTACTTACATCAAATGATAAGGGTATGTTACATGGGGTGAAACAATTTCTTTCTAAAAATTTTGATATGAAGGATATGGGTGATGCATCTCATGTCATTGGGATTAAGATTCATCGAGATAGACATAGAGGAATCTTAGGTCTATCTCAAGAAACATATATTAACAAAATTTTAGAAAGATTTCGGATGAAAAATTGTTCACCCAGCGTTGCTCCTATCGTGAAGGGTGATAAGCTCCATTTGGACCAATGCCCTAAAAACGAGTTTGAAAAAGAGCAAATGAAGAACATTCCTTATGCTTCAGTTGTTGGAAGCTTAATGTATGCTCAGGTCTGTACTAGACCTGACATTGCATTTGCTGTTGGAATGTTAGGAAGATATCAGTCAAATCCGGGACTTGACCACTGGAAAGTTGCAAAGAAAGTCTTGAGATATCTTCAAGGGACAAAAGATTACATGCTTATGTACAAACGGTCAGATGATTTAGAAGTAATTGGCTACTCTGATTCAGACTTCGTCGGATGCGTTGATTCTCGAAAATCAACATCAGGTTACATTTTCATGTTAGCCGGTGGAGCCATTTCATGGAGAAGTGCCAAGCAGACTTTAACTGCCACTTCTACTATAGAAGCTGAGTTCGTTTCGTGTTTTGAGGCTACCTCACAAGGTGTATGGTTGAAGAGTTTCATCGAAGGGCTTAGACTTGTGGATTCTATATCTAAGCCGCTGATGATGTATTGTGACAATTCAGCTGCAGTCTTTATGGCTAAAAATAATAAGAGTGGAAGTCGAAGCAAACATATCGACATAAAGTATTTGGCCATAAGGGAACGTGTTAAAGATAACAAAGTGGTCATTCAGTATATTAACACAGAGCTGATGTTAGCCGATCCTTTGACTAAAGGCATGCCACCACAAAGATTTAAGGATCATGTTGTCAATATGGGACTTGGTTCCATTATGTGTTAGTGAAACTCTATAGAGTAGATATTTCTCATATTTGTTGTGCACATTTTGTTTATTTGGAGAAATATCAATAAAGTTTGGACCTAGAATAAACGTTAGGTTTATTCATTAAGCTATTGGGAAAAAGGTTTGAAAACTTGATACATTGTAATACATGGAAGATACTACTCGAGTAATAAAGGGAAAATATCGCCATGATTCGTGTATTGTGTTTTCTTAAAGTCTAAGGATTTGTGGTATTAAAGTAAAATATACGGACCAAGTGGGAGAATGTTGGAATAGTGGAAGTATGGTGGTCCTATTTTCAGGAACCACAAACCACAACTTCATCAACTGCAACTCCCATGTTCCCACTAACCACTTAATCCTAATCAACCACATTACCCACTAACCCATTAGCATGATTTTAGGAAACTTTGATGGAAAGTTTCTCTATAAATAGCTAATGGATTCAAGGTCCCAGAGCACGAAAATTCTATTAAAAACACATTACCATCTTGTGAGATTTTTTGAGTGCTCTGAAGATCTTGAAGGTTCCGTGGCTTGAAGGTTTTGTTCCTCTCCGTATTAAGCAATGGCAAGAGGTTAGTGATTTTCCTAATTCCGCTGCATTTTATGGTTTATATATTGGTTATGGCTTACAGTTGCAAGCATAATCAAATTTAAATTGAATTTTAAAGTTAATTGGGTTTTAAATCAAGTTGAAATATTATTATTATTATTATATTATTTAAAAAATACTTTTTACATAAATTGAGTTTCAATTAGTTTAATCGAGTTGAACTTAATCTTTTGTTCAACATTATATTATTTTGATTCGACTTGTTTGTAACTATAGTCATGATTTAATAGGCTTAAGCTATATAAAGGTTAAAAAAAAAAAGGTCAAATTAAAATGCTAGATCTAGCGGATTCCTATCCCAACTCGAGCCATCATCAGGCCTTAAATATAAGAGATGGTTTCGAGTGTAAACCTACTAGTCCGATGTGCATGTCTAGTTAAACACGTTGAAATTTAAAAAGCCAAAATCATAGGAAGTGCTTAAAGAGGCTTAGTGGGTAATAGCAGATGTGTAATTATTGTAGTGAAAGTGCATAATTTTGAGAGAATGATGATATTGACAGCATGCTTTATTAAGTACATGGCAGTGGCCTCCGCTTAATAAAATAAAAAGAATGGAGCGCCAACAAAGCTCAAGAAGTATATGATAATGAGGGGCATGTGGGTGACACTCCCTCAAAACTAAATGATATTTATGCTTTCCGATGCAGCATTTTAGACGATGTGCGTTGTTCGGTCCTCTTTCACATATCTTAATCCCAACTGACGCAGAATATTAAATAACTTGGAAGAAGAAGAAGAAAAAAAAAAAAAAACTATTTATTTGGACGTTTGTGTCACCGTAATAATGCTTGATAATGAGATCACATTGGGTGTTTTCACTTGTACATCATCAAATTTTGTGCCAAAGTTGTTACATTTGGATTCGATTTTTAAGGAGACAACACACAGCGGATAACGATGCAGTATGCCCATCTTACTTTCAAGTGGGGAAACCATATTTCTAAAAACCAATTCCAGATCTTTATGTACAATTTTTTTTCAACTTTGGTAGTGTACATGTTACATCGCTCTTTACGACGTCTTTGTTTACTGTTTATTTCAAAATATCTCGATTTTTTTTTCTTTGTATTCATTATATTTTATCAAATATTATTACAGCAATCTTAAATTACTAACATAACTTGTGAATTTAGGTAGGCCGTGATTTGTGACAATAATAGCATACTCAGCTAGCAATTGTGGTTAATTACTTATCAACTGAAAAGCATAAAAAAATCCCACTTTTAATGACACTCTTCATTTTAATTTTCACCATCACCTCCACACCAATCACTCACTAACTGTATAGCTAATTTTATCAAATAGAGATAAAGATCTACTTCTTCTTCGTATTATATAGTCAAACTTATTTAAAGATTTCTTTACAACCTATTTTAAACACTCAACATAATTAGTTGTACATCGTATTTCGAAAATTTTCCATCTAAAACAAAACCAACCAAGGTTTATACATAGCATATAAAGTTTATTACGAATAATATATGGAAAAATTTATGGTCTTGTTAATATTTTTTACGAGATCAATTCATTCTTTAATTTTGTCATTAATTTATATATTAACGGTAAAAATTTAATATATATAATTAAATAATAAAATTAAAAATTAAATTATTTTCATTAAAATAGTGAACGAACCGTAAAATATCCTACAATATATATAATTATCTATTGTGACGTTAATATCTCACTACCATTCTATTCTATGTCTAGTTTTGGATGGTTAATATTTAATACCGTGATATTATAGAAATCAAAACTAAATACATGCTTAACTCATCAACAGGACTCATCGAAAAGAGCATTCCAATGACATAAACTTCTTAATTCAATTTTGATTAGACAATGCCCACCATGTATACTAAAGGTTGTAAAAAAAAAAAAAAAGCAATATAAAATGAAATATATTTAATCTACAAGTACATTAGATATGGCACGCGGCTTGGCATCAAATAATGTGCAAGGCTTGAAGTAGCTCTAAAGGAGTCCCAAGAAAACCTAAATTCACTCCCAGAAAAAGGACAAGAAGCCAGCTGCTCGTTCAAACCGAAAGCGTAGCTGGAAAAGTTGGATTAAACCATCAAAGAATTCACTAAAAGTGACACCCTCGTGTCCATAAGCAGGTGCAAATAATCCGCAACTTGATTCATGCATTCCACGGAGGAGAAAAGGTCCTATATATCCAACAAAGATAAATTGTAAAGATACCATTAATCTTTATATATATTTTAGGATTTGTTTGATTTATTATTTCTTTTCATTTATTTGGCATCCATTCATTTATATGTTTTACTTAAAATAAAATACAAAAAAAATACTTATATATCTTTATTACAAAATTAAATACCTAACCTATCTTTATAAATTTAGACTTATTTACTTATTATTTTATTTATTTTTATAAAAAAAAAATCTACTAATATATCATTTTTCAATGTATAAAATATATTTTTTAAAACATTTTCTTGTAAAAGTACGTAAATTTTACTTTTCAATTCTTATTTCCTAACACTATTGTCATCATAATTATGAAAATAAAATATAGTTAAGATAGTTTCTCAAATGTTAAATAAGCATGACATGTAATTTTGAAGAGATATTGACACATATTAGCACAGTATAAGAGGTTAATAAAATCAATAAATACAATTAAGGGATTTTGAGGGTGTCTAAGAACTGATTTATTAACAAAGCTAGGATATGATATAAATTTTCAGTTAATTTGTATACATATTATAATAACAAATGGTCATAGATGCTAAATGCATATATATATTTCAATACATAGAAACTTAAAATTTTTAAAATACTAAGTTAAAATTGAAGAATTTTTCCATCACATGTAAAATATTACTTTATTTCTGATAGCAGCTTGGTTTGATTTTTTCCTATTTGGTCCAATTTACCCTCCAAGCCATTTATAAATTTTTGGATTTGTGAATTTCCACACCAAATTGGAAAAGAAAAACCATATTTTTTGGTTTAATTTGGTTCACTTTGCAATTTGGTTTTGATTTAGTCAAAAAAATTTGTGTTTTATCTATGTCTATCGTGTGCTATTTTTAAACAAAGACTGACTATTACTTGACGAAAAACAATAAAAGTCATGCTATAGGCTAATACATTACAAAAACGCAAAAAATACATATCATATTTTTGTAATCTTTCCATCCATTATTGAGTATAAATCATATCAATCTTATGCGTTAACAAACCTACATCAAATGGACAACAAAGAGGTTTGATATATAGCACAATCATAAAAGCGCTTTTGTTAAAGGAAGCTTTCTTCAACGTGATAGTCATGGTTAATTATATAGACAAAGCGGTCTAAGAGAGAAATAACAATGGCAAATCTAAAGTAATACCTCTTCAAGTCTCCATGAAGATTCATGGACTTCCGTGTCGCGGAAGCATTGGCGAGTCACATGACAAATTTGGGCAAATATCTCAATTTCCGCTTAATGAAAAAGCTAAAGGACTAGAATGGGATTTCGAATTATTAATAAAAAGGTATTATTTAGATTTTTAAGAAAGATATAAAGATACGAATTACGTTTTGATACTTTCGCAATCAATCAATCTGTATTTCTTTTTTTTAACAAACTCATAATTTGTATTCTTCTCTTTTATGCAATTACCACCTATTCTATTGGAATCCTACACGATACAAACGTAACCAAGAAGAAAAAAAAATCACGTATAGACTCTCACGTACATGTCTCGTGGGATGTTAACGAAGCTCCAGACGATTGCATAATGGAAAAGAATCTAGGTCATGAACTTATCAAAAGAAAAAACATAGCCTAGTTAATTACAAAAGCGTTAATATGCTCATCGTATTTTTGTAATTTTGTGTGGATGTTTTAGTTTATAAACCCTATCTTTTGTCCCTTAAATTTGTGGGACCACTATATTCTCATGTAGACCATACAAATTCGTGATGTCTTTATCTTGTTTTGATGCAAATCTATCAAAATCGATTAGTATTTTTGGTTATGAATCATACATCACACATAATCAAGAGAAATACAAGTAGAATAAGAGAATATGGTACATAGATTTTAAGTGGAAAAACACAAAAACAAGAGGAAGAAAATATTTTTTAAACTGATTAAATCCATTAATATCACAACAATAATACAATACTCATGATCATGAAACAATAATTTTCTCCAACGAATTTGCAAGACTTCCTCTCTTATAGTACTTAATGGACTTAAATATATACAAATATAGTTACAAGAAATCCATATCGTAGTAAATATGATAGACGCTAATTTAGGTACCAAGAAACTACATTACACGAAAGCATTAAGCACATTTGATCCTCGTTCATTTAGTTGCTCACTTGATTGCCCACTTGCTCTTCTAAACCTAAGTCCCATATAAATTCAAAATACAAACTCAACGAATCCACACATTGGCTTTAAATTCACACAAATCAAGGCTCTTGCTCATCAATCTAAGCAACATTTGTGGGACAATTTTTGGTCAGTAGCCTAGTGAGAGCATAGTAATGAACCAAGGTGAATCCTTATTTGACTTGTTTAAGATTGGAGGAGATATCCTATAGTAGTGACCATTTTACTATCCACAAACAAATAAATATACTGAATGTTTTGGAAAAGTTTATTTCCTAAGTTTAGAACGATGGGTTGCTTTAGGAAATTCTTTCTTCCTCTTCCACTTAAGGGGCTATGATCGCTCCTTGAATTCAATCTAACCAATAGCTTGCCAAGCTATCTAGTGTACCATAAATACCTACAAGTTGATAATAACCAAGTATTGAATGCCCAAAGACTACAAGCTCATAAGTTGTTCAAGTTAGCAAAATGGATATAGTTTGTATGTAGGTACCAAAAGAAATAAGGCTTAAAATTATTAAGGGTAGGTAATAAATACTGCCAAAGCCAATACTGTTAAGGAAATTAAATATACTCTTGATACAAAATATAGAAAGGTATCTATAACTTTCCCACCATACATTACTCTCCAACCTAAAATAGCTAGATGGGTTATATCCATCTAGTTATATTTAAAACTGCTTTAAGAACTAAGGAATAAAGGGTTATACTAAACATTTTAATAATTTTATCATTAAACATTTTTCCTAATATTAATTTTATAAAAGAAACTCGTCCTTTTAATATTGTGAATAATAAGCCAATATGTTTAAACTCCAAAAGAGAGGGTTAAAAGAAAAAAAAAATCAGATTGAGAAAGAGGAAGAATCGAAGGCCCTATCTAAATGTAATAAGAAAAAAGATCAATTGACTTAATTAATCAAATGGAAGTGTTTGGCTTAAAATAAAATAAAGGTGGGGTGGAGGACCTGTAGAGCGTCCGTACCAGTCACACGTGGCTGAACAGTACAATAGAAACCTGGGAACAGCGCTTCGTTTCATTTGGTTGGACCATGTCTCTGGCTACAGTACAACAATAAATACCATTATATTTGTACACACATCATCACCATACATCGTGCAACCCAAATTAACAACATACTTGGGAATTTTTTATTGTTATTGTTTTCACTTTTTCCCATGCAAATGCAATAAAAAGCCAAGTGTTTTGCGGGGCCCACAGTCACAATCCACGCTGGCAGTCGCACGTGCCTCGGGGGCCCCCCGACTTCGTCCTGCTCCCACACGTGTTCGGTAGGTCCACCTGACATTGTCTGAGTTATGGATCGTACGGTGGACTCTTCTTTTAGGTACTAGTGCTGCCAACGTGGATACCCATAAACACGTGGCGTATTCTCCTCTCCCATCGTTTTCTTCCGTTTTTTGTGAGCAGGCGGGCGATTCATGCCGATGCCATCATCATCATCACCATCACAATCATCCAAATTTACAAAGTGAACTGTGTGTGAAAGGGGAGGGGGGAAATGACGATATTCGCGGGGCTTAAATGCCGGAATTGCCCCTCCCTGACTCCAACTCCATAAATATAAACGAAAGTGGAATTTTGCGTGTTTGACCGGTATCGGTGTTTGGTTTGGGATAAAACCGTCTAAATTCACGTTTCATCACATGGGATAGGGAGACGGTATCTTCTTATCGACGATCTGCGGTTAATAGAGACAAATAATATTGGTTTCATCTTCTTTTTTTTTTAACTTAGACTTACCTGGAATGACATAAATAAATAAAACACTGTGAGACAACATACCTTCATGAGGACAACATTTTCATCGGTTATACTTTGAATAAATTTTAAAAAAATTAAAAAAAAATCACTTTAACGCTTTTATAAATTTACAATCAATATTTTATCTTTTAAGTGGAAATAGGATCCATATTTGTATCACTGCATGTTAATGTTAATTATTAGACACATATTAGTTTCTAATTAATTAATGATAATTAATTCAATAATATTATGAAATATATTTTAAATAATTCAATAAAATAAAACAAAAAAACCTGTTTGAAACTTAAAGGGGCATCTGCTGGCCACCCTTAGTCCTCGAGATGGTCAACAAGAGCCACAAAATTATCACCCGAATCGCTTCATTCATTTTGAGTTGTTTTTTTCTTTCTTTTTTTCCTCTCCCTTTTATTTTGAATTATTAAGTGACCGCACCACTTTGTGTGAGCTACATAACCCCACCTATGTAGACGAGATGGCTAGGCATCCTTAGGTCTTGTTGTGACCAGTAATGACCCCACTAAGATTCATCAATTTTTTTCTTTTTTCATTTTTTTTTTAAATCACATTCATTCTATTTTTAAATATTTAAACAAACATATTTAATAATATTATTTTATTAAATTATTTATAATAAATCAATAAAAAAATTATCACATATCATCTATCTAACATTAACACGGAGTGATATGATAAAGGTTTTATACTTACAAAAAAACAAAAATTACGTTATAAGCTTGTAAAAATTTAAAATGCGGGTCATGTTTTTATACCTTTTAAAAGTGTTATTTTGTTTTTTTTTTTTCGTCACTTTGGCCTAGTGAAGTTATTTTAACCAAAAAAAAAAATTAAGATAGACATGGCCAAATTAATGAAGGAAAAACAACGAAAAAGATAAAAATACCCTTTTCTATTTCTATTTATGTGCTTTAACAATAACATTTTTTACATATCTTTTCCTTTTATGATACATCGTCTAATATATTTATTTTTTAGTAATTAATCCTGATATTTTGCAACTAAATCCAACTAAATCCATTGAGGTACGGTTAACTGGTCAAAAAGAAAATAAGGCGAACCCATCTGAAATGGCAACCGAATCCCAACATCATATCAGACAAATAAAAACAAATCAAACTCCCTAAATACTAATACACCCTTTCTCTCTTATATCTCTTTTATCTTTTTCTTTTTTTTAAAAAAAAAAAAACTATAGCTATTTTATTTTTAAACAATCCACACATCACAATCACGTTACATAATAATAAATACCAACTAGAGTCTCCCATATTTGCCATTTTGCATGCCTCATTTCTCAATCCTCCATTTCTTCTTCACAAACTCTCCTCTCTTTACTCTCTTCTTCTCCTATCGCCAACCAACAACTACAAGAAAACCTCCTAACTGAAACATCAACAACAACAACAACAAACCGAACCAGCACATAAACGTAAATCGTGTTCAACATCAAAAACCAGAATACAAGGTTTTACTCTCTTTCTCTCGCTCTCTCTCTCTATCTCAATCTTCTCTTGGGTAAAATTCTTCTTGAATGGCAGTTGAAGCGCGGCATCTCCATCTTTTCCCTCCGCAACTCCTCGGAAACAAAGATAATAACAACAGCAACAACCACCTTATGGTGAATCCCACCACGGAAGTTACAAACCCAAATGTTCTCTACAACAGCGTCCAAATCGGTTTTAACCACCTTCCTTTCTCCGGTGCAACCACGGCAACGGCGGATGCTCTTGTTCCGTTATACGGTTCCGTGATCACGGAAACTCTGCCTCCAAAGACCGCAATGAAATCCGATAATAGCGGCGTAACCTACAACATTCCTCCGTTAACATCGTCAAGGAAGCGTTCAAGAGAATCAAGCAATCCACTCGGCGTGTCCGTGTCGTATCCACAAATGGTAAACAGCAACACCAAAACTTGCAGTAATAACAGTAACTTGTCCTTCTCTTTCCTGGGCGAGGACATTTCCGGCGAGATCCGTCAACAGCTGTTCGATATCGATCGTCTTGTCGCTCAACATGTAAGTAATTAAATCCATTTACTTATATTAGGATATCGTTTAATTAACACCAACACGAAAACTTTGCACTATCAGCCCCAAATCCAATATAGATAAATGGGCACTTACACCGCAATCACATGCACGGTGTCCTCTAAACTTAATGGAGGGAGGGCGTATGAACGTATTAATAAAAAGAATGAGGTGTCGATTTAATATCGGGAGTTGAAGAGCATTTAGGAGTGGTCAGTGTAATTTAGCCTGAAATGATTAACGAGTCTTGTTACTGGAATGTAATTATGTCAATATATTTATCGGGTTTGATTTGGATACAGATGGAGAAAGTGAGAATGGAAATCGAAGAGCGCAGGAAGCGGGAAGCGCGAAGGATAGTGCAGGCAATAGATGAGAGTGTAACGAAGAGATTGAGAGCAAAAGAGGAAGAGATAGCGAAGATTGGGAAGTTGAATTGGGCATTAGAGGAGAGAATACGGGCGTTGTGCGTTGAGAATCAAATCTGGAGAGACATGGCGCAGAGCAACGAAGCAACGGCTAATGCCTTACGCACCAATCTCGAGCAGGTCCTGGCTCAGGCCCAAGCCCAAGCGCTAGCCCAAACCCAGGCCAAGGTCAATCCCAGCAACACGGTTGAGGAGACCGATAGTAATGCATTGGTGGAGTTGGACCCCAACCAGGAAGTGGGCGATGCGGAATCGTGTTGTGGGAGTAACAATGATGGTGTAGTGGGACATGCTCACGAGAGTGGCGCAGCGGCGTCGGCATCGAGGATGAATAGGAAGAGGTGGTGCAGGAGTTGCGGGAAGGCGGAGTCGTGTGTGTTGGTGTTGCCTTGCAGGCATTTGTGTTTGTGTACCGTGTGTGGGTCTTCTGTGCATACTTGTCCTGTATGCAATTCTCCCAAAAATGCAAGTGTGCATGTAAACATGTCTTCCTCTTCTTCCTAATCAAATCCCTTTTTTTTTTTGGGGGGGGGGACTTACTCATTGTCCTACAGTATATACTGCCAAGGAAAAAATATCTTAATCCTTGAAATTCATTTTTTTCTCTCTTTTATGTACATAATCCTCGATTTTTTTATATTTTTTCTCTTGTTAGGGGTATTTGCCTTTATTTAAAAAATGGAAAAAGAAAAAAATTGGAGATATGGGTCCGGTTTAAAACGACATATATCAACAAATGTGTGAAGGAATTTCGATATAAACTGTGTTATTCTTGTTCAAACGTCGGATTTTAAGAATGAGATAAAACCTCCACAGGAGTTGTGTGATGACCAAACGAAACGCCCGATTTCAATAGTTTCGTCGAAACCCCGCTTTTGCGTGCACGAAGATAATTTTGGTAAGTTTTTGTTTTGGCATATGGTAAAAGCTTCCAAGTCCAAACAGGAGTGGGGCCCTGATAGAAAAATGAAACGAGGATGACATTGATGTCCGGGTCGGTTATGGGGCGGAGAGAGGTTACCGGGTCTTGGAGTTTCGATTCGGTTGATGCGGGAGGGAGATGGACCAGGCGGGTGGGACCCACAGGCCGGGCGCATTTACTTCTGTTCTCACCGTAGGAAACTCTGACAGACAGCCACGGGAGGGAGGGAAAAGGGGTTGAAGAGCATAGGAGGAAGGCGCTAGTAATGAGGCGGTGCAGTCAACTTGTTTGATTTACGAAAGGGCGGGGTGGGGTTGGGGGAGTTGACGTGAAATGAAAGTGAAAGGGACAGGTGCGATGGAAAAAGCTGACACGTAATAACGCGCGCAAATGTCGCTGGTCTGTTTTTCTTGGCTGCCAAAATATAAATAAATAAATAAATAATAATTTTTAGTACTGTCGTGTGTAATCATAAAGACATAGACTCATCGTCACGTCACGGTCGATGATGGTCGTCTCTTTTCCCCCTAGAAAGCAAGAAATGTGTGTGTGTGCGCGCCTCTGGTAAAATTCGCACGGCACGATGCTGCACCACCACCACCTTTAGTCTATTTTATTTTATTTTTTTATGGTAAATTATGCTGGAACCCGATTGCTGTATATCCAACGCTTGTTAAATGCTATTTGTTTTTTTTGAATTATGGAGAGAATGAAATTGATCAAAATCGTATCTCAGAGGTTTATGAGATCTACCGATTAGTTAATATTAAGAATCATTTCTATTATCTTTATATCAAAACTGATTTTCTTTTTTTTTTTTTTTAAATGATATCTTGAAGTTGAACTAAGCGAGTGGTGGGACTCACTCGGGAGCTAGGATAGGAACAGTGACACTGACATAATGTGTGAAAAAAGAAAGGGAAGGAAAGGAAAAAGAAGAAAGGAGAAAATACAAAAGCAAAATTTACCAAAGGCTGGCAGAGGTATTTACTAGGACTCTAGGAGACGACCAGTCGGAAGGGCCATGCCATGATGATGGCCTCTACAAATAATAATAGAAAAAGGACAAAGTGTTATCTCGCTATCAGAAAAAGAACCACCTTAAATGTCAGGCACAGGCAACTGGCATCAGGCAACAGCAACACCACACCCACCCCCCCTTTGCGTATTTTAGGCAACCACGTCAGTCGATTTTTATGTATTCTTCTGAGTGTATTTAAAAGGATAAATAAAAAGGATACAAAAGGACAAAGTGAAAGGCTGCAACTGCCTGCAATTGCAAGTACGTGTTTTGCCTAAAAATATTAACGTAAAAAAAAAAAAGGGAGAAATATACTTATTATGTGTATCTGGAAAGTGGTAGATGCATGGTATGATAATGCATATAATACATTGATTTGTTTTTTTGTTGGGACTCGGAGAGAGGGTGTGGGGTCCTGGAGGTGGTGGTGTGATATATATATATATATATATATATATATATAATGGTTATATAAAAGTTATTACGATAAAAGGGATGATGATCCACTATATATATCCAATGAATAGTTGATCATCATATAGTTATTGGAGTATAATATACTGGATGGATGGTCATATCGGAAATAAAGAAATACCTCATTGTATTTTTTATTATTATTATTATTATTTTTTAACATATAGGCATTAGAAGACTTTACATGTAAAATGGAACTAGATATGAATCTCGTACTGTTATGGGGGTGGTGATAACATTTAATGAGAATGGTATCTATTTTTTAATGTGTAAATCAAGGGTAACTAGAGAGAGAGAGAGAGAGAGAGGGAGGGAGGGACCAGGGAAGGGAGTAGAGATGGTGATGCTCTCGGAAAACACGTTGAGATGCGGTTGTTTTTATATGAATGCATGAGTCAATGTCAATATCAATAAAAGAGGCGATAAGAATGGGGATGGCCACTACATTACACAACAACACAACACAATACAAGATGCTTTTTTGTATGGTAGTGGAAATGGTAAATAGTAATTGTGACGATAATAAATGGAGTGATTAGTAATTACAATATAGAGATGGAGATGGAAGCATAAGGGCGTGTTTGTGGTGAATAGGGATCGTACAGCTACACAGCAATGCATCCCGATCAGATATGGGTTGAGCCTGCGACCTTTTCAATAAAAGAAAGATGGGGGAGTGTGAAATAATGACAAATCACTCAAATTTGCCCTAATTGTTTGGCAGTGCCACTGCGCATCCAGTGTGTGGTGGATTCTTTTTAATTATGATGATTTTTTTTGGCAAGATGTGGTGGTCTTTGTTTATAATAATTATAAAAAAAAATTGAAAAGAAAAAAATCTCCATATTTCTTAATATTAATTAATTGTACACACTTAAATATATATATGTAATTATATAAAAGGTCGAATTCCTTATTTTAAGACAAACATATAAAAAAGTGTATAATTTATTAGCTTCTTTTTTTTTTTAATGATGAATACATGTTTTCTTTTCAATTTGACCCGATCTTGTTAATTAATCCTATGAAATAGAATCCTAAGACACTTAAATTCTGAGATTATGATGAGAATGCAAGTCAGGATAATACATCCATCTTTATACTTATTTTGTTGAACTCCTTCGAAATTTGAGAATTGAAGTTAGATAATTATTGTCGATGTGGTGTATATATATGAAGAGTTGTAGAAGTTTCTTTTCTTGTTTGTGAACACGTGGCTCTCCATAATCCATTTACTACTTTCCTATATCGAAATGTAACCTATAAAAATATTTTTGCTAGATTAGGTATCTAACTATCTTTTTCACAATGTCATCTTTTTATTGAAGATGGTTTGAATGGATACAACTATTTACGAGTTCTTAGGTAGAAAGAGTTATTTTGTAACACAGCAATATCTTAATCCAGGAAACAAAACACCGAACAGTCATAAGTTTAGTGCATGGTGACAGTGTGAAAAAAAACATACAGGATTTCTACCATCTCTCTCTATTCATTTTACGCAACAATAATAATGTATATATTATTTACCGGGAACCGACAGAATATTAACTATGATCAATCATCCAAATGGGAAAAAAATAAAAAGAAAAGTCATTATCCTTGCATGTCATAACATGCTTTTGATCACAGTAAAGTCTGGGCAACCGATAGTCGGTAGATATAGCTAAACTTCAACTGGATTAAAAAGACAAAAAGATGTTAACAAGGCAAGGCTCACTTTGTATGTAATAATAAATAAATCTTAATTTGAATATATATATATATATATATTATATATAGGGCTGCGCTTTAGGAATTAGGATTTTTTCTTAAGCAAACTCCTAAGTTTTCATATCTCTTTCATAATACCTTTCTGACATCTTTTTTATTTATTTCCTATTCTAGCATATCTTATTACAATAAAACTTTTATCTTGGTAGAGCTTTCTCTTATTAAAAGGAGTGGGTGATTCTGTTGCAAAATGAATTTGAAAAAAGGGAGAAGATTCAAACACTAAGGCAGTAAAAAAAAAAACATTTAATACTTAATCAGCATTGAATTTGGTGGATCTGGCAAATATGAACAAAAAGAAAAAAAATAATATAGATCCCAATTGAAGAATTAATTCCGTAGGAAAAGGAGCTAAACTACTGCTTTTTCCTAGAAACATTGGAAGCGTCAGTTTAGGAATCAAGAGGAAAATTAAATAGGCATTTTGCAATTGATGCCCTTGGAATCAGCTCCAATTAACTGATTAAAGCTGAAAAAATAAAATAAAATAAAATCATGAAAGGAGGAGGGCAGGCAGGCATCGAATTGTCAAGAAATGTGTGATTGAAAAGAATAAAAATAAAAAAGGAGAGATGATGGGGCCACAAAGGAACAGGTACAAAAGGGACCGAAGTTAGCATTAAATAAGGAGGGTAACAAGGACAACACAAAAATAATGGAGATCTTGTTGTTGTTGGTGTGGATGTTGTGGACCCATCCATATCACAGGACCATCTGCTCCTTTATGACCAGCATCACCATGCTTCCCTCTGTAACACGTGAATCTGAATCTGATTCCTCTCTCTTTTATTTTTTTTTTTTTTTTTTCCATTCACCCGTTCTTTATATTATTCCTCTATCCTTTGGATTTTAGTTAATTAGGTTCCATCGAAAAGTATTTCATAAACATCTACTCTCTCTTCTTTTTTTTTTCCTTTTCTTTTTGATGTATGCGCAGTAAAATAAATAGATAATTATTCATAACAAGTTAAAAACAATAAAATTTATATTCACTTAAGAGATTTATAAAAATAACTTCTTATTATCTAGCTTTTCATGAGGTTTGAATATACATCTCACAATAAGCCCTTGACCCATTAAACACACATCAATTAATGTTTGCAATCCTTTTTTTTTTTTTTTTAAATCCAGATATCTAATATATATTTATTTTATATCAGATCAATATATGCTTAAGATCTCGTAGGAATATTTTGATTTGATTTGAAAAACCACACTAAAAGAGGGGTAAAAGAAAAAGACTAACCTAAAAAGCCCTGAATTATGGAGCATGGCAAACATTTTTCTGGAGAAGAAAGAAAGGGAAAAACCAAAAAAAAAAAAGAAAAAAAGTCCTAATTCAAATCTATCCTGATTCATTAACTTGGATGGTTATCTTTGGCATTAGCGAAAAAGTAATTGTCAATTCCTAAAGTTATGATGGTAGATTAGATAGTTGCACAGTACAAGTTATTATTTTTGTTTGTTGAGTTTTGACTGGTTTTGTAATGAAAGTGACGTATACTTACATATCCAAGCTTTTTCTTGTACACAAAGGACAAAATGAACTGTCTGAAATCTTAAAGTGGGTTTTAATATGCCTAGCTACTACAGGTAGACTTCCGCCTTCGCCATCAAAAGTTGGCCACCATTTTTTCATATAAATGGAATGACACCTTTCCTGTTGGAAAAATAAAATAAAATAAAAAATTGCTTTCTACATTCACATATATCTTATTCTCTTGTGAGATAATCAAAAAAGTAAGGAAAAAAAAAAAAAAAACTTGACAAGAAGCGTGCTTATTCTACTTTCATTTGTTCTGACTTCTTGTTGAACATTTAGTTGTTAAATCAGGGTCAGTATCATGAAAATTTCTTTATCATTTATAAAATATATACAATCTTTTCTAAGAATTCAATGTTTATGCTATTTTCCACTTTTCGAGGTATACAAAAAACAGAGTAAAAGGGTAAGCAGTAAATTATATTGTCTTTTGTTTGCTCCATTTCTCTTAGCTTAATAGTCGAATGCTTAGATTCATGAATTTTAAAAAGTATACTTTTAAATCTCTAAAGGATGATACGATTCTTGAGAAAATTAAAAAAAAAAATAACATTAATTATAATAAAATATTCAAAGTTAAAAGGATAAACATGGCGATCTCTCTTTTTCTTTCTTATCAAAATGAAAAACAGAAGAAGAAATTAGACTAACCTTCAACAGGGAATTCATCATCATGGTGTGAAATCTGGTTGAATTTCATGTTTTGTGGTGGAAAAAAAAAAAAAAAAAAAGGGAGAAAAATTCAAGGATTCCCATCATAGATGTCGGTTACAATTTAATAACTAAAAAAGCCTTTATTCTTTTTAACTTTGCCATGTTGATTTTCAGTCGTTTATCTAGAATTTTTTATTTGATGGTGTCATGGTTGGGCATCCATGTTCTTATCATAAGCACAAATGAATTGGCAACGGCCCACATGTAAGCAAAAACTATTTTACATGCATGATTGTGTGCTTTAATGGTGAAATACTGGATCCACTACGCCAAAAGCGTCCATAATCAAATCATTGAGGGTAGGGTTAAATATAAAGATAGGATAAGAGAGATATATTTGGTGATATATATATATACTAAAGAACTAGTGAAAAGAAATAAAAGAACCGTTGTTATGATAGTTGTTGTTGTTTCGATTTGACGAGTCTATCATGTCCTTGTCTTCCATTTATTTGTTGGTTTGCGGTGGCTTTTTCTTTTACATTTCATATTTCCCCCATCACCATACTCTCTCTCTCTCTCTCTTTGTCCACAAGAATCTGATTGGGTGAAATATCAATGCACTGCCAGTAACAGGTTGCAGTTGGATTGTCAATGAACATTTTCATACTCATCGTCTTACGTATTTATTTGTCCTTTAAGGCAAAAAAAAAGTATTGCGTGCAATAATGAATCACCACAAACTTCGGTTCATGATTATCAATTTGGATCATTTACATTTCGATGAGTTAACCCTCCATGGTAGTATCAAAATTATGAATACCATCAAATTTGCCAATCACACAATTATTCTCCTTCAAAAATTTCTCTCCAATATAATATTTGCTCCGTTGTATCATTGCCACTCATCCAAATAATTCTTTTTAATAGATATGGTATTCTAACAGAGTCCATAAGCATCGGATATAAAAATAATTATAATTTTAAATTGATACAATAGATTGATTTAACGGGGAAATTTTATAGTGTTAAATTCTTTTTGAAGTTGTAATTACATTCTAAAATTTTGAATTGTCGTTTTAACTAGGATAGCTCTAGAATGGTACCACTATAATTTACCATTTTACATTATATAAATAATAAGTATATGTAAGTAAGAATGCATAAGTGAGAAATATTATATCACATTCTGGACACAGGCATGTCTCTCACTTTATTACGAAAACATGTGTAGGGTTCCACATATTAATTATAATGACTATTCAAGCACACAGAGACACATAATTGAAATGAAAAAAGAAAAAGAGTTCACTGAAGGCAGTTTTCTTATTTGATGCTTTTAAATTTAGGCTGCATAATCCTGACCTAATTGACTAAGTTGGGCTTATTAAAACCCTAAGCAAATGTAAATTACCAATGGATACATTGCGTCAACTGTGGGCTAAATTATCAAATCTGTGCACTTTCATTGATGTGATTTTTCCGTGACGAGGTACCAAAAAAAGTTAGACAATTAATTAGTTGAAGCAGCCTGTGAGCTGGACCATCATGTGGAGTGGATGCCTATTTATTCTTCCAATACGTTATTTTCGTAGATTCAGACGTATGGATAATCTCGTTCTTGGCTTTGACTTAAAGCATGGCGGATGTACCCCCCCAATGAAAATAATAAATATATATATATATATATATAAATTTGAATTTTCCTACCATTGCTCAACTCAACCTAACCTAACATGACGGGAGTTGGACAAAATATTTTATGGATAAATAATATAGGTTTAGCATCGATTATCCGTAGGAGAAAATTAAATGTCAACTTTTCTTAAAATCCATATGATTAGGTTTTATTAGGGAAAAAAAAAAAAGATAGCATCATAAGAAAGAAAGAAAGAAAGATTAAACCAAAAAAAAAAAAACATTTTGTCCCGTTGAAGGTTTTGGACTAAAAATTAAATTTAATGGTTGTATTTATCTGAAGTTTAATTAAAAATATATCTTAAGAAAGATTTAAAACTAAACCCACAAGATTAAAAATGTTTTATAACTTCTCATGATTTAAAAATGACTTATGAGACTTCTATAGGATAGGATTGTGTTATTATAACTTAGGTATTAATATAGGGTTTTTTTTTTTATGGCGAATGACTAATTCACCTAAAAGATTATGTATTGGGTTTAGATAGATATTTTGGACTCTAAAAATATGTCATTCCTTTCTTTTAATTATAAGAAATATATAAATAATTTAGTACCATCATTAACGCTCTAGAATTATTGCTATTTACAATCTATATAGTTTTTTAAGCAATAATTTTAGTGTTTTATCAATATTTAAGATATATGTGTATCTTTTGAAAAATTCATAAGAGATGAAGCATATTTTGGAAGTTGAGAGAGTCTAACTAATAGTTTTTTTAGATGTGTTTGTCATTACTCCTAACCTTTATGTATTTATTTGTGGGTTATATGCTGAAAAGTCTATTTTATGCGCGTGGTTGCTTGATTTATGATGCTTAGTCATGGTGGGGGCCTTGGGATGCTAGTGTGATTAGATTTATGACCGTTTGTTTGGCAATAAGCAATGTCTGGATACTCTATAATTAAATCATATATGATCGCATTCCCACAACACCTGCCTAAGGAAAGCAACATAACTTAGGAGGATAATTGGGATTGTCAAAAGAGGAAATAAAATATAATGACATGTCAAAATGGGTGGTATCATGAGACGTGTTTAGGTTGAGTGGTGCATTGCACATTGGAATCCCCAACCAATTTTCTAACTCACCCCTTCACTCCAAATCATCAATCGCAACGACGACAATACATTTAATTAAATGCCAAAAACAAAGGCTAAACCTAAGCTTACGCAGCCCCATGTCTCCCTTTCTTCCTTTATTACACCAAAACGATGTGTAAACTAAACATCATTTAATTTCCTTTCCTTCCTCTTCCTACCATACTATTATAAGTAAATAAATAATTGAGAGAGAATTAGGGGTATTTCCTATTTACTTTTTAATGTGTATTATATATCAAAAACCGTATAATGAATAACTAGCATCTCATATCCCAAAAAGTCAATAGAAGATACCTAATTTTATATGCAACTAGTCTTATAAATCTTTTAGAGAAATTTTAGAATTAAGATGCTAAAAAATGATTATACCGTATAATCATTTTTTTTCTATTAAAATTTTATTTTTTAAAATATAATAAGAATATAGCTTAAATCAACCGTCTTGATGTCATTATCAAAAGTTTTTAACAATACTGTTAACAAGTTATTTCATATAATAAAATACTTCAATTTATAGTAAAATAAGAATCATTAATAATATAAAGTAACTATATGATTACATCGTAAAATTTTCTAATTGTTTAATATAAAATATAAGGAGACATACATTTTCATAGGGTTCTCTCTCTTCTCACCATTACCCGTTTTCCATAAGCCTGTTCCCTATTATAATATCGTATACATCATATAAAAATATCAAAACAAATCTCAAACAACACAAGTGGGTTTGATAGACAAGGTGGGGCATTGTATGTCTAGTCTCATCGTCACGTACACACGATGCACACCTAGCCAATGTAAATACCATTGTCCAGGACAATGACACTCTACCATGTGTTTTTTTTTTTTTTTTTTTTTATCTTTAGCTAATGGGACCTAGAAAAATGTAGACCTTTTCTATCTATACATTTTCTATTAAATAAGTGTTAGGGTTAGCAGAAGCTTATTCACCACATTTAATAATAATGAAATTGGTATTTTTCTTTCTATTATACTTATATATCTCATAAAAAAATATTTAATCAATACATTACAATATAATTTTTTTAAAATAAATAAATTTTTTTTTTTTTGGATACTCTTAAACAATATAGTCCTTTTTTTTTCCAATCAAATGTTAGTGTGTGAATTCTCCAACCCCTTATAATTCAAATGACCATAAACGCTGCTCTTTTATTGAAACCAAATATATTCAATTTCCCTCTTCTCGTTCTTTGTATACTATAGTAAGGGAGGGAGAAAAAGTAATCGTCAAAAATATGTAAATATATCATATCCTTAACTATTATTAAAATGCTAAAATCATCTAAAAGGATTATAAATAGCGATGATAATTTTGGGCTTCGGTGATAACTTAGGACATATGTGCGTAATTTTAAAATTTACGAGGAGAAGTTAACATAAAAATTAATGAGTAGTTTAGGGATGCATTTGTGATTTCACAAAGAGAAACGTTAAGAGAAGAGGTGGGCGGGGATTAACCAAAGAGACTGAAACCCAAGTGTGTTGTCCAGTCCACATTGGCGATGGCAATTACAAGTAATGAAAGTCCATTGATGAGATAAGGGGAGTGAGTGAATGGGGACAGTGTGTACATAAAAGACTACAAAAGCAGAGCATGGAGTGTGGATCCAATCAGAGAGGCCACTCTTGTGTGGGACCCCACAGTGGGGATGAGGAACCAAAATTTTCTTTCTCACCTTGTGAAAGAGAAGAGGGATCACTCATTGTTATACGTTGTTTGTACTATTCCATTGTCTCCCTCTTCTAACTATTGCCATTTTATTCCACTTTAAGAATCGACCCCACAAATGGCAAACCTAATATCGATATCATAACTCTCTCTCTCCCCTATACTTCGGTTGCATTGTTAACCTCACGCTTCGGGTAGATAATGACAGCGATCACTGCATAAAATTATTAACTATTACAAATATTGTTTGATTCCTAAAATTCCAAAGTCTAACTTCATTTTTCCATAACCTTTTTCGAAAATATACCAAAAATCAATGTTAAAACCCTAAAACTTATGAGGATTTATAAACGATTTAAGGTTTACTTACACAATTTCAAAAGTTACGTAAAGATAAAATCACTCTTTAATAGTTTAAGGATTTAATTCAATGCATACCTAACCAACAGTTTAAGAGAATTGTTTGTAATTTATTCTAAGCTTTGCATTAAATCTTAGAAAAATTATTAAATTTATTTTAATTTATGGACATCCGCATACTTCAATTCGTCTCCCCAGTATAAAAGTCGACGCATCGCCCCAAGGATTATTTAATTTTGTTATTCGCTTGCCGGCTTAAACATAGGGAGAACCGTTTATCAAATTGAACCATGAAACTGTCAACTCTTACCTTAATAAATTACAAATAATGATGCAATTTGAGTTGCGTGAGTAAACATAAACAAAACCTTATCAATATTAAAATATCTGGTTATTGGTTGGTTAGCATACGCTGCTCTAATCCAAATTTCGTAACATATTATAAAATCAAGTACCTCGTGTGTCGGTTTTAAACAACTATTTCTCGGATGTACCTATCATTTCACTATTCAATTTAGGTCAGAATACAATGATGTTATAGGGGGGAAGGCGTGGTGGGTCAGTGTCAATTGTGTCAAAAGTTGAGAATCTACAAATTCCCAAAAGTTAAGTAAAGAGCAGATACCCAAAAAAAAAAAAAAAGAAGCCCACTTACCTAGAAATCATATCTTACATAATGAATGAATGAATAATATATATATATACTTTATTAGGGAATTTTTTATGACCATCCCATGTGTCTACTTTAGGTTAGATGGATTTGGTGTGGGTGGATGGAGTAAAGATAAAGACACTACTTATTTTCAATTTTGTTTGAAATCACAAAACCCCACTATGGATGAAGAAGCACTAAAAAGAAGGAATAAAGAACACACAAGGAAAAGGAGGAAAGGAAAAAAAAAAAAGGGTGGGGGGGAGAAGAACTACATTCTATTTTGAAACTATATTCTAATTTCTGATCATTATGATGTGTTATTATTGGCAGTATGTGTAAAATCATCTTCCTCCACTTGGACAAGACATCAACGTTCCCTTAATATTAACATCTCCACATTGAGGTTGCATAATACGAACCCTAGCTACTTCAAAATTCCTTTCCTTTATCTTGCATCCTATGATTGTGCGTGTGTCTGTGTTTTTAATTTATTTTTTTTTTCTGTTCCATTAGCAAAGGCCATGCGGACACTCAACAAAAAGTTTACTTACCATTTTCACAACTACATTAACAATAATTACATCTAATTATAAATTTTTGGATATTTATAGGGAATAAACAAATAAAACTTTCCATTGTACTGTGTTCATCGAATGCTCCTGAGACACTATCAATATTTTTGTTTTTGTTTTTTTCTTTTTTTCACTAAGATTTTATATCTCCAAAAAATATTAGTATCAATATTCCATTCAATACAAAATATCTCTGATGTCCATCCCATATTTTCCGATCTGCCTTATATGGGCGGGCAGCTTACGACTGTAGGAGACATATAATAACAAAAAACAATTTGAAAAAAAAAAAAAATCGTCCTATATCTTCCGTTCCTTTCATTCGCATGTGTAAATGTCAAAATATGGCGAGGTGGGAATGTAAACGGCGAGGGTATTGTTTGGTTTCCAACTCGTTCGTCTCGTTAAAAACCCTATAGAATAGTAGTACCCTATAAGATTTGAGATGGGTTATGGTTTTTTTTTTTTTTAAAATCCTATGAGGTTTAAGATAGGTAATAAAATAAATATTAAACCCATTAGAAAACCAAACTCAATAATATTTTTCCATATAATTTAGTTAATAAATATTAGTATATATTTAATAAAAAAATTGAAAAAAAAATTATATCAGACCAAAGAAAAGAACATGAGTCTACACGCTAATCACTACACCATACTATACAAGCTAATTGTTGAGCTCTCTGTTCTCACTTCTCTCTCGTCTAAGACCTCCAAACTCTAAAGAAGCTGAAAAAAAAAAAAACCTACAACAATAAAACTCTCGTCATCCCTCGTGAGTTGTGACCTCATCCTCTTGTGAAATCTTTCGTCCCTCATCATTTGTACTCTATCTCTCTTATCTCCCATCATCATCGATCATCTCTCATCTCTCATCAGCCATCTCATCTCTCATCTCTCATCTCGTGGTCGTTGTTTGGTCATCATCTCCCGTTTGGTGTTCTTAGTCGTGTGTTGTCATCGATAGTTCATATCAGATCTGAATGTCTCAATTGTCTTGATCATCTCAATCATCGTCTGGTGTCTCTCGCTTCTCGGTCGTGTTAAGATCAGATCTCACTCTCCCAATTTAGATATCAAAATGATTTTTGGGAAAGGTAAGAAAAATAAAGGTAACAATTTGAATAATTTTTTTATTCAAGTGTGGAGTTAGTTTAATGTAAAGTTAGGTTTTGGAATTTGATTGAGCTTCATGAGATTTTTTGTTTTTTTCTGTGTGATATGTGGAGGCTTTGTAGTGGACAACACTTCTTTTTTTCAGTAGTTTAAAATTTTGAGGAGATTGTTTAATCTAAAGTTAGCTTCTTCTTTTCCATAGTTTTTTGGTGGAAATATATATATTGTTAAGTAGGAAAGTGTTATAAATTTTTTTATGCAGATTTGTTGAGACTATAATGTATGATAATAAATTTATGTTACGATAACAAATACTATAATATATACTATGCAAATTTTTTTAGACTATAATATATGATAATAAATTTTTGTTATGCAGATTTGGAAATGTATAGTTTATGTTAAGTAGGTGAAATGTAATGTTTTTGGATAATATGTTGACAATTGGCACCAACCATATGTTGTTTTTTGTCCTTTCATTTTTCATTGGTATTATAATTTGGAATACTACCTTATAGTTGAAGACTATGATGAATGATAATAGATACTTTTTTTTTTCCCATAAGAACTAGGTTTAAGATTCCGTAAATACTTTCATACCATGGTAATGACTAAACAATTTCCAATAAGTTATACGTATGTACTACATCATGGTCATGAACACCTCACAATTTGCATAAGATACCTAAATCCTTATCCAAATTGTGATTTCATTCCAAATTTCTAATAACATTTCATTTTTATTTCCTTTAATATAATGCATATATGGACAAATTTGATATGCCCATTGATGCACATCCCATTGAACTTGAGGAAGAGGAAGGTCCATTACCATTATCCGAATATAAAATGAAAGCACCATCAACAAATCCCACAACCACAACAAGTTCTCAAGTAAGAAGCAATGCCGATCAACAAGATAATCCCAATAAATGTAAGTTGACTTTTCCTGTATAGAATGAGATTTATTAATTTTATGGTTGATTCAGTAATTTTTATCTTATTATAATTAAAAATATTTTTATATCGTCAACTTTATTTATTAATATGTAGACTTTTGAATAATCTTAAAATATATATAATTAAATATGTTAAAAGTACAAATATTATTTATTTTCAAGAATATAAACTATATTTTATAAAAATAATCATAATAAATAGGTAAAGATTTTAAACTAATAATAGATTTTTTTTTCAAAAGAAAATTATAACGAGTTTCGGATTACTTATTAAAACCTTGTGGGATTTGGAACAAGTAACGGGTATTTCATGAAAAATCATATAAGATTTGAGACAGATTTAGGAATCCTCAGACAAATAACAAAATTATTGAACCCGGGTCAAACTTGTCCCGTCAACATCCTTAATCCAAAGACACTTTTTTCTTTTGAGTGCATCAATAATGGTGCCGGGATGTCTTATAAATAGAGGCAAAGGCAGCAAGTAAAAAACGCTTTCTGGTGAAATCATTTCACATTTGTTGAGATGGGGCTGAGCTAAATGGGCACACATAATGTTTCCTTCCATACATACCCAAGCACATGGTTATAATAAGGAATCTTGATTTTGATTAATAATTGAAAGGACCTCGGTGGTGTGGTGCCACCTTTTTCTAACAGCAACCATGTTTGAAATTCCTTCCTTACATAGAACAGACTAACACGTTTTCACCTTGGCGTACTTCAAAAACTCGCTTAATGGAAAAAGAACCTGGAAACCAACATGTCCTATCACAAATCACTTTCGCACAGCACAAACAGAGAGGATCATTTATTTATACGTAATTGTTTTTTTTTTTTTTTCACCAAGCTGCATTTGATTTAGCGAAATGACACGTCGTGGCTGAACTAAATCCTCTTTTGTTATTCTTCTTACGATGAACCAATTGGTACTGCCATTAGGGCAAAGTAAATAGAGCCAACATACGATTTGATACAGTATGGGTCAGAATTGTAATGGCTAGATCTTGCAATAAAAGCTGGAAACGGTACGTTGCACAGCATCTATATAGGCCCCCCAAGGAAGTTGAGACTTTTGTTGCGGTTGGCAATAAGGCCATTGAGAAAACGAACAATCATTTGACATACATGTACTTAGAGCTTTGAATCTAGTTGAGCTGGAACTCTAACTCAACGTTGCATGTTTGCATCATCTCACGATCGCTGCACCAACCCCCAGAACGTCCCCCACGAACTCGGTGCAATTCATCACACTGAAAATTCCAATTTGAATAAACCCTAGAGCCAATTTAAGTAGTGTAGCTCCTTAGAGACAGGGTAGAGGCAAATTGCTTAATTACTTCTACTGTCAAAACTACTAGGCTAGGCTAGACTGACTAAGCGGCTCGTCAGGCCAATCTAATCTCAACGCCATACTTAAGCCAAAAAGAAATTTAGTGCATCGAGACACTTCCTTGAACACTTCGTAGAGATATTACTAGATTGTACAGAGACCCAAACAGAGTAGCAATTTCCTCGTGTACCCCAAGGATAATAGTATTCTTATCATCATGAGTGGGTTGAGAGCGGCAGGATCATAATAAGATCAAATGGCTATATTAGGCATTACAATAAGAATGGGGACGACACACATATCTTAGTCAATTGTAACCCAGATACCCTTCTTTATGCATGTTATCCGGAAGCAGATACAATGGTTACGAGAAAGGAGACATGAATATCAATTTATACATATGGTAGTATAAACCGCAAGTTTCTAACCTACCATATTTAAGTTGTCCCATATTTCTCCAATACCCGTATTCAGATGCCAACTCCAGCCAAAATCTCTCATTGGATGACCATCGCCTGGCTCAAGCAGTGCTTCTACAGACTAAGTTAAACATACATCTTGACTAACATAATCTGAGCACATGATATGCTCTTAATACCCTGAGCACTAATTGAAGATATAAGCAGAGAATCAGAAACCAATCTACTGCCTCACAATTAGAGGATCCGAGTGTAATTATGTCCACTTCAATTTTTTGCCAGGTGTGGTAGATATTTGTTGAACAGCATGGAAAAGAAAACAAAATAAGACTGATTAAATCAAATACACAAGTAGCAATGCTTTCTCCTGAAAGAAGTATCAGCAATTGCAGGAAAAGGACAACACCCTTAAATTCCCTAAAAATCTTGTACAAAATCAGATCTTCAAAGATACAATCATTTAAGTAAGCAGCACATCACTCTTCTACTGCTATCATCCTTTAGGGGGAGAGAGGATAATTGAAGTGGGGAGAGAAGGAGAATGGGGGGTAGAGGAAAAGGGGTATTACCTATGGTCTCCGGCGTGGTGAGCTGCTGCTGCTACTGTTGCTAGAGCTTCTTCCTCTCAATGGCCTATCCATCACATAATGAAGCAAATGCATCAGGCAAAGGACACCCAATGGAAATGGAAGAAGCATAAGTGAAAAAGGAAATGTGCACAATGTTACATCACTAAATTACCACATTCACAATGGAGGATGAAAACCACTGAATAAAAATGACCTATCTTGGCCTGACAACTATGACTTCCAACCATACAGTCAATCACACGCTTCCACACTGATCTAATAAAGATCCTTAAGCATCTGTATGAACCCTTGCTTTTTCCTCAAGAATCATGCAATTGTAGAATATTTTAGAAGAGGAGGAAATATTTTTCAAGGAAAAACATAAACAGGAAGAATCTTTTACGACTGTCCATATACTTGCTCTTCTGTGAGATGTGAAATCAACCTTGGAAAAATAAAAAGTTTCTTTTGCATGCTTGTTAATTAGTGCCGCACTTGTTAACGGAAACCATTACTGAATATCAAAGGGAACATACTCTGCATTAAGGAGCCCTTGTCTATTAGGCAGATTAACATAGGGAAAATCTAACACAACCAGCTTCATGCAAAAGAATTCGAGAAAAAATAGAACAGCTAACTACAAAAATAAATAACTAAAGGAACCATAAATAATATAGACCAATGAGGCTGAATACAAGTTGAAGCCATATATCTCAAAGCACTGGTATCTGAGATTAATATAACTGAACAACCTGAAAGGAATAATTTTTTTCTCCAAGAACAAAAACTAACGTGGTTGCAAAAATGAAATATTTGGTACTTGCTGTTTTAACTAACTACACCTCTTATACTCAAATTTTTTTAGCAGCAAATTTATAGTTTTAATTGCTTTCATGATTGACAATTTGAAAAGGGAACACTGAAGTATCTCAGCAGGCCTATTGCCAGGCATCCATAGCCTTATCAGTCATTCCCCATCCTGATGACATGGAAGAGGAAAAAACAAAGACACCGAAAAGAAAGTAGGTGAAGATTCAGAAAACTAATGGACATTACAACCAAAGTAAAAGACAAAACATAGGAATAGAACCTTCTAGGGCTGCGACTCCTTGAAATCCTGCGGGGTATCTGTTGAATCAACACAAAGCCATGTGAGGAAAAGACGTTAAAAAAGATGAAGAAGAAAAGTCTCCTCCCAACATTACAATTCAGAACAACACACACCTTACGTGGACTTGGTGAGGCAGAGCATGACGATGATCTCCCACGCCTACCAGGCGGTGCTCGCCCTCTATTAAGCAGACATTAACAATTATTGAGCTAAAAATGCCACATAATAACTGCAGAAAATAAAACCTTAATATGCACCAAAGTTCCATAAATGAAATTGTATTAGCAACCTGAACAACTTGACAAGTCATCCTCAATAAACCAGAAGGTATAGTATTCTAGTCACTTACTGCAACTTGCCTCATGACATGCTCAGAGCATTGAGAATGCACATATTATCATATTATGAACCATTTTTTCCCCCAGAAAGAGAATAGATATTTGGTGATCAGAAAACCACATCCTAGGAGGCTTAAAAAGGATAAACAATTTCCTACATTAACACCCTATGCTAAGCCATAGCAGCAGATACTGGCAAGATCTATGATCCAGTACAAGACCCCAGAGATTAAGTGATACAGTTATGAACCATCGAGGAAGAGAAGCACCATGATGAGTGTTGATGGATGGTAATACAGACAGCAAGTTGTAGAGAGGCAACAAACCAGTCAGAATCAATTAAATCAACAACCAAGAAGGTAGAAAGATGGGCTACCAAACTATGTTAGTATTGCACACAAGTCACAAAGAATTGTCAACAATCCAATAGTTTTGTGGTTCTGCAGAGAGGGGAACTTAGCAAGATTTTGCCAACTCTAGTTTTTCTGCGCTTAAATAGCATAATCCTAGTTCAATATAAAAAACACTGAGGTGAATGAGTAGAATATTTCCATTAAATTATCCCATTCTCTCTGCATTCAAGTTTGAAAATTAGACACGACTGTTTATACAAATATGTTTTATGTCAAAAGGTAAGCTAGACCCAACATCATATTTTGATGTGCTTAACCACTCCCCAAACTAAACCACAACACAACAACCCCCCCAACCCCACAAACAAAAAAAAAAACAAGAATATAATCAAAACGTTGATGTATGAGTGATATACCTCCACCATTTGAATAAAAAGGCCATTATAAAAGGAAATGGGAAAAAATAAATAAATAAAATCAAAGAAATTGAATTGCACTGTAATGTAACCCCTAAAAGAACCCCTTCCAAAAATCACACAGATTATTTTTGTTTGAAGCTATCCCATACCATTATTCCCCAAATAGCATAATCAATCTTTTTTCATATTTTAGTAATCATTAGTACGTGCAATTACAGTGAATGAGCTCAAAAATCATGATTTGTTCCGCTCAAGAAAAAGGAGATGATGCACAGGACCATCACTTCAGCTTTCCCAATTTGGTAATTAATTCTTCATCAAACAAAATTTGGTAAGTAATGAAGAATATAGTTAGTTAAAATGAAGAATTAAACCATTGTGACACATGGCCATGCCAAAACCTAATATTAACATATATAAACAGATAAAGGTATAGATATTATAAAAACACCACCAATAACTCTCAAAACACTCAAACTAGCCCATCTTAAGAGAACTACTGTAATAGTTAACAATACCAGCACTATATAAGTAACAAAAACATTACCTCCGTGGAGAAATGGACCTTGAACGTGATCGAGCAGGTCTACGAACAGGAGAACGGCTTCTTCTACGACTAATAGGAGATCTTCGAGGTGGACTGCGAGCTCGCCTTGGAGGTGACCTGTCAGAGTTTTGCATATATACATGATCATAAGCAACATTTTTTGTTTTTGGATAAGTTGATCATAAGCAACATTTCAAGGTCCATAAATAAAAGTCACATTGTGACATTAATATATAAATCATAACCTCAACAAGCACCACTCAGTACAACTGCATCAGTAAAAACATCTTCACACAGCAAAACAGGTGACTGACATAATTATGCAGTTGCTGCCACTAAAACCGAAGGGATTACATATTCTCATATGTGAACAAGGATGATCTATGTTGATTATCCATTCTATCAAGATCGCTATTGTGTCTTCTAATAGTAACATTCTACCCACTGGCATCCATTCATAAGGGGTATATGTTCCAAGGCTAAAAGGGGATTTAAGGATGATGTGCCAGTCGAGCCAGCAGGCAATACAAACTAAGCACCAGCTGCAATTGACAGCTCAACATAAATTGGTTACTGAGTTAGTTTGTGTTACAGTATTATGCTTGTAATTGTGTTATAGAGTGACTTAAGAGTAAAACCCACATCACTACTGCCCTTGTCAATCTTCCTACCAGCTAACCTATTTTGAAAGTGTTATAGGGATGCTTACAGAGAGAACCCAATATCCCATGTGAAACAATTCACCACATTCATTCAAACAATACAACCCAATACAAATACTCAATCAACTCCCTCTTGTTCCCGAGATCCCATGTGAAACATAAATGTTTCTTTAAATAAATTCACCATGTTCGTTCAAACAAATAAAACCCAATACAAATACTCAGCCAACTCCCTCTTGTTCCCACTCTAGCCAAAATATGGAGAGAAGTGGATTCATGGCCATATCCACAACTACAAAACTGCCATACAAATACTGACACACATAAGATAACATAGCACCTAAAAAAGGCATACATTGCTGAAAACGAGGAAACTATCTTACTACTTGAATTCTTCCCCCTAACCTGACATGTATACACACATTCAAAGGACTGGACCATTTCCCTTGCAGCTGACATGTCCTTAGAGCTCCTAACAGTTTGAGATTGGTCATTGTATTGAGTTGTAAATTAGTATAAACAGCTTCTCTCTTTTCTTTTTCTTTCTTTGTCTTTTCCTCCCTTTTGGGTATAAGTGGCTAATTCGTTTGGTATAAGAAATCAGACTCTGTATTTTCCTGGATTGAAAGTTGTTGAGCTTAGAGCTCTGACATGTGCTTTTACAGGGAGAAAGGAGGGGGAGAAGAGAAAGGGATGAGTATTCTTTTCTTGATTTCATCAAAAACTAATTCCTATTTCCTCTCCAGAAATAACAAACAGAAGAAAAAGAAATTGTTAGAAATACAATAGGAATTATGTGTTTGGCATGCAGTGGACCATTTTTCCTCGCACAATTTGAGCACAAAAATCTAGAAAAAAATGATTGGTTCTTCTCATCTTCAAAACCCATTCAGAACAATAATATTTGGTTTGTGTATCAACATTCTTTCACCTTAAAACAACAGTTACCTAAATATTAACAAAAAGAAAAAAGAAAAGAAAGAAAGAAAGGGTATACCAATACAGAAGAATCCCATGACAGATAAACCCAACCCTAGGCACAGAATTTAATTCAAATAAGAGACTATAGGACAGCTTAATCTTCCACTCTAGTCTATTAACAAATGCACAATTGGCAATTCATGTAGTAACAGCAATCTGATAAATGAAAAGCTATCACATGAAAACATTATTAGTTGGAATCACTGATTGACTACAGAAACAAAGAAAATGACAGGCTACGCAATCTTAATATGAAGAAAATCCATAGCTCTGCAACTTAGACAAAGCAACTTGCTTCACCCAATGAACACAAGGTAACACATGCACTAACTCAATATAATGATGAACTATTAGATTGTGTCCTAGGTTCTACATAACTTACAGGTACTAATCAACCTCCACAACACCAACAAGAATGATCATCCAACCACTGCGCTTCTACAGAAATTTCTTAGGTAATTGAATAATGTATTAACATGATGAATGAAAGATGTATTTATTTCTCGAGAATTTGTTTTGAAAAGACGAAGATATATATTCAAGTAATAGTGAACATCATGATGGTGATTGAAAGTTGAAGCACGTCATCTGTTAAGGGTGCTATGTTGATGCATCACACAATGATTAAACACAGTTCACACATAAACTTCAAAAGTATCCAGCTAGATAAATTAGAAGCTGGATTCAAATTTGACCAACTTACCGACGCCTTGGAGGTGGAGGAGAACGTCTACGAACAGGACTCCCACGGATTCTTCGAGGAGAGGCCCTAATAAGACAAAATTCATTAATGTTTATCCAGATGAGGAGGAGAAAAAAAAAAACCCAACTATAACAAGAATCACATATATAAATGTTTACCTTATTGGGGATCTATTCCGCCTTGGAGGAGAGGATGGCGAACGACCCCTGCTGGGAGATGCAGGTCTCCTCCTTGGAGGTGTATCACCACGACGATAAGGAGAGTCACCACGACGACGGATTGGTGATTCCAACCGGCGGCGTGGTGGGGGGGAATCCAAAGGCCTTCTAGGAGACCCACCTCTCCGTGGTACAGGAGATCTTCTTCTTGGTGGTGGGGAAAGGGGTCTCCGCCTTGGAGAAGCTGGTATGGGTAAAATTATGAATTCCCAAAACAACAATAAGTGGCCAGAATTAGGATATTAATAATAGATTAGCAGTGGACTCACGATCTCGGGGCTGCTTTGGTCCATTCTTCTCACCATCAGCATTAAAATTGTCTGGCTTCGAAGCATCTCTTTTTAGAGCAGGTGCAGTGGCCTTAGGAGGTGGCGAGAGCTTTTGTCTTTGAGTTAATGTAAACTTTGCTCGAACAACATTTCCATCGATTTGAGCCTGCATCACAGCCATCACCAGCATGATACACTGCATTTTTATGTTCTCAAAGAAATGTTTCCACAAAAAGCAAAACTTACTCCATCCATATATATTTGAGCCTTTTCAGCATCAGCTCTGGTCTTGAACTCAACATATCCATATCCTTTTGGAAGGTTCACCTATTCGCAGAAAGAAGGTTCAACATGTTAGAAAAGGAAGCATACTTAAGCCAGTCAGAAACATATAGATGTTATGAACGCACTGTCCGATCCATAGCAAGCTCCACGTGCACAACTTCACCAAAATTGCCTAAATAAGAATAAGAACTGGTTAGAATACATAATAAACAAAAATACATATTACGTCAAAAATACAGCTTTAGGTCTTCATTTGCAAATTGTCCCAGTTCAGGAAAGGACTTGGAGGCCAAAAGAATTAACCAAAGTGAAGTCCACCATCTCGGGAAAAATCAACCATCTAGAGACAAAACTACGCAATAAGCACTTTCTGGGGCCATAAACCCAAGCACACTTGTTAGACAATTTGAATAGGAACAAGAAACAATCAACAACCACCATGTAAGTTGTTTCTACGAATAGGGTTGCTTCAGATGAGAAAATCGTGCCCAAAAATTAACATTGCTTATTTAAATAAAAGCAGTCAAACTTCCGTAGACACGAAAGGGAAGCTTTCTGATCGGCCTAATAGATGTTAAATTACCATCATACAATCTGAGCAGCCATCTCTTCATTTTTCAAGCTATTAGATTGGTATGCTAGTAGATTGAGTCAAACTTTACCTTCTCTGAATTTTTCTCCTTTTCATTTCAAGGAGTACTAAATAAATGATTTCCAAAGAAAATATCACTTATCAAAACTTTAAAATAAACCAGATCATATGTTCTACTGATCACCCCAATGATCGAACAGGGCAGATCGTAATCACAGAAAAAGCTACATTTAAAGGGTAAAAAGAAGAACATACTGAAGATTTCCTTGAGGTGGCCTTCATTAACATTCCTGCTGAGCGCATCAATGTGGAGAACAAGGGACTCGCGAATGGGAGAGGCTTTCCTGCAATTAGAACTTGTAAAAACACTGACACAATAGCTAATGCAAGCAATGGTAGGCAATGACTACATTTAATAAGTACAGGAAAAGCACCCTGGATTTATATATAAAAATTTTTTTTTTGGATAACTTAGAAAAAAAAAATGATTTTTCCGGTTAAAAGAATCAGCAAGCTACCTAGGGTGCGGAGATGCTCTCTTTGGTGGCGGCGGGGAACGGCCGCGCCTACTAGCTTCAGGAGAACTGCAGCATGAGAACACATAAATCAACAACAAAATTCACTCCCTTCTCAACGCATCCATATTACTAACATAATACTTATCATTTTCGTGAATTGCATAATAAATTATCTACCTAGAAGAAGCTAATGTTTCCGTAATCAGAAGACTAACTTTTCACTAGCATTAGTATGAGAGTTTAAGGATGAGAAGACCTTCTTCGCTGACGCGGAGGTGAGCGACTGAGAGAACTGCTACTGCGAGGAGAGGAGGAGGAGGAGAGGGATCTGGAGCGTGAGCGCGAGCGAGAAGGAGAGCGACTAGGTGAGCGAGACGACGAACCAGAACGGCGACTGGATCGAGAGTCAGAACTGAAAGAAGAGCGAGAGCGCGAAGACGAAGCGGAACCGGAACGCGACGGAGAACGGCGCCGTCGAGTAAGTTTCGCCATTTCCAAGCAACAACAGGAAAACGGGAAAAAGGGAATTGAAACCCTAATTTAAAACCCACTTACTGCTGCTGCACGGACAGAGATAGAGTAGGGGACATTGTACGGGAGAGAGAGATTGCAGTTTGCTGGATTTGGGCACGCGGATATTTGTCCTTGGGCCTTGAGTGATGGGTTGTGTTGGCCCATTAGGCCTGTGAAATGTTTTGTATGTTACCGGGAAATAAATAAATAAAATGTTGAATAACTTTGAAAGTGTAAAACCAAATTCCATGTATTGAGATTTATATACTATGCTAAGCAAATTAACTTCTTATATGATGTCTTGATATGAAAATTTTCTTTAAATACTTTGAACTTTACATCAAACTCTTGAGCCTAAAATTAAAAACAAGAAAGACTCACGTGCAATATTACTTAATACTTCTACTTTAGATTAAATGCTTGTATATATGAAATTTTCACATATTAGTTATAACATGTATTTTTAATATGATATTAATTATCTGTCTTTATAAATTATGAGATATTATCTGTATTGATAATATAATTTTATATTTCAATAAATAAATCGTGTATTTTTAATATAATATTAATTATCTACCTTTATAAATTATGAGATATTATTTGTATTGATAATATAATTTTATATTTCAATAAATAAACCATATCATATCATGCATGATGTAAAATAATATATACTATAACCCATATAGAACATAGCATTACCTTACAACATAATCAATAAAATATAAATTATTATGTAGTATATTGAATAATTTTTATACAATCTATATACATATTATTTATTATTCGTGTAATATATCTTTCCTTTAAATATAAAAATTATGACATGATATTCATATAAATTACATCATAATAAAATTACATGAATGTATATCATATATTATAATAGAACAGCATATCTAATATATCCGTGTATGCCATATTAAAATTGATATTTATATATAAACATGTCTAATATACTTTTAAGCACTTATTTAATACATATTTTTCAAAATTACTTGGTACGTTATATATTAAAATATTGATAAACACAATATATCTTTTATAGCAAAATAAAACAAGAATGAATGAAAATAAATGCATGAATGAAGATGAAAACGAAGATGAAATGAGAAAACTTTATCGATAATTGAAAAGTGTCAAAAGAGACTTTAAAACTTACAATGATAAAGCCTTTGACACTATTGATACAAAAATATCTTCAAGATAAGAAAATGGATACAAGGAGATTTTGGTAAAAGTGTTTTTCTGTTTTTGTTTCTCTCTTTCCACCTCTGCATCCTTCTAAGTTTGGATCATCCTTTTATACTTAAGAAAGTCTGTCTGTATGTATCCTCGTAATACCTTGTCGAGATTGTTACTTTTGATAAAGTTGAATTATCCCATGATATTTGTCTTTTGATAAAGTTGAGTCCTGTAAGGTGCCTACTTTTGAATAAAGTTGAGCACTATTGACCTATGATATCTGCTTTTGATAACGTTAAGTACATGTGCATGTGAACCTTGCTTTTGGATAAAGTTGGACAGCCATGCGCTAAAAGTTGTTTTGTCTTTTCTTAACAATTTGTTATGAACAGTTGTGTGCTGAAAGTTGTTTTCTCGATTATGAAGTTTCCGTTGATCAAGTTTCAAAAAATCGTGAATGCCAACAATATTGAAAGTTTTTTTTTTTTTTTATAGACGGTTAGAGATCTATCCCATAAAAATTGTCTTCATTTTGATAAAGGGAATTGCTACTAGTACTTTGAGACTTTTCTTCTAACTATTTTGGCAATTAATTCTAGGATTTTTCTTTTGTGTTGGCTAGGTTTTGATGTTCTAACTAAATTAGCCTGAATTTTGCTTTTGCTTTGAAGAAATTCAGAAGTTTGAACATTACTTCTCTTTATTTGGTCAAAACAATTTTAAATAGTTTGAGCATTTGCCAAATTGGTGTTGAATTTATCTCACCATTTGATTCAATATACTCTTTTAATATTGAGCAACTTGAACTCATCATTTTCTAGGATGTATGACTATGTCATAATCCATCCTAAATTTAAGGTTGAACAGAACAATAAGTCCTTTATATATGCTAGACTTTTTTTCTTATTTTTGAATACTTGTAATCCCTGATAAATGTCCATAGGACATATTTTTTTGTCTAGACCAAAGTATGTAAACCATTGAACAAACCATATGTTGTTTAGTGGTTTTGAATTGAATAAACCAAGAGTGTGAATAGTTTTTATAATTAAAAAAAAAAAACATTTTCCCATGCAATAACATAATCATAATAATCAAAGAAAGGTAGAACAAAGGGTTGTGTGAAGTTTTTAGGTGTAAATGGATGTTGATTCCATTCTTTTAGGGAAAATACCTTTAAATTTTTTATTTTAAAATAAGTCACTTCTCATTAGGTATTTTGAACATGAGTGATTTTAATACCATTGATTCCTATGAGTATATACTCATAAAATGTGCAAATTTTTTGAGGATGTGTTGGAATAAAATGAAAGTCTTTAGAGAAAAATTTTTAAACAACATTTAATGGGTTTGTTTCCATAAAACCTTTTGAAATCTCTAATTCTATTGCAAATAAAGATTCTGCAGGAGTCTTCATTAAATATTCCTTTACTTGAACATGAGGTTTAAACAGTGTAATTTGAGAGGATATGATTGGCTTATATAGCCATGGTTGGTTGGAGCTTGAAATAGCATTTGTGTAGGTTGTTAAAGCATGTGATCTTGGTTTCTATGGAGGTGTTCATGGAACAATCTTCATGGCATAGTCAGTGTTGAATTTGGGTTTTTGAAGGTGAAGGGCTAGCCATGGTTTCCTCGGAGAAATTCTCTAGATAAAAAATTAGGAAGTGAATTTGAATCTCCTTGATAAATTTGATTTCAAAATAAAAAAATAGTAAAATGGCTTGCCATTTGGCAAAAATTTGTTTAGAAACAAAATTTTTAACATCTTTGAGCAAAATCTCTTTTGTGGATTTGCAATCTACTCTTAATAAAAACCTTTTATTATATAAATCATCTTGAAATTTTGAAACACATAATATTATAGCTAATATTTCTTTGTTAACAGTAGAGTAATTTTCTTGAGCACCCTGCTAAATACCATAATAGTATCTAACTACTTATTCTTTATTATTGACTAATTACTTGAGAATTCCCTCTTATCCCTCATTTGAAGCATCTATTCCTACTATAATTTTAGCATTTGGATTTAATATTCCTAAACATGGTAAAAACTTAATTTCTTAAACAATCTTGGTCATTTCCATAGACCAATTTGGAGGGTTTTTCCTAAGTCTTTGGAACAAAAGCTTACATCTAATCCAAAGATTTGGAATAAAATCTTATATGTAATTGAAGCATCTTAAAAATCTTTGAATTTGCTTTTTATCCTTAATTTGGTTAGGAAATTTGTCTCCAAATTCTATCGATTTGTCTACAGGTTTGAAGGTTCCATGAGAATTTTGTGACCTAAGAATCTAATATTGGTATGGAAAAGTTCATCTTTTTAGATGAGACAACTAATCCATTTCTTTTAATGACTTTGAAGAAGATTTCTAAATATTTAAAGTATTGATTTATATCTTTTGAAAAGACTAATACATCATCTATATAGATGATTGAAAAGTTAATGTATGAAGCAAATATGTAATTCATGACATTTTGGAATTCAGATAGAGCATTTTTTATACCAAATGGCATTACATTCCATTTATAATGCCCAAAAGGAACATTAAAGGTTGCCTTATACTTATCAGCCTCATCAATCTAGATTTGCCATAATACATATGCCATATCAAATTTGAAAAAGATTTTGGCTCCTAAGAGCCTATTGAGTAAATCTTTTTTATTAGTTATCGGATATCTAATTCATTTGAGCACAATATTTGGGGGTCTATAATTGATAACTAATCTTGGAGTACCTTGTTCTAATTTTGCTTAATTTTGAACATAAAAAGCAAAACATGACCCAAGCGATTTTGACTTTCTTATTAGTTTTTTTATCTAATAAGCCTTGAATTTCTTTTTTTACAATATTCTAATAATTCTTAATTCATTTGAATAAGTCTAGCTTTTATAGGAATTTTGTCCTCAGTAAATCCCTCGATATAGGGCAATTTTACTAAATGTTGTTTTTTTGATAAAAAAGCATTTAGAATGTTTGAACGGATTTCTTTTTCAAAATTTTCTTAAAGTTGTTTAATTTTTTCTTGAATAGCTTTTGAATTTAAATTTTGATAGATTCTTTTTTCTTCTAATCCTTATTTGAGAAAATCTATTTGTCTAATCTTACTTGTCAATTTTTCTTTTAACAAATTCACTTTTTTTCTCTTTAACTGGAACTAAAAATTTGAAAGAAACTTTTCTATCTTTAATCGTCGTTTCTAATCCTTGAGCAGTTATTTGAAAAGAATAAAGCATTGTTAGGAAAGTGGTTCTTAAAATCATAAGACTGCTAATGTTTTTTACTAATATAAAGGAGCTTTTGAAGTTAATATTATCTTGAATAATTTTTACTTTAGATAGTTTATATTAAACATTTAATCTTGAACTATTAGTAGAGGCTAACCTTTTAGGTGTTTTTTCATAAAATTTGTCAAAATTAATCATTCTTGTAGACAATTCTGATCAACACCACTACCTAATAAAACTATTATTTTTATAAAAAAAATTCATTATTTATAGTTAATTTAACCTTAGCATACCATTTTTTAATATTTACCCTATTAATTATATTGATAGATTCTTGATCATCTATTTCATTACTAAAACTACTTTCGGCTTCATCTTCATGAAGTTTCTTTTCTAATTTTTCATATGTTGTTTTCAAATCTTTTATCTCTTTTTTAAGGTCATTTATTTCCTTTTGGAATATTTCTAAAGTTATGTGTTCTTTTTTTTTATTATTAAATTGATCACAGATATTTTTCATAGAATAAACTTGAGAAGTACTAGGTTCTTTTAGAAGATAAAAAAATTCTTAAATATTCTTCTCTTTAATTTTGATTAGGCATGGTATTTATCATTTTTAATATAAATGTTTCTTCTTCGATAATAACAAAAATCCTTTTATATGAACAAATATTTTCTAAACAACACTCACTTAATTGATCGCTATCAAGACTAGACTCACTAGACAATTTTTGAACATAATTTTCTTCTTGACTAGAATCATTATCACTAGAAGAATTTTTATTGATGATTTTTAATAATTCATTCTTTACATCTTTAGATATGTTTAGGTTATTAATCTTTTTAGATTTTGAATATTTTGGAGCAATATGACCTTTTTTCGCCACATTTATAACATTTGACTTCTTTTCTTCTTCTTTTTTCATTTTTTGTTTATATTTTTTTCTTTTGATTCTCTCTCTAAAATCTTTGGTTTTTTTTTTGAGGAAGTTTTGAATATTTCTTTGATTTTCTTTTATACTTTGAAGAGGGAGTGTGAATTTTTTCATAACCATATTTATAGCAAAAATCTCCTAAGTCATCCATTAAACTACTTTTTTTCCTTTTGAATGTTAGACTTAAGCTTCATGTCATTACATAAGCTTAGTCCTTCGACATTAATTGCTATAATAATTTGACCATATGTTACAAATTTTAATCTTGACCAATTCTTTCTTTAACTTTGTTTGCAAACAATTTTGGAAGGCCACAAATAAATTGCTCTTTCCAAAAACTAAAATTACAATCATCTCTTGAAAAAACTTTAGTAAGAAAAACATATTTGTATCATCTAAAATTTTAAAGGGTTGGACATGTTAAGTTTTGAAGAATGTCACCCCTTTTTTCTTTATATTGATTAGGGTCTCCTATAAAGTGTTTCATTATTGAAAATAAGATAGTTGATACAAAATCTTATATTTGAATTACTTGACCTAATTTGTTATATACTTCTCTTTTAATGAATAAAATGAAATTTCTTTCATCCTTAGTGCGATAATTTTCCTACCAACCTTTGAGCATTCTAGTGAATCCGATGGTTATCATTTGAGTAGTTCTATGATTAGAATTTCCATTATGCCTATATGCATCAGTAGCGATTGCCATTTGATTGATCACATAAAGGATTTGATATTCGGCAATGCCATCTATGTTCCATTCATATACATTGTTTCCAATGTATACCGAGACAATATTGTAGTCCCTTTCTTCAAACATAGCATCCGAAGGTGAAGGCTTCGGATACCACTTCCCATGATCAAATCTATAAGTCTTAAATTTATTAATATTAACTTTTTCCAAAAATTGATTAACTGACTCTTCAATTTCTTGATCAATTGTACCAATTGTCTATAAATTTTTTAATTTTCACTAATTTCTTCTATAGCTTTTGAATCATTCCTGAATTTAAAATCTTGGATATCATGAATAATCCTAGTTAGATATATAGGTTTGAGTAATTCTTGATTCATGTGTAATTTTCCTTTCTTCTTATTTTGATCAGTTATTTGTTCAATTAACATGTTCCCAATTTGATCAGTCTGCATTCCTATGGTATGTAATATTTGATTAGTATAATTATTTTGTAATTTAGTGCAACCTAAATCACTGTCTTGAATAGAAGTATTTTTAAATGGAGCAGCCTTTATATTTTCATCTCCTATTTTGATTTTGACTTCCCTAAGAGGAGGTTGAGTTGAACAAATTGGACCATCGTTTGCTTCCCATTTTCTATTCATTTTATTTAAAGTTTGAACAAAATATCTTTTATTTGGACCAAAGTTTCCATTTAACTATTTGAAAAAAGGTATGTTTTCTTTAAGGTGATTTTTCATATCAGAATACCATAAATTTTTTATGGTTTTGCTTCTTCTCTAGTATATTGTGCTTATTTTTCTTGTTTTCTAGAGAACCAAAATCCTTTCTTAAGATTTCTTTGTTGATTTGAAAAGGTTCTTGAGAACTTATTGTATTTAATTTGTTCATTTGAGACAAAATTGGAGAGTTTGGTTGATAAATAAGTTTTGGAATTTTAGGTTGAAAATCTACACCTTTTAATTTGATGAGATTTAGATCAATAGGTTTATCAGTGCTTCTTAAGTTTTCTAACCTATCTCGATGTAATGCTAGGAGCGTTACTTTGATCAGGCATTTCTATCAGATATGGTGGAGCATCGAATTTCTATCAACTACGTGTGGAAATTGAATTTTAATACTACCATTATCAAATCTTTAAACTCAAGCAGGATTTTTATTTGAAATAGAGGGTTTTGGAGGTAAGACTTCTTCTAGTAGCCATTCTTCTAGAAGTTTAATCTCATTCCAACTCAAGGCTTTTGGAGTGAAGCTTTTAGTATTACTTTGATTTGATTTAAGTAAAATGGTTTCACCTTTTGGAGAAAATTGTTTACCTTTTGGAGACGCTATAGACTTTATTGCCTTATAATATACTTGGTATATTAACGCAATAGTCTTCATTCCTTCTATATAATTACTATTTTGAGTTTAAATATGGAGCATAAGACTATCTAAGATTCTTGGATCATCTAGACTTATGGTGAACTTCGGATAGCACTGCGCATACCATGGACCTTTTATGCAAGTTTGTTTGAAACAAAGATAATATTGTTTCACTAAAATCAGTATTTCTAGCATCTCTTAACCATACTAGAATGGGTTGATTAATACCTAATTGATGTAATGGAACAACTGATAATTGAATAAGTCCTATGTGTGGAAAATTATAGGTTTCTTTTTTATGTTTGATTATCGAGTCTTTTGATAATAATTTGAGAACTTCATGTTTCTTGAAAGGCTTAAGTTTTTTTTTTACAGTTTTGATCATGTAGTCATGTTTCAAATTAAAGCTTCCTATTTGATAAATCTTTTTTTTTGATGTTTTTTAAGTATTGACCAATTTAATAAATCTCGTTATACTTTTGTTATCTTGACTTCATGTTCATTATAAATAACTTGATCAAGGTTATTTAACCCTACATCATTAATCATTCTAGAGGAAGAGGATGAAGCTATTGAAGATCATCTTAATCGATCCATTGTTTCTAACCTATTTTCCATTTAGTTTAACAAACTATTAGCTAATGTTACGAAGGGATGCTACTACTAACCAACGGTCTTACTATCCTAACGTCATCAAATAGGTTTTATTGCCGAGACCACAAAACTTAGCTTAGTCTTCTTCACAAGGGATCGCTAAGGTAGAGTGTTTATAACGAAGCTCAGAATAGATTATCAAGAAGGATGATTAATTTTATATTTTCCATGTATGGGGTCTTCGAACATTCCACCAGAAGTGTCATATCCTCCATTAGGATCATATATTTTAGATTTTCTTAAGATCATCCTATTCTTACTCCCCCCAAAATGAGCATGAACATGGCTCTGATGCCATAACCCTCCATATTGGCTCTTGGAAATGATTAAGATTATTCAAGAAATTAAGTCTTTACCATGTTTAGGTATATTAGATCCGAATGCCCAAATCATAGTAGAGATCAATGTTTCAAATGAAGGATGTGGGGGAATCCTAAAACAGTTAGTCAATAATAAAGAACAAATTGTCAGATATTACAAAATTATTACCATGTTTGGTTTGCTAAATAATAATTATATGGAATTCCTATTCCTATAAAATAAGGAGTTACAATTCTTTTGTTCTTACGTATGAAGGAATAACCATTTATTGATCTTTTTCAATATATCTTTATATCTAATAATGAGATCTTATTCCAACAATCAAGTCATGGATTAAAGTAAAGATGTGTTAGCACTTTCAAATATAATTCTAATATGTTACTAATGTTAATTTTAGTGCAACTAAACAAATTAATAATTATTACTTCTCTATTCTAATCTTATTCCATTTATTAGTGAACCAAAAATATCATCAAACTTCAAGACATGAAAATAAAATATGTTCTGAATAAAATAAAAGCACAAGGACAATGCAACTTATAGCTTAATAATCTTTGTAGGTGTCATTACATACACACACACACACATATATAGTGTCAATGTGTGACATTTCTTAGATTGCAATTAGGATTACAAATGAATTAAATTGAGTTAAACCAAAATGATACAATATTAAACTCAAACTCAAATTTGATTTGAGCTCAATTGAGCCCAAAACTTTAAATTTAAAATTGATTTCAAATTTAAAAATTCAAGCTTGATTCAATTAAACTTATTTAAACTCAATATATCTAAAAATATATATATATTTTTCTAATTATAACAATATTAATATGTAAACTTGATTTGAATTCTATTAATATTTATATTCAACTCAAGCTCAATTATACTTAGAAACCAATTAAGTCAAATATTATGAAATTCGAGTTTGATTTGATTAACTATTCAAGTATCTCAAATTTGAGCTTGATTCAATTAACTATTAAATTAGCTCAAACTTAAATTCAATTGGATTGTTTTCAAATCAAATTCAAATAAATATCAAATTAAACTTAAGTAGTTTGCAAATAATTTAATTCCTTTGTACCCCCCTAATTGCACTTCACTCCTCAATTTGTGCACCTCACATACAATTTTTATCCATTAGAATTCCTGGTACAATAGGATATTATCCACTGTAGAATTTCCTAAAAGTGCATTTATCCTAAGAGGACGACAGCCGTATTACAAATGAGAGGATAATACTAGTTATGTTCTAAATCATCTCACGATATGGTGATACTTCTTTACTTTTCTTTTTTCTTTTTTCTTTCCTTTTTTTTTTTTAATATATCGGCAGTTACCTTTCATCTTGAAGTTGAAAACATGAACACACCCTTAATTATCCTAAATATCCCTGAAAATGGAATTATATTTTTAAAATCAATTACTTGCCTCATGATAATCCCAAAATTAATGGAATTTAAGATATCTTGACTCCTGAGTGAATATCTCTACCCAATCATTTATCTTATCTTTTTTTTTTTAACTTTCAAACCTCAACTCAGAACCATGAACATCAGTATGCCAATAGTGTATTATTTAACTAAAGAAACCATTCTCCCTGTGATGATCAGGAAAGCCAATCACACAACACATACATCCATGGTAGTTTGGCTCTTGGGAAGGGGCAGGACATTGACAAATAAACATGTAAATAAACAAACCACTGAAAATGATGTCTAACAATGAAATGAATCGCAGGCATATGAACCTTTAAAAATTAGTATGCCGTAGTCTATTTTCAGAGAAAATTATAACTAATTTATGACTCATCATTCCGCAAATATGAACCTTAAAATTACAGATCAACCCTTAAATTAATCTATATATCTCTATGAGGGAAATTGCACATTACTTAAAGCCGGGTAGTAAAGGCTCATGTAGTCAAAACCTGTTTTGCATCCAAGTTTTGTCACGGGCTACTAAAGAATTACATGAATCTCAAAAGTTGGGAAAAAATCTGTATCGTGTACATGGCTGACTCGAACTATGTTGACATGATTAAGAATATTAAAGCAGCCTCATACGTTGAAGCGGAAGAGCATCACATCCCCTTCCTGTACGATGTAATCTTTACCTTCAGATCTCAACTGCATTGTAAAACAACTCAAATTAACATGTTTTGTCTAAAAACACAGCCAAAATGCAAGAATATGAGTGCAGAGGAAAGAAGTGAGTGCTTATAGTCATCTAGCTATTTGTGCTCAGAGCTTCAAATATATCCAACCTCAATCTTCAAGAAACTAAAGAGTTACAAAGAAATTTCATGCTTAAATAGGCTGATGAAAACCGGGAAAACCTACTGCTGGAAATAGGCTCAACGACAAAGCTCACAGGCTGCCCAGCTAATAGTAGTAAAAAATAAAATCTGGAAGGTCTTTTCTACTAAAGTATCCAACCCAGGAAAAGCTAACATTTCCACCATATGCCTTCTTACAGAAGTTTCAAGCATAATCTATCAACACAAGCTCCAGTCCAAGACTGAGAACAGATCTCCTTCCACATAAATAAACATAAGTGAAAGCTTGGGACCATTGATATTGAGTTTAAAGGTTAAACCGGCATTACACAATTTGTTCATTACATAACAAACACATCTCCACGATAGTTAATGGTAAAGTGACCAACTCACAAGTCCTTTCTCCCTTGCCACAGCAAACGATCCAGCAGCAACAAAATCATCATAAGCCACCTGTGGGAAATTTGATATGGATCATAAAAATGTCAGCATAAATCGCTGCTATATTAAGATATATTAGCTTAAATATTTTCTTTCTTTATTTTGTGTAATTTAGTTGACCTGGAATTGATAGACAAAATCACTAAAAGGAAAAATTATTGAGCAATATGGCATATGCCTTTTCAGTAATAGGGAGATTCCCAGCCCTAAAATTAAAGTTCACCCCATGTAAATACAATTGAATATTCTGATATATTATTGAAGTTATATATACAACAATCAACAGTTAAAGTTAATTTGCCCCTCGCATTCTCAACTTCTCTCCTTCATCCCACCCCTTCCCTAGATGTCGTAATCGAATATGTGTAACCGGCGTGGCTTACTCAAGCAATGATTAATTAGATCATGCAGTATACCTCAAAGTAGGATCAGAATGAAACGATGATCAGTTACTGTATTCAAATCTAGGTAAGGGCATGCGTCAGAACCTAATGATCAGAATTGGGGGTCTCAACTAATCCAAATTCCAGCTGGACTTGTTTAATCTGATTGGTGTGATCCGAAATTCCAAACAAGGATTTCACCTCCCAACCTAAGAATTTGGCACCCTTTTAACCCATGGCTGGTCCTACATTATACCTATGTCCAAATTTGACCTTGACTATTGGGATATTGTTGGAAAGTCAAAGTTTTTAGCTGTAGGAAATCGTTTATTTTTTGTTATTCTATTTTTAGTAGGTGGCATTTATAGGCTCTTAATTGTACATGTAACTTTGTATGCAATTGTTTGGCTATTTAAATCCTCGGAAAAACTAAGATTAATATATGAAAAAGAAAAAAAAAAATTCTTCTTCATGTTTTTATGGTATCAGAGCAAGAATTACTTTGATTTCTAGAAACCTTAAGTCTGTCTTGCTCCTTTGTCTAAACTCCCACCATGTCTAAAGTTGTCCCTGAAACCTAAAACTCCACAAACAGACCACATGACTCTCACCCAATTCAAATCATTACAATATGGTTGAATGGAGAGAATTTTCTTCGTTGGTCTCAGTTTGTATGGATGTACATCCATGGCAGAGGAAAAATTGGCTACTTGACATGAGAGAAGAAGGAGCCAGCCCCTGAGGATCTAGCCTACTCTACATGGGATGCTGAAAATTCCATAGTTATGACATGGTTGGTAAATTCCATGGAGGAAGGCATTGGGGCAAACTACATATGTTATTCTACTGCCAAGGAACTTTGGGATAATGTCACCTAAATGTACTCAAATTTGGGTAACCAATCTCAAGTTTTTGAACTCTCGTTAAAACTTGGTGAAATTCATTAAGGTAATGATTTTGTTACCAAATATTTTAATTTTTTGAAAAGAATATGGCAAGATTTAGAACCTGTTTAAAGATCAGGAATGGAAGTGTCCTGATGATGCATGTCGTTATAACGCGATTGTTGATGCGAATAGAGTTTTCAAATTTCTTGCTGACCTTAATGTGGAATTCGATGAGGATAGAGGTAGAATCATTGAGAAAAACCCTCTACCCTCCATTAATGAGGTTTTTTCCGAGGTCCATCGTGAATAAACCTGTAGAAGTGTAATGTTTGGGAAAAATACCGTCTCAGCTAGCCCAATTGAAGGCTCTACATTCAATGTTGTCGAAGCCCATATCAACAAATAGAATGGTCCAAACTTGCAGAGGAATGAAAAAAAACCCCGGGTATGGTGTGACCATTGCAACAAACCACGCCACATTAGGGAAACTTGCTGACATCTTCACAGTAAACTTGTAAACTGGAGGCCGAGGAACAAACGACAACAGTCCTTTGCAAATACAGTTGCTGAACAACCCAACTCGTTTAGCAAGGAGCAGATTGATCAAATCCTAAAACTGCTTAACTCCAATTTGGCTATTGGTACTCCTAATTGTTCTACGATTCATGCAGGTAGAAAATTAAATTGGTGGATCATTGATTCTGGAGCTTTTGATCATATGACAAATTTATCTCATTTATTTCATTCATGTAAACCTTGTTCTAATTGTTGTGTTATTTTCTATGATTCCTCTTGTGTTTTTCAGGACCAAAACTCGAGGATGATGATTGGGAGAGCTAGAGATAGGAGAACTTTACTACTTTCTTAGTAATAGAAAGGCTTAGGCATACAACGGTATGAGTTTGAACCCTACTTTAGATAAAATAATGGAATGACATCTTAGACTTGGTCATCTTAGTTTTTCTTATTTGAGGCATTTATTTCCTTATATTTTTATGGATGTTGATTGTTCTTTACTTCAATGTGAAACTTGTTGTTTATCAAAAAGAAAACTAATAAATTTTGCACCTAAGCCATATTATCAATCAAAACCATTTTTTATGATTTATAGTGATGTTTGAGGGCCTTAAAAAATAAAAACATTATCTAGAAAAAAGGGATTCATAACTTTTATTGATGATCACACCAAAATTTGTTAGGTTTATCTTATAAGCAAGAAATTAGAAGTTGGAAAACTCTTCCAGGATTTTTTCAATATGATTGAAACAAAAATTTGCATCCTAAGATCAAACAATGGAACCAAATATTTTAATGAATGTTTAGGGGATTTTTTAAAGAATAAGAGTATAGTTCACCAATCTACTTGTCGTGATAAATGACAACAAAATGGGATTGCTGAAAGAAAAAATCAACATTTCCTTGAAGTTGCTAAGGCCATTATGTTTTCAATGAACGTTTCCAAATATTTGTGGAGGGATGCTATTTTAACAGCATCATACTTGATAAATAGAATGCTTACTTAAGTTTTAAAATTCAAGATTCCTCTAAACAAGTTAAAAGAAAACTTTTCAATCCTTCGAATGTCATTAAACATCTCTTTAAAGATTTTTGGATGCATATGTTTTGTTTACATTCCAACTAATTTTCGGTTAAAATTGAATCCCAAATTTGAAAAGTGCTTTTTTTTTTTTGATAAGTGAAATTTATTGATCCAAAGGTAATACAATCGTCAAAGACAAGAATATATATTATATCAAAGTGCAAAAAGCATAAATAAAATACAATTGCTTAGTGTAAATCCCTAGATTATAGTGGATTAGTATAAGCTCTAAATTGATGCCGCAAGTGCCGCTCTCCAACATCTAAAGGTCAAATTGGGAGATTCCCCAGTTGCCACCAAGAAATTTGTGGATCCCTGCTAACTACTAAATGAAGCTGGGCAACGCAAGAAATCACATACTAAATGCCAAATCTGAGAAGTGTAGTCATAGTCGAAGAATAAGTGGGCATGATTTTCTAGGCTCTAATTACAAAGAAAACAAGTGGTTCACAAGCCCCCAATTATACACTCTATTAAGGGTGGAGAGTTTGCCTAGCCAGGCTAATCATAAGACATAGGAGTGTCTAGGCATGAATGTGTTGTTCCAGGCTACTTTATGCCATAGCATGATAGGACCTGACAGATTAAGAAACCTATAACCACTTTTGATAGTATACTCTCCTTGAAAAATACATTTTTATTGGATATGCTCCTAATAAAAAGGGATACAAGTGTTTTAATCCTATCTCAAAGAAAACCTACATAAGTATGGATGTGATCTTCATGGAAAAAATACCATTTTTTAACAAAAATCAACTTCAGGGAGAGTATGGCCTAGATGAAGATGATTTTTGACAAGTATCTCAACCATTGCCTTAAATGAATTTAAATGTTTTAATAAACAAGAACAAGAAAAACAGGAAAATGAGGGTGATCCAAGTCGACAGAAACCTTAAGTAACTTTACCTAATACGGGGGGAGAAATATTGCAAAAATTTGTAATTGAGCCTTTGGTTGATTCTAGGAAAAGGTTTCATAAAAGCAAGAATGTTCAAATTGACCCTTTAGCTCCCTCCCAAACTCAAGAACTGAGTGAGAGTCTCCAAGAAACATAGGTAATGTGTTAGCCAACAACCTTCCAACACCCCTATGAAAATATACACCCATAAGAATAGGAAGAAAGATCAACAGAAGGAACCTTCCAGTGTCCAGCCGAGGGAACCTTCTAACACCCAGGTCTAAGGTGGATAGGAATGCCACGTGTCCAAGCTGTAGAATGGTGTCAGCATCATGTAGTTTGTGTTGTGTGTGGTGTTATAAGAAGGTGGTTAGCAACTAACTCCTTCCCCTTCAATTTCTGAATGTGCTTAAGAAAAAGAAAAGAAAAAGGGATGAGACTTTTGAATCCAATCTAAACACTTGTAAGAGATCTAGGATTCTCTCTAACGAGCCCTCACCTTAGGCAACCATAAGTAAACAAGGGCGAGATTCTCGTTCTAAGGGAATAGAGCCCGATTCGAATTCTCAAATTACCCGTAACTAGGTCCTCAACAAGATCCACTAACACCTCGACCTGGATCTTTCCTATAGCCATCAAAAAAAGAGTTTGTTCCTGTAAAACAAAACATCCCATTGTAGAATATTTGTCTTATAAAAAAATCTCACACAAGCACAAAGCTTTTTTGTCAAAAATCTCTAACTTGTCTGAACCTAGAACAATACAGGAAGCACTCAGTAGTCCAGCTTGGAAGTTAGCGATCAAGGAGGAGATGGATGCTCTTTTAAAAAATGGGACTTGGGAAGTTGTTGATTTGCTAAAGAACAAGACCACTGTTGGATGCAAGTGGGTTTTTTCTATAAAATGCAAGGCTGATGGAAACGTAGAAAGATACAAAGTACGACTTGTGGCAAAGGGGTTCACTCAGACTTTCGGAGTTAGACTATCAGGAGACGTTTGCCCCAGTAGCCAAGATAAATTCGATTTGTGTCCTTCTGTCCATAGCAGCAAATCGTAATTGACCTTTCCATCAACTTGATGTAAAAAATGCTTTTTTGAACGGTGAATTGGAAGAAGAAGTGTTTATGAATCTCCTATCAAGCTTTGAGAAAAGGCTTGGTAAGAACAAGGTTTGCAAATTGAAGAAATCCTTGTATGAACTCAAGCAATCTCCTCGGGCTTGGTTTGAAAGGTTCGGGAAGGTCATAAAAGGATATGGATATTCCCAGAGTCAAGCTGATCATACCTTGTTTTATAAACATTCAGAGACAGGGAAATTGGCTATACTCATTGTCTATATCGATGATATTATTTTTACAGGTGATGATGCTAGGGAAAATAAGGCATTAAAAAGAAGCATTGCCACAAAATATGAGATCAAAGATTTGGGGCCAGTGAAATACTTCCTCAGTATTGAGTTTGCTAGATCAAAGAAGAGGATATTTATCAATCAACGAAAATATGTACTTGACCTACTTAGCAAGACTAGTATGCTTGGATGCAAGGCAGCTGAGACCCTAATTGAACCCAATAAGAAACTACAAGTAACTGATACAGCTAATGGTGTTGATAGAGAACAATATTAGAGACTTGTGGGAAGATTTATCTACCTCTCACACACTTGCCTTAATTTCGCCTTCGCCATTAGTGTGGTTAGCCAATTTATGCACTCTTCAAACTCCGACCACTTAGATACTGTCTATTGAATTCTCAGGTACCTAAAAGAGACTCTCGAAAGAGGACTACTATTTAAAAATCATAGGCACCTACAGATAGAGTCATTTACAAATGTAGATTGGGCTGGGAGTGTAACGGACGGACGATCTACTTCAGGATATTGCACTTTCATAGGAGGAAACTCGGTGACTTGGAGAAGTAAGAAGCAAAGTGTTGTGGCGAGAAGTAGTGCAGAAGCTAAGTTTAGATCTATGGCTCATGAAATTTGTGAAGTCTTGTGGATTAAGAGAATTCTTGAAGAATTGAAAATTTGTACCCCACTATCGATTATAGTGTATTGTGATAATAAATCGGCAATTGCCATTGCTCACAACCCAGTTCTTCATAATCGGACAAAACATGTGGAGATAGACAAGCACTTCATCAAAGAAAAAATTGATAGAGGGGAGATCTGTATGGTGTATCTTCCTTCTAGTAACCAAATAGTAGATATCTTAACTAAAGACCTTCACAAGAAATAATTCAACAATTTGATCTTCAAGATGGCATTAAAAGATATTTTCATGCCAACTTGAGCGTGGGTGTTGGAAAGTCAAAGTTTTTAGCTGTATATTAGTTGTAGGAAATCGTTTATTTTTTGTTATTTTATTTTTAATAGGTAGTATTTATAGGCTTTTAATTATACAGGTAACCTTATATGTAATTGTCTGGCTATTTAAGTCATTGAAAAAACTGAGATTAATATATGAAAAAGAAAAAAAAATTCTTCTTCATGTTTTTAGATATAAAGAACAAGGAGGGAAAAGGAAGGGAGGAGGGGTAGTGAATGGGGACAGAGGATAGAGAACCATTTATGAGTATCCATGTAATCTAAATGACTCTTTGTATCTAACGTCTCAAATTACCTAAAAGAACAAATTCATAATGTAAAAATTGGGAGCACTCGCAAGAAAGAAAAGGTAAAATCCTAATTTACCCAATAATAAGAAACTTTGAGCAGAATGCAAACTAATCAAGATTAGAGCATTTAAGCTTCTCTCGTATATATGTGCTAGCAGAAATGCAACTAAAAGATAACAAATGCGCCTTTACTGATTAAACTCATTCCAAGTACAAAAAAGTGTTCCAGCATTATGTGCACATACTAATACTATTCAATCAACAAGCTGACAAAATGGAATGTCCTAAGTTTGAATTCAGATACCGTCATCATCTCCATATTAGTTGATTATACTTATCAGAGGAATATTTAATTGACTCCATGTATCGGCATAGATCAATATGCTAGCTCACGATGATAGGAAGTTGCAAAATAATGTTACAAACCACATCTTATATGTTTCTTTAAACTTTTAGATGAGTGGATTGTGGCCCATTGAAAAATATAACAATGGATATGTCACCTATGATGAATTTGGAGAATATCTGCCTCAATTTCTCCCTCGTCATTATGTGTCTCACTGATGCCTTTCATAAAATCTTTTTCCTTGGTCTCCAGTCTTACATCTCTCCACTTTTGAGACCTTATCTTGCCACTACATATAATTCCTCATACCCTTTTTTTTTTCATTTGATTTCTGTTCAGCCAGACTTATGTTTTTATTCTCATTTGTTGCTCAAGCTGAATTGCAGCTTTTCAATTTCCACAACCCTAGATCATCATTTAATGCTAGTCTCCCACTAAGAGCCTACGTAAAGAGTTTTTTACTCTTCACATGTCACAAGTGGTTCAAGATTCATAACATCAACATAAAGTTGGAGATTAATGATCTCCTTTTCAATAAATATCTCCTAGCTGTCTAGAAGGTCTAAAGCCAAAGCAACACCAATGACATCATACGAAGAATTAAATTCTATCAAATTCTGATCCTTCTAGCAAATCACCCTGTTATTTCCAAAGCCCCACCTTGAAAGTTAAGATAACAAACTCCCACCAAATTTCATATGTAGGAAAATAACCACTCATGAACATACATCTTTTAACAAGAAACTAAGAATAACCTAAAAAAAATGCAAAGATATAGTCCCTACCGTCTCAGCTCGGATAAAACCTTTCTCAAAGTCTGAATGAATTACTCCTGCAGCTTGAGGTGCAGCCATTCCTTAGGAGACCAGAAAAAGAGTAAGGGTTAGAGGAAAGGGCAAAAAGTAAGTCAAACAACTATGTACACTTCTCTATATACCTAAAAGATCAAGATCAAATTCATCAAGGATCTAGACTGTAATAGTGAACTTCAGGTCCCTTTAGATTCTAACAAACCACCTGCTTATTGTAAGTTCAAAAGTGTATACTCCAATCTCTCCAACAACAACTATTAGACAGTCTACAGAGTTATCAAGTTGTTCAATTCATATCTTAGCAGCTTCTAATTGAAGGTGCCACTAGATATAAGATAGCTCACCTGCCAATCATCGTCCATGCCTTCGTTTCCTGCATGTAAAATGAAACATTGTTAGTATACTACCAAACACATGTTCCCAAAAGTTTTTTCTTACAATTATTTTTCACCTTCTCTCCAGAAGTAAAATAAGTTCGTAGCCCCAGAAGATCATATGTCGCTCTTATTAGATTTCCAAGGCCGCTCTCACTTACGCCAAGAGAATTTAGATATTCTGTTCTTTCTTCAGATGGAAGTTCAGTAAGCTCTGCTTCAACCTACAATCATAAGATCTTCCTGATAATCTCAAATAAGCCAAGCCAAGAATTCATGCCCGTGGACAGAAAAGCCACAAGGGTTATCACCAAACTACAAAGTTTGACCAAAAAAGACTACTTCAGATTACTAAGAATTCTATCAGATAATTATTTGACCTGTGCTGATATTGTTACTAATCCAGATCGTAACTCAGATGCCAGGTCCATAACTTCTTTCACATGAGGATTATTCCCTGGTTCAGCCAGATCAGATTCAGCAACATTTGCTACATATATGACTGGTTTCATGGTAAGCAAGCAAAGATGCTTTATAGCATCCTTCTGCAAGTCTGTCAATGCCACAGATCGTGCCGGTTTTCCATCCATCAGTGCCTGCTCAATTTTTTCCAGAGCAGATTTTTCTGCATCTTCCTGATAAAATAATAAGAATATATCCATTAGAACACAAGAAGATGGAGCAAAAAGCAAAAGATGATCTCAAACTTCACCTTGAGTTTAGTTTGTGCATTATTTGACTTGCTCTTCTTGAGCTTCTCCACCCTTTTCTGAATCTGCAGTAGTTGTAAAAGAAAGAATCATCTTATCTCTCAAGAAGCTCTTTAATGCTTCAAATGAGGAGGCGAATTATATATCTAATAGCACTTGTTAGATGATCAATGCACTGTCCAATCTGATTTAGCAACCGAGAAGGGTTAAGAAAGTAAAGCCAATTTTAGAGCCCTCTCTGGAATTGTTGTTGCATAAGGCTTTGGTTGAGTTTGCTACATGGTTAGGAACAATTGCTTCAGATAGATCTTTAAGTTTCATTAAGTTTGCTATGAGAGATGAAAGAGGATAGCTCATTTAGGCTCTAAAGTTTATGTCCTCTGAAACCTCTAGCAGTTTTCTGTATATATTTATACAAACTACTGCCAAGGGAAATGAAAAATCATCAAACCAATCCATAAAATTAAGTGCAGATGCTTCTCTCTAAGCAGAAGAGGATTTTCGATGAAAATGATATGTGGCATACCTGGTCCAGATCTGAGAATATTAGCTCTAAGTTGATTACATCTATATCAGATTTTGGATCAACTTTTCCATTCACATGGACAATGTCATTATCCTCGAAACAACGTACAACCTGGAAACGTATTAATGCACTGTTGGTCAGAGAAAATGAGGAGGTACTTTGGAAAATAAGCATATTCTTCATTGGAATTTGGATTTAAGGATCCTTTGGACCATGACTTTACTTTGAACTTATGCATCTCTTATGACATATATCGAAATATTGTTAGTTAGTAACCTTCTCAAACAATAAACATACCTGAAGTATGGAGTCCACCTCTCGGATGTGGGACAAGAATTTGTTGCCTAGTCCCTGCGGAACTAAAGATAGAAGTTGAGATAAAGCTAACAAATGTTATCATAGTTCATAAAATTATAAAAATAAAAAGTGACACAGAAAACTTGTGAAGCGGAACATAACAAGTAATGCAGATTATCTGAAATCTCACCTCTCCTTGACTGGCACCTTTAACCAGCCCAGCAATATCAACAAACTCAACCGATGCTGCGACCACTTTCTGAGATTTGCTGAGATTAGAAAGAACATTAAGACGGGGATCAGGCACTGCAACAATTCCTACATTTGGCTCAATGGTGCAGAATGGGAAATTAGCAGCTTGAGCCTTTCCATTTTCAACCTAAATAACCAAAAACAGCAGAAATTAGCATCTAGATAAAATATAGCCCAAAAAAGAAAAATAAAGTGAAGTGTAGAGCCATCAAGAAGAACCTAAAATGTTGCATACTGACCCCATTCCCCATTCTCTATGGTGAGTATCCCATCTCATTTAATTACAGCACTGGCGAAATCTCATCCCACTGGTTGATTTGTCTCTAGACTACGTAAATTCTGTCTACACATGCAGATTCAATTGGCATACCTTTCATGAGATTCATCTGTATAAATTCACATGTCAGTCTCCCACGAGTCCTTCCAGGACACTTGCTACTATTTCAATTGCAACTCCTCACCATATGTCAATATCAACATTGTTCAGCACTCTCAAGTCTCACCTAGGCGAGTGTCATCATTCTTATAAATATTATATACAGTTTCAACCTATAATGTAGCAGCACCCAACAAGATTCTGCAAAAACGCTTGATTCCATCCCTTTGTTTGAATCCTTAAACACTCCATTTTGGTTAATAATGCCAACATTCAAAAACTCTATTACTCTCTTTCTAACGCGTTTAATAAACTTCCAAGTGAGTTCCATAAATGTAGACCCAGTATATGTATGACAACAGGGATCAAACACCAGGCAGGCTAAATGTTAAGTCATGAATCTGAATCAAATAAAAGCAACAATTTTCTCTCTTTTTTATATTTTCCTTTTCTTGCTGTTATACAGGGCACAGCCGTAATTGGGCCGACCGTTTCCAAATACATGAGACGCCCCAATACACCAACCAACCAAGACCAACTTTGTCACCATAAGTGAACTAAATTTTAGGACCTTATACACCGCATCACGCTGATGTCTGATTTTATCCATCGAGCACTTCTTATGTAGTCCAATTGAAATTGCAAATGAACTATATAGAGTACATAATTATAATAGAAAAAAAAGGAACTTTTGGCGTAAAAACAGACCGTCGTATAGAAGTGTAGACAGGGGAGAGAGAGAGAGAGAGAGAGAGAGAGGGGGCTTACGACAGCGTTGAAAAGAGTGGATTTTCCAACATTAGGAAGGCCAACAATACCAGCTCTTAAGCTCATGCTTATTCTTGAACCTGAAGTAGAGAATCTCCTCTTCCATCGAAACATGCCTGTGAAGGCGAATAGGGATTGGGTTCCTGAAATACATGATGACTTCATCGGAAAAACTATAAACGCAGGAATCACCTGGCTGCATGCTACTCTCGCCATTCTCCTTCTCCTTCTTCTTCTTCGCAGAGACGGAGAGGGAGGTAGGAAGAATGGAGAAAAGGAGAAGTGGTAAATCCGCGAAAACTTCTGCAACAGTGCTACTTGAATGGACCAGTTTCTAATCTAGCAGAGTGTTCGGTTTTTCATTTTCAAAGTTTCTTCCGGTTCAACCGAGCTCTTGAATCACCGAGAATAAGAAATCCACCTGCATCGTTGGGTGCTCGGCTCGGTATCCGGCTAAATTGCAGTTCCGATTTGGATAGGATTTCTGTTTTGGTACAAAGCATAACCGATGAACCAACATGTCCTTCTTAAACATTTGTTTTTAAAAATATAAGTACTAAATTACTATAAATCAAATTTTAAACATTTAAATTCCTAAAATGTCTTTATCTCCAATAAAAATGATAGAATAATTTAATCAAACTATAAATTAAATCGGAATCTATATATATATATATATATATATATATATATATATATACTAATGAAAGGAGACCATGTATATAATAAAAGTTCATCATCGAACTAATCAAATAAAATATGAAATATTTTGTTAAAAACAAAAACTTTAGTTTGCATCGCTAATGAACACTCGTTAAAAATATTGAGAAAAAGTTGGGTTTGGCAATTTTCTTTAAGGTGGGTAGAGTATATGGATAATTTGATCGACCTAAATTAAAATATATTATACATATTACTTGCATATGTCAATTGACATCGTATTTTTAGTTAAATTTATACAAAGACCAAACTATTGTTACACTACTTAAACTTATCGTTCTAGATCCAATAAAAGGAAATTTTAATTATATCAAAGCAACTTATAATATCCCTTCCTTCTCGATTTAGTAACTTTGTTCAAAATATATTTAAAAGCAAGTCTTAAACAATTTTGAAATAAAACTATTTCTACACCAAACGCATTAGCATTGTGTGCTTAAATTTATCGTATTGAATTCACCCAATTATGATCTAACATAATATCACTTGTAATAATAAAAATAAAAATAAATCCTATAAATCAGTAAAGCACAATGTATTTACTTAAAATTATCTACTTATTTAAATCATTTTTTTTTTTCAAAATCACTCTTAGGTGTCAAGTTAATATAATTGTACTCATCTCCAATTCTATTGCCATGTTCTTATAAACTATCTCCTGCTATCTCAACTCTATTTACCTTATCATGTTGATTTATTTTAATTATTTGTTGTTAAATTATAATGCATAAGATAGACATTTTTGAAATTCTTATTAAAGCCTAACATCACTAAAAATACCAACTCAAAACAATAAATCGGATAAGTTTAGTTTAGGGAAAAAGAAAATCATATTCTTAGATAAAGCAATTTCGTTTGTGCAATCATAATATGGAAAAGGAAATGTCAAAAACTCAGGATAGAAAGAAAGAAAGAAAGAAGTGCTCCGTATTGAGTATTAATTTATGGAAAAGATTAAGATGGTCAAACCAGTAATTGACAAAAGCAACAAGCACGATTTGATAAATTACAAAAAGACCAGAAAGAAAGAAAGATAAAGATTAACAGCCAAATATCCAGCGATGGGAAGAAACGGTTATCAAAACCATTAACGTTACTTCTCAATAGCGTAGTAATTATTAGAACCATCCACATTACTTTTCAATAGCAATTTACTATAAATTTCCCAATAAATCAATTTTTTTTCATAAATTTATTACTACAAGAATTTATAAAATAAAATAACTTTTGATTTCAATACAATAGATCTCCATCACCTATATAAAAGTTTCAAGTTTTAACAATTAAAACGAGAAATTATATATGCACAATAAATGAACAATATGAAAACATAAAATATAGATAGATATAATAAAAAAGTACAATTATATATCAGCCTTCCATTTTACCAAGTATACGTTATAATTCCCCCACACACAACATATTCTTTGCAATTGGCAACCATTATTTTTTTCCGTACTAATTACGCAAGGGAAAAAAAAAAAAACTATTTAAGTAGTTTTGGCTAGTGGAAAAGTAACTTCCATTAATAGAAGTGAGGCAATGGCTTTAGTGAACATGGGTAGATATAGCGGAAAAAGGGCAAAACTGTCTTGCACTTGAAATTACAGTGATAACCTTACTATCTATTAACTATTGAAGGCACTTCTCATTTTAATATTATAGGTATTTTTTTTTTCCAATTAGACATGATGCCTTCTTGAAGGTAAAATTATGGTTTTTTTTTAATTCATTTTAATAAATTTCTAGCCAAACCAAATCAAAACATTTAAAGAATTCCTTAAAGAATGAAATATGTTATTTGAATGGACTATCAAGAAACAATTCGATGATAAAAATAAATAAGGAGGGAAATTAAATGAAAGTGCAAAATGGTTGCCCATCGTTTAGAGTTTGGGATCTTTTTTTTAAAGGTAAAATATCAATTAATTCATATTTGGTATGTAGGACTTAATTCCGAATATACCCACAATCATAAATTCAGTTCCTATTCCTACGTTTGAATGTGTTTTGAAAAGGTGAAATTGCAATCCCAATAAGCGATGATTTTGTCTTTAAATAGGATTGTCACGCCCCAAAAAGGGCTTAAAAGTTTCCACTAAAATCATCATAACACGTGTACACCCGTTACATGATAATCGTCTTACGAGTCATAGATCATAAGACTCAGTATTTAAGTATATTTACAACTAATTATAGTATATCGAATTAGATAATAAACTATAACTATAGATTCCGTATTCCACGGTCAATCATGATCATAGAAAATCGGTATCTCCTACCAACCAGTAAAATAGGATAAATCGTAAGTTTCACAAATTTAATTTTATTTATATGGGGATCCTAACATTTTATCTAAATAATCTATTCTTCACAATTTTTACTTTGTCGTTTTGGTCATCTAAATACTCTCGACACTTCATATCTTATCCCATCCCGAGCTTTCGTAATCACTACCTGCAAAAATGATCTGTGGAGGGGTGAGCACACTATGACTTAGTGAATGGAATGGTAACACTTTCAATACTACGTACATAAGCAATTTCAAATCAATTTATCAATCATATGCTATGTATGAACAACCATACGAATGCAGTATCTTACGTGATCTTTTAGTAACCGAAGTGAAGTATAGGGTTTACGCCTCCCTTGATCTTAGGTTAGGGATTTCAAAGCCACTATCAATGCTCGGGTCTTACTCACATCCTCATTACTCTTATCACTTATTTAAGTTGTGTCTTAGCTTTAATGTTTTAGGCTTAGGTGCCTCAATACACCAAGCATTACGCCCTTAAGAGACAAGTCGGACTCGAAACCATCAAAGCCCCGACAATCTCTTAATCACTTGGTTCGCAGTTGGCGGAATAGTGATCCCCTGATCACTTTTGGCACATCCTATAACAGTGATGGCCTTCAATCTCATGCAATGTCTCGTGGAAATACATGTCAAGTTTTAATCAAGTCTACTTCTTTAATTAATTGATTCGAAGTGACCAAACAACATATATAATCACAACCAATTCTCATTCAAGGCAATGAAGAAGCTACTAATCATTTAAGTTTACCACTCCAAGAACAATCAATAGGAACCCAGTGAAGTCCTATAAACAAATCCACTATATCTCATTTTCACATTTACCACAACAAGAAGAGATCATGCATTTCACATCATAGGTAAAGCAAGGAAACCAAACTAAGTGGATGGAAACAATCCAGCTATACATAAGATTTTAGTTAACTTGACACCTCTGTGTCATTTGACTTAAATGTTGAATCAACCACTCAGGATTGATTTACGATTATTATTTCGTGACACCCCTATGTCATTTCACCCCTCGAGGGCTTAGTTTTATACATTCCCAAATGTCACTTAGGGTAGCCACAGGTGTATGTGCCCCTTCCAAATCCTTAAGTATTATATATATATGATAACAATATATACATATTTATAGGTTTAAAGCTTGTTCTTAACCAAAGGATGATTTGCTAAATGCTTTTTCCTCATGTACTCAAGAGAAGCAAGAGGATATAACTATTTCATTGAAAATAAGGGTTTTCATCCATGATTTGTATAATTATATGCATAAATACATTCTATAAATATAATAGGAAAATAATGTTGTCTAAGCATATATACATATCCAGAAGTAGATTTTGATATGTATATATAATGATATACATATAATCTATTCCAGTTATGCATACTTGCTTGGTAGCTATAGAGGGAAAAGTTAGGATTATGTATTTCGGTTTAGTTTGAAGAAAACAATTTTGAATCGTGTTATTGGGCTTGTAGTAATAGCATTGGTAAGATGGTGTGAAGTGCTATTTTTAAGATAGTGATATCTAACCCTCAATTCGTTCTATTCTCTACATCATTAAAACAGTATTCTTCTATAACTTATCTAACTACCAATTTCTTCGCAACTTTTTTTTTTTAAACTCATTTAACCCCATTATATAACTTAATATTAATAAAATCACATCCAATTGCAACTACAACAAAGCAAGTGAATTAACATACATAATATATCAATACATAACACAACATTGTAGTATATCATTAAGTTTCTCACTCATCTGGGTCTCATTTCTTGATTACTTGTTATAATCCTTGAGTAAATATGCAAGATGAAAATCTTCCCCTCAATAGCATGAGATGATAAAGTCAGAGACTTAACATTACATATCCCCTTCATGAGCTTACACAAATGATCACCCAATTGATCTTCCCTTCCAGTTGAACATTGATTATGAATGCCAATAGCAGCTGTTTTCAGCCAAGAGAAGGAAGATATATAATATTCGCAGAAAAGCAGGCTAGCATATTTGAAAGATTTGAGATTAACTCCATTAATAAACACTTTAAGTTCATTGAGGATATTAGATTTAGAATGGAATTCACGGATAGACAATTTCCTAAGTTTAGGATTGGGAATATTAATAACCTTGAAATCACCCCAGTTACATTTATGAAGAGTTAACGCTTCGAGTGTAGGAAGAGAAAAAAAAAATATTCTCAGTCCAGATGCAATCCACAAGTTAAGAGATTTAAGAGATAGGACCTTCAGACTCGAAAGAAAAAAAAAAGTGGTGGAAATTTGAGAAGTGACGCGTTTATCTGTAACTCTATTAAGGTTTGACAGGTAAATACAGAAACAGAGGCTGATGACACGCATATATCTAGGGAAATCTTCTGAACCTTATGACCGATTGCAGTAGTAATCTAATTATTTAAGCGTGCTTTAGCCAAAGTGACGCAGCACGGAAAGCGTAAACGAAACGAATTCGACCCTAGGATTAGTCTCGCAAACAACAAAGAATAAAGATGAATTATTCCTTGAAGAAATCTTGGTTGCGCACAACCTATAACAGAGAAACTCGTCTCTCAAAAGTGTGTTTGAATAATCAATAATAAAACGTCTCCCTAAAATGACCTAATAACTATTTATACTTCTCAGTAAAACATGTAAAAAGGGAAATAAATATGTACACGTGGAAATAAATATAAGTATACATGTCCGTAGTCTGGAAAGTACACGGCCGTGCATACAGGCCGTGTAAGCTTCTAGGGATATTTCTGGCGTAATACACGGCTGTGTCTCCTGGCCGTGTATGGAGACCGTGTATGCTTCTGGGAGAAATCCTGACCGAGTACACGGCCGTGCCTCTGGCCGTGTATGCTTCTGGGAGAAATCCTGATCGAGTATATGGCCATGCCTCTGGCCGTGTATGGAGACCGTGTGTCTTTCTAGAAGTTCCCTTGACATGTTACACGACCGTGTAACAAACCATGTATCAGCCCGTGTCTGCATCATTCTCTCCCACCAATGAAGAGCTCGACCCCAAGCTCTCGTCAGGATATAGCGGTGTGTCATCGGGGTGGAAAAGAGATAATTCCGTCACATTAAAAGTACAAGAAATGTTTATATCTTCGAGAAGTTGTACAATGTACGCGTTGTCGTTTATCTTGTGCACTACTTCATAAGGCCCATATTTTTTTTGTTGGAGTTTCCCATATCTGCCCGCAGGGAAACGCTCTTTCCGAAGGTAAACCATTATCTGATCTCCCACGGCAAACAGTTTCTTCCGTCTATGCTTATCCGCAACCCCTTTGTATCGGGTATTGGCTTCCTCTATCTTCCGTCTAACTTCCGCTGTAGTGGTTTGGCATTGTTCCGCCATATGCTTAGCAGCGACATCACCCACCATGTCCATAGGTAATTTGATTAGGTCCAGCGCGTGTTGTGGCGTTTTGGTGTATACCACTGAGAACGGTGACCTTCTAATAGTTCGGTGGACGGAAACTATTATAAGCGAATTCAGCTTGGCCAACGCTTGATCCTACTGCCCTGGCTTCTCACGACAAATGCTTCTAATGAGGTTTCCGAGGGTCCGATTGGTTACCTCCGTTTGACCATCGGTTTGAGGATGAGTTGTGCTGCTGTAATTCAGGGATGAGTCAAACATATACCAGAGAGTCCTCCAAAAGTGGCTAAGGAACTTGCTATCTCTGTCAGAGGTAATGGACTTTGGGACCCCATGTAGACGCACCACTTCCTTGAAGAATAGCCGTGCGATTGCCCGTGCATTAGCGGTCTTTCTGCAGGGGATAAAGTGAGCCATCTTGGAAATCCTGTCAACTACAACAAAAACAGAGTCAGCACCTCGTTGAGTATGAGGCAAACCAAGTATAAAGTCTATCGACAGGTCCTCCCAAATGTTCGTCGGCACGGGGAGAGGGGTATATAGGCCAGTGTTCTGGGATTGCCCTTTCGACACCTGGCAAATTGATAAGAGTAAATTAACCCTTATAAATCATGGGCGTGAATGATGAATTTGTGTAGTCTTTTGAATAAAATCAATGTGGATTCGGTACTTAACAGATAAATATATCAGTTTCAGGGTATAATACCAAAAAGAAGTGGAAAGATAACAAAAGAAGCATGATTGAAGCTTAAAAGATCAAGTTAAAGCTACTTAGGGACAGCATAGGGAAAGTCACGCCCGTGTCATGAACCGTGTGCACACCTAAGGATGAAAGTTGTCACTTGGAAAGGAAGCACGACTTGTGATATGGGTGTGCTTGAAGCCATGTCAGACGCTGCAGAGAAGTGAAAAAATCCAGAACATGGCACGGTTCATAATCTAGCCGTGTTTCTAGCCATGCCACACACTGAACAAGAATGAGGAATTGCGGATTATCGACCAGAGGGAGACACGGTTAGAAATCTGGCCGTGTTGGTGGACGTGTCAGGCGAATGTTATTCACTTTTCGAGATTTACTTGGAAAAGGAAAGATACACTCGTATCTTTCCAGCTAAAGATCCTCTGCCATTTCCTAGAAAGTATAAAATTGAACAACCCTAGGGAGAGAAGAGGAGGTGGCGGCACAACAGAAACCCTAGAGACGAGAAGTTGTTGCCAGAAGAGTTTTTGGATTTGAAGCCAAGATATTTTGTGTTTGAATTTCCTTATGGATTCAATTATTTTCTGTTTTATTCTTTTTATTAGATTCATGAGTAGCTAATTGTTTTATACCTGGTCCCTTGAGAAACTACTAATTCTCATGTAACAGAATTGTTGATGTTCAATAATTAATCTTAATCTTTGAGTTTATTCATGTTGCAATCATGGTTTGTTCATTTTGATATGTGCGCAGTATTAGGATTGAACTAGATCTCTGTTATTAAGATTGAGAAATCATTTAATAGAATAGATCTGGCATAAATAAAAAGACCACTTGTAATCCTAGAGATAGGTTATAGGAGGTTTTCTGTATTGAACGAGGTCATTGTGGTCTGATTCAATTGAGAGTCCTAGGATTTTATTGCAATCTTAATTATGTTAATTAAAGAGAGATCTTAATTGACTTAATTAGGATTAGGGATTATTGATCTTGAGAAAGACCTTAATCTAGTGTAAGAAACTCCGCAGATCAGAGATGTTGGGTATTAATTATTGGAAAGTTTGTAATTGAATAAAAGTTGCATGATAATTAGTGGTGGATCTTGGGTAGGGTATGTGTAGACCATTGAATTAATTAAGGGAGTGCTTGAATATATTCACTGTAATCATTTTATTCGTTCCATTCAGATTTAAGCAATAATTAGGATAATTGAGATCATCAATAGTGAAAAGTTAAATAGTAGGATAATCGTTAGTACTAGTACTTATAAGTCTCCGTGGGATCGATACCTGTACTCCTATGCTATACTGCTAATTGATAGGTACACTTGCCTGAGAACTGATCACAAGCTAGGATTGAGTATGGGATTTAACTTGTTAGAACGATCAGATCGTCTATCACAAATATAACACCTTTCCACAATTCTATACACATTCCTCCTTAACCGAGGCCAAAAATACCTTTCGGTAACTGCAGCTAGGGTCTTATCTCTGCCCATATGTCCTGCCAATCCACCACCATGCAGGTCTCGGATAAGCTTTTCTCGTAAGGATGACTCAGGGATGCACAGCTGATTCCCTTTCATTAAGTATCCATCGTGAATATGGTAGTCTTCACAAGGTTCCCTGTTGGCACATTTAGTCTACGTTTCTTTGAAGTCTCCATCCCCTTTGTACAGCTCCTTTAGTCTTTCAAATCCAACGATGTTCGCACTCAGAGTGAGTAGGACATCAGCTCTTCTACTCAGGGCGTCCGCTACCTTGTTTTGCACACCCGACTTGTGCATCAATTTAAAAGGAAACCTTTGTAAGAACTCAATCCACCTTGCGTGCATGTCCTTACTTATCCAGGTTTAGCCACTTAAGTGTTTAAGAGCCTCGCAATCCGAATACAAGATGAACTCCTTTCCAACCAAATAGTGTTCCCATATTTTAAGAGCTCTTACCACGGCATAGAACTCCTTGTCATATGTAGACCAATTCCTCCTGGCTTTATATAACTTTTCACTATAAAATGCTATTGGTCTCTTCTCCTGTGACAGTACCGCCCTGACTCCAACTCCACTGGCGTCGCAATCTACTTCAAATAACTTGTCAAAATCTGGTAGCGCTAATACAGGGGCGCTACACAATCGTTTCTTCAAGTCTATGAAACTTGCTTCAGCCTCTTCGCTCCATCGAAATTTACCCTTTTTCAAACATTCAGTTAAGGGTGCAGCAACTGTACTGAAGTGTTTAATAAATCTCCTATAGAAGCTAGCCAAGCCGAGAAAGCTTCTCAACTCAGTAATGGTTCTTGGAATAGGCCATTCTCTAATCACTTTCATCTTCTCGTCATCCTACCATCACCCCTTCACTGCTGACTATGAACCCACGGAACAATAGTCGTTTTGACATGAATGTGCATTTCTTTAGATTGGAGAATAGTTTATTCTCTTTCAGTACAGACAAAACACATCTTAAATGCTCAAGATGTTCTTCCTCAGATTTACTGAATACCAAGATATCATCAAAATACACAACAATAAAACGACCATTAAATGGTTTTAATACCTCGTTCATCACTCTTATGAAGGTGCTTGGTGCGTTATTAAGACCAAACGGCATCACCGGCCACTCATACAGCCCTTCCTTTGTTTTGAATGCCGTCTTCCATTCATCTTCAGGACGGATCCGAATCTGGTGGTATCCACTCCTCAGATCTATTTTGGAGAAGATAGTGGCTCCGTTCAACCGATCCAACATATCCTTGATGCGTGGGATGGGAAATTTGTATCCTATGGTGATCTTATTGATAGCCCTGCTATCAACACACATCCTCCAGCTCTCATCTTTTTTGGGAGTTAACAATGCTGGAATCGCACACGGACTCAGGCTGTCCCGGATAAACCCCTTGTCGAAAAGCTCTTGGACCTTATCCTGCAGAATCTCAATTTCCTTGGGACTCATCCTATAGTATGGTAAGTTTGGGAGACTTGCTCCAAGCACTAGGTCTATCTGATGTTGGATGTCTCTCAGAGGCGGTAGACCCTCAGGTAGGTCATCAGGAGCCACCTCCTTAAACTCCTCCAGTAGACTCTTTACTGTCTCGGGTACTTCCACACCAGCCTACTTTTCTCCAACCGCCACATCTTTTACCATGAGAGCATGGATCACCCATGACTCCTTTAGATCTTCCACCAAATCTTTCTCTGATTGAGTGACGGTTAGGAAAGAACGACTCTCAGCCCTCTTCTCCTTCGAGCATCCTTCCTTCTTCAACGGTAACGATGTGTACCTCACACCCTCCTTCTCCAATTTGTACACATTCTCCTTTCCCGCGTGTTGCGCGTTCACATCAAACTGCCATGGCCTACCAAATAAGATATGACAGGCATCCATGTCTACAATATCACAAAAGGCTTCATCGCGGTACTTCCCTATTGAGAATGGTACCCTACATCTTTCCTTTACTTCAATCTTCTCGGTAGCTTTAATCCACCCTATAGTGTACGGATTTGGGTGCTTTTCGATAGGTAGCTGCAGCTGCTTCACAACTTCTCTTCTTATGATGTTTTCGCAACTCCCGCTATCTACTATTAGTTCAAACAATTTCCCATTAATAGTACACCTCGTGCGAAACAACTGGTGTCACTATGTGATCTCTTCTTGTTTCGGGGTGAGTATCATCTGCTAAATCACATAAGTCGGTTCTATTGCTTCTTCCTCCTCCTCATAATACTCCCCCTCTCCATCAGGTTCACAGCAAATCTCCTCATCATCCTCCCTATCAAGGATGTTTACGCTTCTCCTAACAGGACATTCATTTGACCGATGACCCGGTTGATTACATCGAAAACACTTACCCAAGATAGGCTTGGCATAAGGATTACTCTGCCTCTGGGTTCCTTTAGGTTCCATCGGTTTCTTCCCCTCACTCTTTTCTTCTCTCTTGGCACTGTTATTAGTAGGTTTGTATGCAACACTCTTACTTTTCTCAAATCCCGACTTACTACCGCTACCTACAGCTTCACCGACGTACCCTTTTCTTCCCCCTCCATATCTATTACCCTGCTCTTGCAACATTAACTCAGCTCGGAGGGCCAAATTCTTCGCTTCCACCAAGGTCCTTACCATTGTAACTCTAATTTTATCCTTGATTTGGAGCTTCAGGCCTTCTACGTATCGTGCTACTTGCTAGCCTTCACTCTCCCTCAAGTCATTCCTTTCGGCCAGTCTCATGAACTTGGCAGTATACTCATGCACTGAACGTGCCCCTGGCGGCATCATTGATATTGTTGGAACAATATCTGCTCATAGTCCGGCGGGAGGAAATCATGTTGCAACAACTGCTTCATGCGATACCATGTTCTCACGGATGTTTTCCCTCCCTTTGCCTCATGCTCTGCAGCCTCTCCCACCATGCCGAGGCTCCACTCTTTAGCCTGCATGCCACCAATCTCACTCGGTGGTCTTCGAGAATTTCCATGTAGTCGAAGAATCGATCTACTTCCACAATCCAATCCATGAAGCCTTCGATATTAAGGCTACCGTCAAACTACGAGATGTCGACCTTCAGGCAGTAATCTCCTCCATCTCCTTGATCATACCTACCACGGTTCCTCCGGTAATCACCGTCTCTATTATTGTTTCCGTGTTGAACCGGCCGATAACCACCACTTCTACTACCGCGCCCTTGCTGTGGTCTACCCCTATACGGGTCATCGCTCTCATCGCTGGAATCCTCATCCTCTACATGTCCCCACCTGTTCTCAACGACAGGTTGGACCATATGTCCACCGTAGACATCAGCTGCCCGTGGTAGATTCCTACCAACGCCCCCAACCCTATTGGGGTTTACCGCTAAGGCGTCGAAACGCTTGATCAGTTCATCAAGGCGCCGTTCCATACGCACGACCTTCAGATGCATCGCGTCAAACTCTGCCCTTGGAACCCATTGATGGTTTCCTTGTGATCTTGCATCTTAAACACCGTCAAGAACACGACCGCCATCATTGCCTTGATGAGTTGACATCTTCACAGGAAATTACATTGCTCTGATACCAACTGACGTAGCGCGGAAAGCGTAAACGAAAGGAATTCGACCGTAGGATTAGTCTCGCAAACAACAAAGAATAAAGATGAATTATTCCTTGAAGAAATCTTGATTGCGCACAACCTATAACAGAGAAACTCGTTTCTCAAAAGTGTGTTTGAATAATCAATAATAAAACATCTCCCTAAAATGACCTAATAACTATTTATACTTCTCAGTAAAACATGTAAAAAGGGAAATAAATATGTACACGTGAAAATAAATATAAGTATACACGTCCGTCGTCTGAAAAGTACATGGCCGTGTAAGCTTCTGGGGATATTTCTGGCGTAATACACGACCGTGTCTCTTGGCCGTGTATGGAGACCGTGTATGCTTTTGGGAGAAATCCTGATCGAGTACACGGCCGTACCTCTGACCGTGTATGCTTCTGGGAGAAATCCTGACTGAATACACGGCCGTGCCTCTGGCCGTGTATGGAGACCGTGTGTCTTTTTGAAAGTTCCCTTGACATGTTACACAACCGTGTAACAAATCGTGTATCAGCCCGTGTTTGCATCACAAAGCATCCCTTGAATGCAGGTAGATGGAAAAGGACTCTAGTGGAGATGAGTCACAAAGAACAAATGCTTGTTCAACACCACTCCTTAGCCGAACACTTGGGGTCTTATTCCAAGAAGAACAATCAAAATGAAATCTTGGCGTGCAAGTCCACAAGTACTCCCACCTTTAAGATAAGACACTACCCTTCAAAGCATCTTTCATAGGGAGAAAGGAAAGGATATGTAGAAGAATATTATTGGGCAAATTATTCAAACCTTTGCTAACACCAGCATCCCCATCTTCACGTAACTTACCCCTTTCTTCTTCTTTTTTTCTTTTTTCTTTTTGCTTCGCGTTCTAAATAACCCATCCCTGCCATCATGACAACCTCCATTGCTTTGATTATGAGTGTGAGAAAATTGTGATTTGGTAGGAATTCGTATTTACGATTTAACATGATTTGGGGGAAAAATCAAGTTGCCAGTGAACATGAAGTAGGGGCACTTCACTCTGTTGCGGTCTCCTCTTTCTCTAATCTTCTTATTTAGACAGATGAGTCATGATCCCACTCACTTAAGTTCTTGAGCTTAGCAAAAGTCTCTTTGACTAACTCCAATATGCTCTGCCTCGCATTATGCAGTTCCTAGCGATGGTCAAGAGTGTCCTTCGCAGTGCCGAGAACATTGACGAGACGATGGAAACCAGCGATGGCGGTGTAAGTCTAGAAGATTCCAGCGACTACTGCCTGTGATGGAGACTGCGATCGTGAGGGCAAAGGTCGAGCCCCACGCTGTATGTCTTGAAAGCTCATCTTTTCTATTCGGTCTCTTCTCTCTCTGTCTCTCCCTGTTTCGTTTACCTTGCTTTCTTGATCGAGAAAGAGGAGAGAGGAGTAGATGGAAAAGCCAGTGTGACGCTTTCTCATTTTTTACTTCCTGAATTTTTTTTTCCTATCTTTGTTCTTATCTTTTCTCCCTCTCTCTTGTTGGCTTAGGGATTGGTGTGAGGTGTATTTTGGAAGACTAAGTCGATTTAACATATACATAGGGATAACTTTTTGATTTTTTTTTGTTGTGAGTCCATTAGCTACGTCTAGTAATTTATATAAGTTTAATAATTTTAGTGTTTTAACATAAAATTTTATAATTAAACTAAATAAATTATTATGAACGTAAATATTCACTCAAAAATTTTATTTAACTATCCTAAACTTATGATTTTAATTTATTTTATTGTTTTTCTCGAAATTTTACATGATTCATTTCATAAACAATTATTTCTATAAATTTAAATTTATGTGTGTTTTACAAGGATTTTGATTTCTTAACTTCAGAGGGAGAATTGAGATTTAATTCCAAACCATTCATTCATACCAAAATTAACATTATAGTTGTAAAACTCTAGCTCTAATTTTAAGTATTAAATCCATGAATTTAACTCATGTTTGAACTTTGCCAATTTACCAAATAAAATAAATAGTTTGATTAGCAAAATTTTAAAGCCCTTACTTGACAAACTAGATGGTATCTTGCTTTACTTGCAAAATAAACTTAAATAATATATATTTGAATTTTTTATACAATATTTCACACGATATGAGAATTTAAGTATAGCGTAGAATTTATCATAAGAGCCAAAATTATAATATAATCATATGCTCAAATACATTATCTTCCAAAATTCGCTTTTAGTGATCGTGTTCCACAAATCATTGCCCTTCATAATAGGTACTGCTACTAATGTTGACTGTATTAAAAAACTGAGTTATAACTTGTATTATGATATAAGAGATGATGTGAAGTATGTTATTACAAAGAGTAGGCTATGTGGATTTTGCTAGCTTGATGTGATGTTTAGTTGTTTAATTGTATTTGATATTAGAATCCTATGTGTTAGTCATGTTAAGTTATGTTAGTTTAATCAATTACTTACATTGGTGTTCTTAATTATTGTAATAGCCGATATGGACTCCAATAACATGTTTATGTTTGTTTGTGATTTAGTTATATAGAGTGGGACTCTATGAGTCATTCAATTATGTAAAGCATTGGGGAATGTTAGTATTATGGTTATGTTTAGATAAGTTTTGAACCCTTGCATGTCATTATTTAATAACGACATGTAGCGGGTTATAACATCCTTAGTTTTGGGATGCTATAAAGCATATTTGAATTATAATTCAATTTCATTTTTTCTCTAAACTGAGGAATTTATGCTATTATATCCGTATAGGTAATGTTTAGTTTCCAATATAGCTTAAAATAGGGTGTGCAACACAAGATGAATCATGTAGTAAATTTCTTGTGTAATGTTTTGCATGCTGGGTACAAAACAAGATTTTTGTCTATGTTGTGTATTGTTTGTTGTGCAAAAATACTGTACTAAAACAACAATTGTAATAGTTACATTGTTCATGGTGTCATTTATTCATTTCAACTACATTTTCCCAACTAGTCACTATCACACCACTATTGTTGCCACCACCACTATAATACCATTACCGTTGTTATCTTTCTGCCATTAACTAATGCTATTGTTGTGATAGTAACATTTATTATCTCTTAAGAGTGGCAACGGTGGTGACAAGATGATGGTTAAATGAGGGTAATGGTGGATATATGAGGGTGGCAGTGACGATGATGGTGCAGTGTGATGAAAGTGTTAGTAGTGCAGTGATGTAGCTACTATGATAGTGTTAGTGGTAAAGTCGTGATGGTATTAGTTGTAACATAATATAATGGTAGTGGTGGTTATGGTAGTATATGAGATTTTTAAGGTAGTAATGATGGTGACAAAGGCTATGCAAGTGGTGGTAATGGCGGTATAATGATCCTAGACTTTGGCCCGTGTTAGATTTATCTTGAAAATTGAACAAAAATCGGTAGTTCACGGTTCAAAAAATTACGAGATCGGCTCAACTAAGGGTAGTTCTTAAAATCGTTGATTTCTTGTGTTTGTGTGTTTGATCCTTGAATCATCTAAGACTTTTTTTTAAAAAAAAAAAACCTTAAATTTACTTAAGTAAAAAATTTTGATTTAGTGTCATATTTGGTACTTGAACTTTCACCATTTTTACAATTAAGCACCTAAACTTTAAAAGTGTCAATTTATTATGTAATCAAACTTTTCGATGTTAGCACTATTAACCTATATGAGATTTACACATGTTTGTAAACCTAGTTAAAACATAAAAGCCTATAGTTCAACAAACATTAAACCCACACTTACCCCCCATAAACTTTACCATTAACCAAGGAACTCTCGTACATGAGCCTGTCCATCTGCACATTATGTATTTGGTTTTAACATGAGAAATAAGCAATGTGGAACTATACACATCTTTTGTACCTAATTTTGCATTGAATGTAAGATTGATTTCCCAAATAGAGAAAGATGGAGTGCATTACCATTTAACCGAGAAAAGTATCATGGAGAATGATATAAAGGATGAGAAGTTCCTTGACTTTACTTTCACAACATATACATATATATATATATATATATATATATATATATATATATAAACATCTATCATTCTCTCGTTATCTCTTTGTCTAGCCTCAGAATGAGATTGAAGGCTTTATAGCCAAATGGAGAGGGATAATGTTATTTGAATTTGGCAATCGTTTGACGATGCCTAGTCCATGTTGATATACATACAAGATGGGATGTATTTTTGAAAAATAAACGTGGCATATGTCAAGTAGAACATGATGAAAATAAGGATCTTTCCACTTATACACTTGGTGGATTTTATTTTTTTGTTTCATTATACATACTAGACTTTACTTACAAAATTTAGTAAAAGAAAACATGAAAGAGAAATATGATGTAAGATTGTAACAATGATTTCAAGTTGCCAATGACCCAAACCTCCTCATTCTCCTTTTCTTTGTTCTTTTTCTATAATTGCAACCTTAGAGCACTCCCTATTATTGGCAATGAAAAACAAAGCACAACATGAACTTGCTTTTTATTATTGTCCATGGGCTTTTCTCATCATTGTTGTCAATGCATTAGAGAAGACAAAGTACAAATGATTTTCATTTGAGTTACGTCAAGTTAGTTTTCCTATTTTGATACATAAACTTTATAATTAAACATTCTAATATATACAAATTTTCCTATTTATTGGTTTTATTTACATTTTTAACATGGATTAAAATGAATCTACTTTCTCTCCATTGGGCATTGAATATTATGAAGAAGGGAGGGCTTCGTTAGTTTTTGGTGAAGAAAAAAGAAAAAACATATAGCAAAAAGTAGCAATACATTACAAACCCATTGTCCCACATTGTCAAATTCACAACAATTGGCGTGGTATATATTGTGTAGTTGGAATGGCCCATGTATGAGAATTCCTTTGGTTACCGGTAAAGGTTATGAGGATGAGTGTGGGTTTGATTTGTGTTGGACCATAGGCTTTTTATGTTTTAATTGGGCTTTCATTTTCCAATCTGCTTAAATAATATTAATAATTAGTAATAAATAAGATTAATAATAATAATAATACTAATAACAATAATAATGTTAAAATAAGATTACCTGAAATTTATAAGTTACATATATCTTTGTGACATGTGTCATTCTCCTATAGGTTAATTGTGTTAACGTGTTTAACGGAGTTAGCGAGGTAGTATAGATGATATTGAAAATTTTGATTAGGTGGTAAATTAACACTTTTTAAGTTTAGGCTCTTGATTGTAAAATTAGTTAAAGTTTATATTTTAATTGCGATATTAACCTATAAATTTTTTTCTACTAAAACTTTTCCCATACAAATTGAATAATTATTCTTAAATAGTAAATCAATAGTTTGAAACATATTCTACACAATAGTTTTATACAATACTAGTAGATGATGCATTTGCATTGCATGTATAGAAATAAATACATGTAAAATTATTGATAAAAATGCTAAAAAATATGTTGGACTGTTAAGAAAGATGTTTAAAAAATATGAAATAGTTGTAAAATTAAAAGTTAAATATTTATTCCAATTGTTTGTAACATATTTAAGTTATGAAATTTGATAAAAAACATAAAAAAGAACTTTTATAATTGTTTTTTTTAATTTAAAATTTGAAAATGTTATTACATAAGTATTTATTAATACAATGTTCATATGATTTTCAGGCAATATAACATAAAAGATAAAATGTAGATGCTTCTCTATGATTTGGCTTTCTGTTGTTAGTGATGAGATTTAGAATATTGAAACTGTCACACCCCGAAAGGGGCCTAGAAGTTTCCATTAAAATCATCATGGCACATGTACACCTGTTACATGATAATTATCTTATGAGCCAAAGATCGTAAAACTCAAAGTATTTAATTACATTTACGACTAATTATAGTACATATAATTAGATAATAAACTATAACTATGGATCCGTATCCTACGGTCAACCATGATCGTAGAGAATCGATATCCCCTACCAACCAATAAAATAGGATAAATATTAGGTTTCACAATTTCAAATCTTATTTACATAGGGGTTGTTGAGTCTAATTTTTATATTTTTCATTATGTTCCTAATTCGATTCATATTAGATCCTATACTCATCCAATATAAATCCTCGTCTTGAATTAGGAATCTTATTATTTATTTAGAGTCGCCACCCAACTGAAGTTAAGAAAAATTATTGAATCAGAACTAACTGAGTGGATTAATTCTAATTTAGACAACTAGTCGACGAAATCTCCTCTTTTTATTTTTATAATGAAAAAAAGAAAGAAAAACCAAAGATTCTCGACTTGGGGAGCTATCATATTAAAACTCTAAAGTTATAACCTTATCCTTCTAAAATCTGTGTCATGTTCTGATATCTTTTTTTTATATATATTTTTTCCTTTATAAAAAAGAAGATGTTAAAAATGATACTAATAATGATTTTTTTTATTCTTTTTAGAGTTACCCCATAAGGGTGCTTATGTACCCGCTATTCGGGATCAAACAAGCTGTAGTTCGCTTTTCATCAAACTTTAGTGGATTGATTAATTTTAATTATGAAAACATATCGAGTTTACATTTGTTATCATTTTGAAAATTTCTAAAAAATTATAAGCCTAAGCTTTAATTATTTTTTTTAAATTATGATTTAAGAAAAATCAATTTTGAATTTATTTTGAAAAAAAAAATCTAAGTGATAAAACAATTCATTATTTTTTATTAATTTTTAATTCATATTATTAATCTACCTTTATTTATTCCTAAATTTTTTATTATATATATTTTTAAAAAATCTTTATTTTTAATAAATAAATAAAATAATAGCTAAATAAATACAGTAAATAAAATAATAAAAAATCAACTAACTTGGATGCAGATCAGATCGAGTCGATCGGGTCACAACGGTCGGAGGATCCTTGTCGGCAGCGTTCCGGTGGCTTTCAAAGGTGCTTGAGGGCTGCTTCTAAGCTTTCCAAGGGTAGGTAATCCAACTGTGGTGGTGGATTTCTTCAAAAACTTCTTCAGGTGATGGTTCATAGCTTAGTCGACGATCATGGCTAGGAGGAACTCCGACAAGTTTCGAAATATCTGATTTTTCACTCTTTTCTCACTTTTGATTTGTGATCTAGCTTCCCCCCATCATGCTCTATTTATAAGCACTAGAAATCGAGCTGGACAAGCTCGAATTTCCCTTCAATAGGCTTGAATCGTATCTACACTTAAAACCCATCTTCGATTTGCTCTAGATTCACGTCAATCTTTGATTTTGTTACGATTTGTATTAATTGGATGATGTTTATCTTATTTTTGTTAAAGATTTGTGCAAAAAATCGTATCAAAACAGCTGGATTTCATTTTTTCCAGTAGCCGATGATCGATTCAGATAGAGGTTAAAGATGATCATGCGCTCGGCACATGCGCTCCCTCCATCCAATCACAAGCTGACACATATCCTGGGCAAAGAGAAAAAATTGCAAAACGCGAATTGCTTCCCCCCCCTGCACATCTACACATAAGGTCGAAGCCCGGACCAACTAGGCTAACCCAATTCTCAGATTTATTTTACATGCATATTATACATAAGTGTGGTGATTTTTATTAATTTTATATTATTTTGAAATTCTAAAAATTTGTAAAAATTATTTAACCTCTTTTATTATTATTTCTACCATTATCTTCCAAAATTGGGATGTTTTTCCTATTTATCTTATTTTTTCAATATTTTTTGCTAAATTGAAGAAAAATTAAAAAATGGAAAATTGTAGAATTGATCACTATTTGTGATTAAAGATAGATAAGACATTATTTTTTGCCAATAGACTGAGTGGATAACACCATGATTGGCTGGTCATTTGAACCTGGTTCTAGTAGGAAAAATGCTCAATGAGCTAATAATCCCATGACTGCTTTGTGATGATTAATATTGCTTGGGGAGTGAACTTAAACAACCTAACAACTTAGAGTAAGTTATAATATAGAAAAGTGTTTTATGGGCTAACTAATCGATGATAGGAAATATCTAAGAGATTGTTATTGTGAGTAAAATAGCTAATAATAGGAAGCGTCTTACAGGACTAACGACCATAAAGAAGAGATTGTTTATGGAAGCGCTCTTATGAGCTGGTCACCTGACAATAGAAAGCGTCTTGCTAGACTAGCGACTGTTGGAGAAGAAATGTTTTAGAAGAGTGCTCTCATGAGTTGACTAATTAATATTAGGAAGTTTCTTATAGGACTAACAACCTTAAAGAAGGAAAGTTTTTAGAAAAATGCTTTTACGAGTTGACTAATCAATATTAAGAAGTGTCTTATAGGTCTAATAACCTTAAAGAAGAAAAGTTTTTATAAAAGTGCTCTTAAGAGCTGACTAATCGATAATGGGAAGTGTCTTATGGGACTAACAACCCTAAAGAAGGAAATTTCTAGGAGAGTGCCCCTACAGGCTAACCCTAAGAGAGGATAGCTAGGAAAGTGCCCAATTGTGGGCCGACTTTAGGTTATTGTATATGGGAAAGTGCCCCATTGTGGGCTGACTTTAAGATAGTATATTTGGGAAAGTGCCCCATTGTAAGCTAACTAATCGATAATAGGAAGTGTCCTCTTTGGACTTGCAAACCTGAAAGAGAATATTTAAGTAAGTGCCCCTATTGTGGGCTAACTACTCGACAATGGGAAGTGTCTCTTTGGACTTGCAATCATAAGAGAAATTATCTAGAAAAGTGCTTTTATGAGCTGACTAATCGATGATAGGAAGTGTTTCATTTAGACTCGCTACCTTAAAAAGAAATTATCTAGAAAAGTGCTCTTATGAGCTGACTAATCGATAATTAGGAAGCGTCTTACTAGACTAGCGACCTTAGAAAAGTGATTATCTAGAAAAGTGCTCTTATGAGCTAACTAATCGATGATTAGGAAGCAGCTCACTAGATTAGTGACCTTAGAAAAGTGATTATCTAGAGAAGTGCTCTTATGAGCTAACTAATTGATTATTAGGAAGCATCTCACTAGACTAGTGACCTTAGAAAATTGATTATTTATAAAAGTGCTCTTATGAGCTAACTAATCGATAATAGGAAGCGTCTCACTAAACTAGCAACCATGAAGGAGAGATTGTTTAGAAAAGTGCTCTTATGAGCTAACTAATCTATAATAGGAAGTGTCTCACTAGACTAGCAACCATGAAGGAGAAAATTTAGGAAAGTGCCCCATTATGGGCTAACTAACTGATAATGAATTCCTAAGGGAGAATTTTATTTTTCCAATAATGGTCAAGAGTTTAAGATGACTTAAAACTTTTGCACAAATGATAACTAAAGCTTTTCTAAAAATCTTCAAGACAATTGCTCTTTTAAACTTAAGAATAAAGTGACAAGGTATTAATGTATTTTCTAGCAAACTTTGAAAATTTTCTCTTTCTTCTCAACAAAATCTAAAAGAATTTATTTATTTATTTATTTTTTAAATATTGCTAGTAAGTAAAGAATTTGACAGGGTTCCAAAAAATTCAAATAAATGGTAAGCCTCCCCTACTACTCAATAATCACTTACTCTTTTGCCTCATTTTACTTGGAGGGTTTGGTTTAATCTTGAAAAAGTGGTGTCTTAACTTAATCAATCACCTCTTGAGGGGTTTCTTGCAATTAAGACTCATATCTTCTTCTTGGGGGGCATCGATATTTAAAATTTAGGCCAAACAACGCCAATGAGGAATTACTTTAAATTTCCTCATTCCATTTGGAAACAGATATCTCATTCTTAATTGGTTTAATCTTAGAGGACTTCCTTACAATCTCTTGATTTATATGTCACTTTTGATTTATATTTAAAAAATTATGGTCTTTTTTGTAAGTAATACGCTTTAATCAATTTATTAGGCCTTTTTGAGACTTATAATGCAATATAGGCTCTTGGTTATTGGTTTCAGAAAAGTACGAATGTTAAAGTCTAGTTTGAAAGAATCATCATTTCAACTTGGGTTTATAAGTCAAGAAACTTTGAGAAAAAACTAGAATAGTACTTGCCCCAGCAATTTTTTACATAAGATAAATTATTTTTAATGATTTGGAGAAGTCTTCAAAGAAGGGTGGTATATTTTTGAGCTGTAATGTTTGGGTTCTTGTATTTGGTCTTGGTATTTTCAAGTATTGTTAGGCTTTTTTATTGTGTATAGATTTAACTATATTCTTGGGATTTTCTCATTTCTTTTCTTTTCTTTTTTTTTTCTTTCATTCATTTTCTTTTTCCATCTTTTTTTCTTTTCTTTTGAGCCTAATGGTGATCACCTCTTGTATGTCATGTGTTTTTTTTTTTTTTCAAAATGTAAACTTTTCTTCATCAAAAGAAATAAATTATCCACAGCAAAAATTATCCTTGAATTGTTATAATTAGGGTAAGCACTATTTAGTTAATTCCTTTTTTTCTTGATTGATGTCTTTATCCCAGTGTAGGATAGTTCAAGATATGGTTAAATTTTGAAACTTTCTCTCTCTCTCTCTCTCTTTTTATATAAGCTTAGATGGGGTTGGGAAAGGATTATTGTGTTTAGGATAGCAAAAATGAATGTCTAACATTATTTTGATTAACGTATCAAATTCAAGATAGACCTCCTTTAAGGAATGAGTCCAAAACCTCACATTAATAACACTTAACTCTTGAGTGTTTAAAGGTTAGTGTTTGGGATGTGGTTTGCCTCTTGTCATCCTAAACCACTCGAACAAATGAGATATCCTTCCATTTTACTAGGTTTACCCATATTCACCATGTCTCATGATGTCTTTGGGAGTTATGGGCCACTGTCAAGTGATTTAGTCTTAACTTGGCTCTCTTAGGAAGCTAGTTAGGATAGTCTTCTTTATTCCCTTGTTGGTAATTGATCATAGTCACTTTGAAAATGTGCCCCAAAATTAATTGTCTCTGTGTCTATTTTATATAACTCCTGATGGAAAGAAAGTTCAAGTGTAACCCTTAGGATTTGAGAGAGTTGGAAGGTTTTGTGTTTCGAAGCTAAATCAATATATAAGGAGACCTTTTGAAGTGTATGGGTTTTTCAAGTTAAGAGCAAGTTAAAGTGGTCTTTGGCTTTATGTTCAGAGTAAGTGACTATGAGCCTTGGGTTAAGCTAACAATTTAAAAGCAGCTTTTAGGACCTTGAAAAGATCTCTTATTGTTAGCAACTCTTCAATTTTCTTGGGTTTGTTCTTTTCTTTATTGTTATTATTTTTTAGTAAATATGCAAACAAGATGCTCGCACAGATGCAAAAGAAAAGGGACCAGCATTTGATTAATGATATAATACTGAAATTTTATTAATATTGATATTTCAAAATTTGGAGTTTGATACTTTGAAAGCACGAAAAAGGAAAGATACAATATTAGTCTATCTCCTAATTCCTAGTCTTCTTTTTCTTCGGCTGCGTAGACGACAGTTCTCCATCGATGATAGCTTCTAATTCTTTTATTCTTGCTTGAGTCTTCTCCAGTTGAGCTTCTAAGGCTTTGTTTCTCTGGTTAGACTCCTTGAATATGTTTTTCCAAACATCTTTTTTGTAGTTTGCAGCTTCAAAGTGGACTTCCATTCGAGCTCTGACTTGTTCCATGTAAGTTCTCAATTCTGGACCTATGTTGTTTGGCGCAGGTTAAGTGACATCTGGGACTCATACACCCTTTCTCCTGTCTGGTATAATTAGTTGATCACGAAATCTCTTATGGCTCGATGCTTGCCTACTTCACCATCCATATCTCAGAAGTTTACATTAGGGCTCTTAATCCGGGCTTCCCATAAGGCTTTGACCTCGCTAGTTTAGCAATCTTCTCAGCTACCAACAGACTCGGATCTTAGTATTCAAACGTGATTCCCTTCAATAATGGTCTGTAAACTATGTCTTGGATAGTACCAAATTGACAGACCACCGAGTTTAGATGATAACCTATGTACCCACCTGTCGAGTCTAATTTTTGAATTCCCATTCCTAATCCGATCTAGACTAGACCCTATGCTCATCTAATGTAGATCCTCGACTTGAGTTAGGAATTTCGTTTGATTTTTGGAGTCGCCACCCAACTGTTGTTGGGAAATATTGAATGAAGACTAAAGGAGCAGATTAGTCTTAATTTGGACAACTAGTCGACGTTATTTCCTCTTTTCGTTTTTGTGAAAAGAGGAAAAGGAAAAACCAGAGTTTCTAAGTCCGGAGGCTAACCTATTAAAACCTTTACGGTTACCACCTAATCTCCTGAAATTGATCTTATTTAGAAATGTGCTTCATTGTGTTTCTGTTACTTTTTATTATGTTTTGAATTATTTCAAGAAAATGATTTTTCATCAATTTTTATGGGTTGACCCGAATGGGTGCCTACGTACCTGCTACCCAGGATCAAACAAGTCGTAGTTCGCTTTTCTGAAAACCTTAAGTTGGTTTGGTGAATTTATGAAAACCTCTTTTAGTTTATGTTCTTACCATTTTTGGGATTTTTTTCTAAAAAAAAACTTCTAAGCCTAAGCTTTGATTTTATTTTGAAAATGATTTTAGGGAAAAACATCAATGTTGAATTTATTTGAAGAAAAGGATTTTTCTAAGTGCTAAAACTCATTTTTTATGATTCTTTTATAATTTTTGAATTTTTTTTATGATTTTTGTGATTTTTTTGTTATTTTTGTGATTTCTAAGAATTTGTGGATTTTTGTGATTTTTGGGAATTTTTATTGATTTTCGTGATTTTTTGGGAATTTTTGTGATTTTTGGGATTTTTGGGAATTTTATCTATCCTATTTTGACATCTAAAATTTTATTATTATTTTCCTAATTTTTTTTATTATTTTTCTATATTTTATTATTTATTTTACATTATTAAATCCTAAAAAACCTAATTTTACATTTTCCTATTTATTGAAAATAAAACCTAAATCAACAAATAAATGGCTAAAGAAATAACAAAATAATAAATAACACATAATAAATAAATTCGGAATAAATAAATAAATAAAATAAATATGGAAAACCCGATTTATCTGGACTCGGGTCGGTGCGCGGGTCGAGTCGGTCGGGTCGAATCGGGTCGGGTCGGATCGATCGGACATGGCGGCGGGGAAGGCTCGTTCACGGCGTTCCGGTGGCCTTTTGCAGCGGGTGAGGTGTCGAATCCTAGCTTCTCGAGGTTGCTGAATCCAATGGTGGCGGTGGTTTGCTCCCAGATCACCTCCTGGTGGTGGTTCAACTCCGGCCGGTGCTTCGCGGTTTTGGGTCTCCTCCGATGCTCTCCGATTTTCACTCTTTCCTCACTTTCTCTCAATTCTGATCTCCTTTGGCTTCCTCTACTCCTCCTCTATTTATAGGCGTCTGGAAACCCTCTTGGATAAGCTCAGATCGGCCGATTGAAGCTGATCGGATTTTCGGTTAGAAAAACCAACTCCGATTTGTGTCAATCTCTCGATTTGTTGCGATTTGATTCCAATTAGATAATGTTTATCTTATTTATGTTGAAGATCTGTTGGATTTGTGCAAAAAAATCGAATCAAAACGGTCGAAATATGAATTTTTCCTTCCACCGGCGATCTCGGACCCGAGGTAGACGACGATCACGCGCCCGGCGTGTGCGTTTCCTCCAGCCAATCGGATGCTGCCACGTATCTTGGATAAGTGAAAAAATTGCAAAACGCGGAAACTGCTCCTCCCGCGATTCGAACCCCTGACTTCGCACCCGCACCGCGCCTTAGCCCATGGTCCGGACCAGCTGAGCTAGCCCACTTTCCTGATTTTTCTAATTTCGCAAATTGCATATATGCAATGCGATTTTTCTATTTTTTTGTATTTTTTGAAAATTCCAAATTTTGTAAAAATTGTTTATTATTTATTATTGCTATTTCTGAAATCATTTTTCAAAATTGATGTGTTTTCCTATTTATTTTTATTTTTTGAATATTTTTATTATTTTTCGTAAATTAGAGAAAAATTGAAAAAAATTGGGAAAAATTGAAAATTGATTATTTTTTAGAATTATCGATTCCTAGGGCAAAAATGGGGTGTTTACAGTTGCCCCTCTTTGTGGTAAAGTTTGAAAAACTTAACTACAAAGACAAACAAAAGACACCATTTTTGGCCTCTTGAATGGATTTTGGTAGGAAAATGCTCCAAGAGCTAATAATCCTACGATTGAAGATGTTCCTAACAATTCAAGGTAATGTTCCTTGGCGATGGGACATGTCTCCATCATTGTGTAGGAATGTATGAGAAATGATGATAGGAAGCGTCTTATCAGACTTGCAACCTTGGAAAGAAAATTTACTCAGGAAGCGCTCTTATGAGCTAGCTACCTGTCAACAGAAGCGTCTTGTTAGACTAGCAACTGTTTGGAGAACATTTCCGAAAAGTGCCCGAAGAGCTGACTAATCGGGAGAGTTTAGGAAAGTGCCCCTCATGGGCTGACTAACCTTTGAATTGAATGCCTCAAAAAGTGCCCCCTATGGGCTGACCATGAGGACAAAGATTTTTTTTTTAGGAAAGTGCCCCCTATGGGCTGACTAACTTTTGATGGGATTGTCTCAAAAAGTGCCCCCTATAGGCTAACCATGAGAACAGATTTTTAGGATAGTGCCCCCTATGGGCTGACTAACCTTTGAATTGAATTTTGCCTCAAAAAGTGCCCCCTATGGGCTGACCATGAGAACAAAGTTTTTTAGGAAAGTGCCCCCTATGGGCTGACTAACCTGGAATTGAATTTTCCTCAAAAAGTGCCCCCTATGGGCTGACCATGAGGACAAAGTTTTAGGAAAGTGCCCCCTATGGGCTGACTAACCTGGAATTGAATTGTCTCAAAAAGTGCCCCCTATGGGCTAACCATGAGAACAAGGTTTTTAGGAAAGTGCCCCCTATGGGCTGACTAACCTGGAATTGAATTGTCTCAAAAAGTGCCCCTTATGGGCTAACTATGAGAACAAAGTTTTTAGGAAAGTGCCCCCTATGGGCTGACTAACCTGGAATTGAATTGTCTCAAAAAGTGCCCCCTATGGGCTGACCATGAGAACAAAGTTTTTAAGGAAAGTGCCCCCCTATGGGCTGACTAACCTGGAATTGAATTTGCCTCAAAAAGTGCTCCCTATGGGCTGACCATGAGGACAAAGTTTTAGGAAAGTGCCCCCTATGGGCTGACTAACCTGGAATTGAATTGTCTCAAAAAGTGCCCCCTATGGGCTAACCATGAGAACAAGGTTTTTAGGAAAGTGTCCCCTATGGGCTAACTAACCTGGAATTGAATTGTCTCAAAAAGTGCCCCCTATGGGCTAACTATGAGAATAAAGTTTTTAGGAAAGTGCCCCCTATGGGCTGACTAACCTGGAATTGAATTGTCTCAAAAAGTGCCCCCTATGGGCTGACCATGAGAACAAAGTTTTTAGGAAAGTGCCCCCTATGGGCTGACTAACCTGGAATTGAATTGTCTCAAAAAGTGCCCCCTATGGGCTAACCATGAGAACAAGGTTTTTAGGAAAGTGCCCCCTATGGGCTGACTAACCTGGAATTGAATTGTCTCAAAAAGTGCCCCCTATGGGCTAACCATGAGAACAAAGTTTTAAGAAAGTGCCCCCTATGGGCTGACTAACCTAATATGATATTTAGAAAGGTGCCTTTATAGACTGACCTTGGAAGGGATCTAGGGAAGTGCCCCTTTTTGGGTTGACTACCCTATTAAGGGGAATGTTTAGACAAATGCCCCACTATGGGCTGACTTATTTTGTGCTTTTGAATATGCTTTCTACAGCCTAAACTAAATGATGTGATGATATGATAGTTATTTATTTTAATATGCTTGCCAGTTTATCGTGGATAGCAACCAAACAACCGAACCTTCGTACTGGTTCGCTTCTGTTTCATTTCTTCTTATCTTGACACGGGGTTGAAAATTTTGATGTGTTCCCTTTCTTTTTGCGCAAGGCTCTTTTGACGGTAATGTTATCCTAATAACGCGCTCAGTTTTAATGCTCAAAAATAGATAGGATTATATCACAAACCATATTAAGATTCATTATCATTTTAGTGTTTATCTTTCATTGGTGAAATGGTGGGTAATGTGTTTAAGAATATTTGTTATGGTGCGAATTGATTGTTGATCATTCAGGGATATTAACTTTGCTTATAAAAAGTAAAAACTTGACTCAACAAAATTTACATCGAACATTGGCTTTCATAAACATTGGCAAAATTTCAATTCCCTTGCCTAAGGATAGTACATCTTTACAGCATCTGTGTTAATGGGGTCTCTCAATTCTGGACCATCCATTTGAGTCAATATCAGAGCACCTCATGACAGAACCTTTTTTACCACATATGGACCTTCATAGTTTGGGGTGAATTTTCCTGTGGAGTCTTGCACGTTCGGGAGAACCTTCCTTAACACCAGATCCCCCTTTTTAAAGTACCGAGGTCTCATCTTCTTATTAAATGCTCGGGCCATTCTTTGTTGGTAACACTGGCCATGACATAATGCGGTAAGTCTTCTTTCATCAATCAGATTCAGCTGATCAAGCCTCTTCTTTACCCAGTCTGATTCGGTTAACTGAGTTTCTGATAAGATTCTAAATGATGGTATCTCAACTTCAACTGGTAGCACTGCTTCAGTACCATATACCAATGAATATGGGCTAGCTCCTGTAGATGTTCTTATTGAAGTCCTGTAAGCCATGAGAGCAAACGGTAACATTTCATGCCAATCTTTGTAAGTTGTTGTCATTTTCTCGATGATCTTCTTGATATTTTTGTTAGCTGCTTCTACTGCCCCATTCATTTGAGGTCGGTAGGGAGTTGAATTTCTGTGGTTTATGTGGAATTGTTGACATAAACCTATCATCGATTTGTTGTTGAGATTGGTACCATTGTCGGTGATGATGGACTTAGGAACTCCATATCGGGCTATTATGTCCCTTTTTAAGAAGCGGACTATTACCCCTTTTGTGACATTGGTGTATGATGAAGCTTTTACCCACTTAGTGAAGTAATCGATCGCTACCAGTATAAATCTGTGGCCGTTGGATGCTGTTGGAGTGATAGGGCCAATTATGTCGATTCCCCACATGGAGAATGGCCATGGTGCTGATAACAAATGTAGCTCGTTGGGCGAAGCATTGATCCGGTTCGCATAGACTTGATACAAATGACAGTGCTTGACATATTTTATGCAATCTAATTCCATAGTCAACCAATAATATCCTAACCTCATGATTTTTCGGGCCAACATGTAGCCATTCATATGAGGTCCACATACTCCTTCATGTACTTCTTTCATCAGTTCGCATGCTTCATCTTTGTCCACACACCTCAACAGGGTGGTATCAGATGATCTCTTGTAAAGTATGGACCCACTTAATAGGAAATGGCTTGCTAACCTTCTGAGTGTCCTTTGGTCATTCTTGTTAGCCATTTCGGGGTATTTACCTTCTTGGAGAAAGGTCTTGATATCGTGATACCAGGGTTTGTTATCTTGTATCTTTTCAATTGTTAAACAGTAGGCGGGCCAACTTTCGATGTCTATTTTCATTGGTTGAACTTCGGCTCCCCTTGTTATCTGGATCATGGATGCTAGTGTGGCTAGGGCATTTGCGAATTGATTCTGAGTTCTCGGGATGTATGTGAAAGTGATTGCCTTGAATTCTTCAATTAGCTCTGTCAAGTGTTGATGATATGGTACCAGTTTGGGGTCTTTAGTCTTATATTCCCCTCTTGTTTGTAGTATGATGAGCGACGAATCCCCGTATACCTCTAATTCGCGGATTCCCATTTGGCAGGCCATTTTGAGGCCAAGAATACATGCTTCATATTCTGCGATATTATTGGTATAGGGAAATGTAAGTCTCGTCGCTGCAGGGAATTGAGTGTCGTCCGGGGATATCAATACTGCCCCAACCCCACAACCGAATACGTTGGCGGCTCCATCGAAAAACAATTTCAATTTCGGGTTCTGCTCTGTCCCAAAGTCTTCTACCGGCCTATCTTCCACTGACAATATATTCTCATCCGGAAATTGGGCCTGTAGTTCTTGGGAATCTATCTCGACAGGGTGTTCTGCCAACTGGTCGGCTAAGGCTTGCCCTTTCATCGAGTTCTGATTTACGTATGTGATGTTAAACTCGGATAGGAGCATTTGCCACTTAGAGATTCTCCTTATCAAGGCTGGTTTCTTTGCCAAGTATTTCAAGGGATCATATCTTGTTAGCAGTTCAATATGGTAATAAAGGGTGTATTGCCTTAGTCGATGCATGACCCAGATTAAAGCACAACACCTCTTCTCCACCTCTGAGTACCTCTGTTCCCCATCTGTGAACTTCTTGCTCAGATAATATATGGAACGCTCTCTTCCCTCGTCATCTTTCTGCCCCAGCACACATCCCATGGATTCAGGGAGTATAGTGAGGTATAAGAATAAGGGCTTTCCTTGTTTCGGGACTATCAAGACCGGAGGTTTTATAAGGTAGTCTTTGATTGTCCTGAATGCCTCTTCGCATTCGTTGTCCCATTCTATTGCGGCATTCTTCTTCAACAGAGGGAATAGTGGCCGGCATTTGTTGGTGAGCTGTGAGATAAATTGAGCTATGTAATTTAATCTTCCCAGTAAGCTTCTTACTTCTTTAATGGAGAGTGGGGAAGGTAACTCTAATATAGATTTCACCTTGTCAGGGTCGATTCTAATGCCCTCCTGGCTTATGACAAACCCTAACAATTTTCCCTTTGTGACCCCAAAAGTGCATTTTTCTGGGTTTAACTTAAGCTGGAACTTTCTCAGTCGTTTGAACAATTTTCTCAGGATACCTATATGGCTTTCTCCTTCTTTGGATTTGGCTATCATGTCGTCGACATATACTTCAACCTCACGATGCATCATGTCGTGAAGTATGGCGACCATGGCTCTCTGATACGTTGCCCCTGCGTTTTTTAAACCGAAGGGCATGACTTTGTAACAGAAAGTTCCCCACGTTGTGATGAAAGTCGTTTTAGTTTTATCTTTCTCAGCCATTTTTATTTGATTATATCCCGAGAAACCGTCCATGAATGAGAAGAGATGGTTTCCCGCAGTGTTGTCTACTAGAACGTTAATATGAGGTAGGGGGAAGTTATCCTTTGGCGTGGCTTGGTTTAAGTCCCGAAAGTCTACGCATACGCGTACTTTCCCATTCTTTTTCATGACAGGGACTACATTTGCTACCCACTCTGGGTAGTCGGATACTTCAATGAACCATACTTCTAGCAGTTTCTTGACTTCCTCTTTGATTTTCAGTAAGATGTCAGGCCTAAATCTTCTCAGTTTTTGTTTTTTAGGTTTGACATCTTCCCTTGTGGGAAGCCTGTGAACTACTATTGACTGGTCTAGCCCTGGCATGTCACCATACGACCAGGCAAACACATCTGCATATCCATTAATAGCTCGGTTATCTCACGTTTTTGTTCGGCACTCAAACTGGTCCCAATTTTGAGGTTCTCAAGGTTTTCCATGCTTCCTAGATTTACTGTCTCCATAGGCTCGTCGATCGAGATTCCGCCTTGTTCATGTTTTAGCCAATTTTCTTGTATTATTTCGTAGTCTAAAATATCACCTTCAACAACCGACCCAGCAGCGTTGGAAACGATATCAGCGTTTTTACTTTCTACCTGCGCGAAATATCCCTGATGTTCGATGGTAGGAGATCTGAGTAAAATGAAAGCATATATGTAAGCAAAAAAAAAAAAACATACTGTAATTGAACTTGATAAAGAGTCTCAATAAAATTTGTTTAATAATCTTTCTCTACTCTTGAGCTAACCTAGCGCTACTGATAGGATAACAAAACCAATTGTTGAGAGCCGGATGCTGGTTAGACGTGCGGGGAGTTGATTTCCCCTTGCTGTCGTCCTCTTCATTTATCCGAAGCTCTTGAATGACGTTTGCCTTTTGGAAAGATTGTTGGAGAGGTGGGATGCACATCTAGGTGTCGGTCAGCTTCTCCCTTATTTTGCCTTTGACACCTTTTGTTTGCGCTTCTTCTACGGCCGTAGGAATGTGCCCTAGTCCAAACGTCCCATGCTGCCCCTCTTTAAACTGATGGCCCTCCTTGCTGGTCACCATGTTTACTTAATTGAAAATCTGCAACCCCAGGTCTTCTGAACCTTCTTCCCCAATCTAAGGTATGGCAGTCTCTTTGTATATGGCGTAATCCTGCTCGCCCAGTACAGTGATTATCTGCCCGTTTGTGATGAATTTGACCCTTTGGTGGAGACTAGAGGGGATGGCTCCAATAGCATGTATCCAAGGTCGTCCCAAGAGCAAATTAAAAGATCTTGGGATATCGAGGACCTGGAAGGAGATGTGGAATGTTTGTGGACCGATTTCCACCAGTAGGCTCACCTCTCCTATTATGTCTCTTTTGGACCCGCCGAAAGCTCTAACCACTGTGGAGCTGGGTTTTATATTGCTTGGATCGACCCCCAATAAGTCGAGCGTTGCCAATGGGCAAACGTTGAGAGATGATCCGTTATCGATAAGTACCCGGGAGACAATGATGTCATTGCACCTGACCACTACGAATAGTGGTTTGGTATGTTGGTCTCCCTCTTCCCCTAGCTCTTCCGGAGAGAAGGATATTTAGTCCATTGCAAAGATGGAGTCCACCACGTGACCCAATTTGTCTGTAGCGATACCTTCCGGGACCTGAATCTTTTTAAGCACTTTAAAGAGTGCTTCCCTGTGAGGTTCGGATGTCGTGAGAAGGCCCATGAGCGATATCTGCGCTGGAACTTTATTTAATTGTTCCATGATCTTGTATTCACTGGCCTTAACCATCTTCATGAACGCAGCAAGTCCCTCTTCCTCTTCTTCCCCTTTTTCCACGGTGGGCTCTTCAGTCGAGCTCTTATACTTTGGATCATATAATCTCCCAGAGCGGGTGATGCCTCCCACTATAGGAGGTCGCTCTTGTTCGAGGGCCCGATAGTCGAACGGTGCAGCCTTGTAATTCTCTGCCAGTATCGGGACATTGAATACATATCTTTTTCTTGGGATTTGTACCTCGGTTGATTGTCCCTCATAGCATTGTATAACCCTGGGCTTCTGATGAGAGTTGATCATGTGGACAGTCTTCCCCTCTTCCTTTGCCGGGTTGTCCTCCTTCTCAAACTCCGGTCCCCATCCGCTAGGTGGCCCTTGCTCAGTTGGGGTATAAGAATAATTCACTAAATACTGAAATCTCCCGTGTGATTCCCCCAAAGTGCCGACCGTTGGGTCTCCAGCTGACCACCTTCTTTTAATGTGTGTTTTTGGAGTCTCCTCTGGAGCTCGGCGGGATTGCTTCTTTTGTGGCTCGGTCTTCAAGGCTTCTTTAGGAACCGACTCCTCAGATGTAATCATATTAATGGCGGGCCTGTGATTGGGCAGGGGGTTGGTGTTGACATTGGGTGCTGGGGTGTTCACGAAATCCAATTGTATGATTCCTGCATCAATTAAATCTTGGATTTTGTGTCGGAGCCTCCAGCACCTATATGTGGAATGCCCCTCCTTACCCATGTAGTAGTCACACTTGAGATTTGAGTCAAAGTTCTTGGGCTTGTACCGGTCGTTGGGGATCTCGAAACTAATCAAGTTGTCTGCCCTCAACCAAGCGAAGACTTGACTGAGTGGGATGGGGATTGGAGTGAACTGCCTTGGGACCCTGACAGCCTGAGTTTGACCCGTCGTGGGTTGCTGGACTGGGGTACTCGTGGTCTGAAATGTAACACGAGTCCCGACCTTTTCTGCTTTACCGGAGTGGACCGTGCTGACAGTGGACTCTTTAGCTCTGTTTCTTCCCACAGGCCTTTGTGTCGGTGTGACCCTAGGAGGCTCCATTGTTTGGAGTCTACAGGTGGTGATGCCGTTCTCAATCCTACAACCCGCGGCCACCAACTCTGCAAAACTGGAGGAGGTTTGGCCTACTAGATGTGAAAAGTAAGTCTTGTCCAGGGTATTGACAAATATGGATGTCAATTCCTTCTCTGATATCGGGGTTGCTACCCTAGCGGCCTGGGCTCTCCAGTGCTGAGCATATTCCTTGAACGACTCAGCATGTCTCTTCCGGAGACTTCCCAAGTCGATTACAGATGGGGCGACTTCAATATTGAACTTATATTGGTCATAAAACGCCCGAGCTAGCTTCTCCCAAGTGTCGACAATGTTGAAATCCAGGTGGGCATACCAGACCAGTGCAGGGCCTGTGAGGCTGTCTTGGAATGTCTGGAGCATGAGTTGGTCGTAGTGAGCATACTTGCTCATTTTCCGGGCATATAGCCTGGTATGCATTTTGGGGCAGCCGGTCCCATCATACTTTTCGAAATCTGGGGTCTTGAACTTCTCGGGGTATGCCTCTTCTCTGTATACTGGCAGGTTGGTGATTCCGGCCTGTTCAAAACCGTCAGGGCCCTCAATGGTTCTCATCTTGTCATGGAGCTGCTGGAAGAGTCGTTTCTCCATCTCCTTCTGCCTCTCTTCCATTTCCCTCTTCAGGTCGTCAGAGGTCGGCCCTTGGTTGCCTTTTGGCTCATATTCAAAAGTCGGGTTAAGGTGGGAATTGATCTCCTCATATTCCGGAGGCTGTCCCTCCACTGCTTTTCCCTTTCTGGCCCCTGAATACTCTTCTTGGGTTGGCTGAGTGTTGCGCAGGAGGCCGATGCTTTCAGTTAAGAAGTGAACCTGGGCAGCCAGTTGTTGGACTGTTTGTTCTAGGGACATGATCCTAGAGTCCGAGGCAGCTTCAGCATTGGTGTTGTTGCGGTTGTCACTGCTGTTGGCCATTTTTGTTCTTGAGTGCGTGAGAACTGGGCTTCTAGGAGGTTTCGATTGTTTGGAAGCTATTTTGATACCTGGATTCGCATTTTGTTTTGCTTTTAGTGTAATGAATGCATGAATGATATGCATGTGTCACGTGGATGCTAAAAGTAAAAGGGTTGACAACTGATTGACAATGTAATATTGAAACTTCACTTTTATTAATATTAAAAATTCTAGAGTTCAAAATGAAATATTACAAATAAAGATCTACTTCCTAGTTCTTTTCGTCTTCTGTTGTGGAGGCTCAGATTTCCCACTGATAACGGCTTCCAATTCTTTGACTTTGGCTTGGCATTTCTCCAATTGTGCTTCTAAGGCCTTGTTCCTTTGGTCGGATTCCTTGAAGCGTCCCTTCCAGATGTCTTTCTTATAACCTGCAGCTTCGAAGTATACTTCCATGCGAGCCTTAACCTGTTCCAGGTAGATTTCTATCTCTGGGTTGATCTTGTCTGGTCTTGGTTGGGTGACGTCTGGAACCTAGTACGCTCTTTCCCTTATTTAGTATAGCTGGCGGATTACAAAATCTCTGGTGGCTCGGTGTTTTCCCACTTCGCCATCTAGTTCCCCGAGGTCCACATTCGGGCTTTCAATTCTGGCTTCCCAAAGTGCTTTGACCTCTGCCAGCTTCACAAACTTCTCAGCTACTAACATGTTCGGATCTTGATAATAAAAGGTAACTGCTTGTACCAAGGGCCGATAAACTATGTCTTGGATAGTGCCTAATTGGCGGATCACTGAGTTTGGGTGATATCCGATACATCCGCTGATTCCGATTAAAGGCACTACTTAGAAGTTTCTGCAGGTCAAGATGATTTTGTTACAGCAACTCCACCTGGCTGTCCATAGAATATCTTCGACACTGAAGCTCCTAAGCGGCTCTACCCAATTGTGGCTGGTAAAGTCGTCGGGTAGCTTTACCTTTTCTACACATGAATCCACTAGATCCACCTGTTGGGCTAGGGTTTTCCTGACCATGTTCAACCCGAAACACTTGAGGTGGCTTACAAACCATATTAGCAGAAGGTTGAGGCTGGAGCGAAGGATCCCATGGCCTTTTTTCTTGAGGAAGTTTAAATTCCGGATCTGTTCAGCCAGTAGAGCCGGGATGTAGGATCTTCCCTCCAGGAATTGGGTCACCAGCTCTGTAACCCTGTAGTGAATATAGAAGGTCCCGGTGGGGAACAGTATGGTGGCGAAGGCTGTCAAGATGAAAGCGTTCACCCTTCTCTGTCTGTAAGTCTTGGGGTCCCCACTCAGGACGTCCTTTCTACCCCCATTGTCCTCTCGGGCGATGAACCAGGCCTCTAAATCATCCATCCGTATGCAATATCCATTGCAGTCTGCCAGGGCTTTGTTGATTGCTGTCTTACGGATGCCTAATAATCTGCTGAAGGTACCGGCTGGCCCGACCTCTAGGTCTGGAATGTAGATCTGATCGGTTAGTGCTGGAGCCTGTAGCAACTGGGTGTACTCCTCCAAGGTAGGGGTGATCTCATGCGGCCCGATAAAGAAAGCAGCAGGCTCGATTTCCCATAATTGGAGCATGCCCCAGACTAAAGGCAAATTCACCTCTATCTTTGTCAGTGAGAGTATGGGGCCGATCTTTTGCTGGATGAAGGCCTGCTCCTCCGGGTTGTACAAAGTAAACCAATGGCCCAGTACCAGCTTCGGGTCCAAAGGTTTGTACACCCGTATTTCTTTGCGGAGGAGACGGTCGACTGCACTGCTAGCCATCTATTACAATAAGAAATAGCCTAGTTACAAACAGAACTACGAAAACATTACAGGGAAATGGTCCTGAACTCCAAGGACAAAATAACAAACCATTACATTGTCATTCAATTGTCAACCCCTTATGATGTTATGTATGCAAGTAGGTTGGTTCTAATTGGTTCCCGAGCTCTATGGCCTCCCGCATTCTCGGAGAAATGGATCTCAGGCCATATCAAAGCATAGGGTGGGGTAGCCTAATCGGTCCCGAACGGTGAATCAACTCACTTCGCCCGAAACCTACACAATGGCTCCCCGTCTTAGGTTTCTAGGACGCTCCGGGTTCGACCGCATCTACTCACACAAACATATGTATGCATGCAAACCCCCACAGTAAAGAAACTAAAATCTAACTAAATCCTGAAAAGTTAGTAACAGAGTAATAATTGAAACACAGTTCTTAAAGATAACAACTCGGAGAGATCCAGGTGGCTAGCCTACTGGCATAGGTCCCCAGCGGAGTCGCCATCCTGTCGAGTCTAATTTTTGAATTCCCATTCCTAATCCGATCTAGACTAGACCCTATGCTCATCTAATGTAGATCCCCGACTTGAGTTAGGAATTTCGTTTGATTTTTGGAGTCGCCACCCAACTGTTGTTGGGAAATATTGAATTAAGACTAAAGGAGCGGATTAGTCTTAATTTGGACCACTAGTCGACGTTATTTCCTCTTTTCGTTTTTGTGAAAAGAGGAAAAGGGAAAACCAGAGTTTCTAAGTCCGGAGGCTAACCTATTAAAACCTTTACGGTTACCACCTAATCTCCTAAAATTGATCTTATTTAGAAATGTGCTTCATTGTGTTTCTGTTACTTTTTATTATGTTTTGAATTATTTCAAGAAAATGATTTTTCATCAATTTTTATGGGTTGACCCGAATGGGTGCCTACGTACCTGCTACCCAGGATCAAACAAGCCGTAGTTCGCTTTTCTGAAAACCTTAAGTTGGTTTGGTGAATTTATGAAAACCTCTTTTAGTTTATGTTCTTACCATTTTTGGGATTTTTTTCTAAAAAAAAAAACTTCTAAGCCTAAGCTTTGATTTTATTTTGAAAATGATTTTAGGGAAAAACATCAATTTTGAATTTATTTGAAGAAAAGGATTTTTCTAAGTGCTAAAACTCATTTTTTATGATTCTTTTATAATTTTTGAATTTTTTTATGATTTTTGTGATTTTTTTGTTATTTTTGTGATTTCTAAGAATTTTGTGGATTTTTGTGATTTTTGGGAATTTTTATTGATTTTCGTGATTTTTTGGGAATTTTTGTGATTTTTGGGATTTTTGGGAATTTTTGTAATTTTTGGGATTTTTGGGAATTTTATCTATCCTATTTTGATATCTAAAATTTTATTATTATTTTCCTAATTTTTTTTATTTTTCTATATTTTATTATTTATTTTACATTATTAAATCCTAAAAAACCTAATTTCTACATTTTCCTATTTATTGAAAATAAAACCTAAATCAACAAATAAATGGCTAAAGAAATAACAAAATAATAAATAACACATAATAAAATAAATTCGAAATAAATAAATAAATAAAATAAATCTGGAAAACCCGATTTACCTGGACTCGGGTCGGTGCGTGGGTCGGGTCGGTCAGGTCGAATCGGGTCGGGTCGGATCGATCGGACACGGCGGCGGGGAAGGCTCGTTCACGGCGTTCCGGTGGCCTTTTGCAGCGGGTGAGGTGTCGAATCCTAGCTTCTCGAGGTTGCTGAATCCAATGGTGGCGGTGGTTTGCTCCCAGATCGCCTCCTGGTGGTGGTTCAACTCCAGCTGGTGCTTCGCGGTTTTGGGTCTCCTCCGATGCTCTCCGATTTGCACTCTTTCCTCACTTTCTCTCAATTCTGATCTCCTTTGGCTTCCTCTACTCCTCCTCTATTTATAGGCATCCGGAAACCCTCTTGGATAAGCTCAGATCGGCCGATTGAAGCTGATCGGATTTTCGGTTAGAAAAACCAACTCCGATTTGTGTCAATCCCTCAATTTGTTGCGATTTGATTCCAATTAGATAATGTTTATCTTATTTATGTTGAAGATCTGTTGGATTTGTGCAAAAAAATCGAATCAAAACGGCCGAAATACGAATTTTTCCTTCCGCCGGCGATCTCGGACCCGAGGTAGACGACTATCACACGCCTGGCGCGTGCGTTTCCTCCTGCCAATCGGATGCTGCCACGTGTCCTGGATAAGTGAAAAAATTGCAAAACGCGGAAACTGCTCCTCCCGCGATTCGAACCCTTGACTTCGCACCCACACCGCGCCTTAGCCCATGGTCCGGACCAGCTGAGCTAGCCCACTTTCCTGATTTTTCTAATTTCGCAAATTGCATATATGCAATGCGATTTTTCTATTTTTTTGTATTTTTTGAAAAATCCAATTTTTGTAAAAATTGTTTATTATTTGTTATTGCTATTTCTGAAATCATTTTTCAAAATTGATGTGTTTTCCTATTTATTTTTATTTTTTTGAATATTTTTATTATTTTTGGTAAATTAGAGAAAAATTGAAAAAAATTGGGAAAAATTGAAAATTGATTATTTTTTAGAATTATCGATTCCTAGGGCAAAAATGGGGTGTTTACACCACCGATACCAATCAATGGAATAGCCTGAAGGTTCCTGTATGTTAAGATGACCTTATTGCAGCAGCTCCACTTAGCAGCCCAGAGATATCCTTAGCATTGAAACATTTGAGTACTTCCACCTAACTACGATTAGAAAGATCATCAGGCAGCTTCATCCTTTCTATGCAGAAATTTACAAGGTGTACTTGCTGGGCTAATGATTTCTTAACCATATTCAACCCGAAGCATTTGAGATGGCTCACAAACCAGATTAAGATGAGGTTAATGTTTGAGCGAAGGATTTCATGGCCCTTCTTCTTCACAAAATTTAGATTTCAAATCTGTTCAACTAGTTGAGCCGGTATATAAGACTTTCCTTCCAAGAACTGAAACACTAACTTTGCGACCTTATAGTGGATATGAAAGATCCCAGTCGGGAAAAAAGGATAGTTGCAAATGCTGTTAAGATGAAGGCATAAACTTGTCTTTGCTTGTAAGTATTGGGATCTCCACATAAGATGTCCCTCCTACTCCCATCATCACATCGAGCTATGAACCAAGCCTCTAATTCATCCATTCGGAGGCAATATCCGTTGCTATTTCCCAATGCTCGGTTGATCACTGTCTTGCGAATGCCCAAGAGTCTACTGAAAATGCCGACCGACCAGCCTCTAGATTTGGCACATAGACCTCGTTAATAAGTGATGGGGCCTGTAGAAGTTGAGTATATTCCTCTATAGTTGGCATGATCTCATGCGACCTAATAAAGAAAGCTGTAGGCTCAATTTCCTAAAGGTGTAAGATAGCCCGAATCAAAAGCAGGTTGATTTCCATTTTCATTAATGAGAGAATGGGCCCTATCTTTCCCTGGATGAAGGCTTGTTCCTCATGGTCATACCAATGGTCCAGTACCAGTTTTGGATCCAAAGGTTTATAGACTTGAATTTCCTTGCAGAGGAGGTGGTCAATTGTGGGACTAGCCATCTATCATGATTATAACAGAAATTTCTAATTACACATGAAATCTTTTACAAAATAAAATTGATTCCGTTACAAGTAAATGTATCTGAACTCCATAAAATGAACAAAGAAATTATATCATTAATCATTTACCGGGCCATGATTTCATGTATGTAGATAGGTGGGTTCTAATAGGTCCCCAAGCTTTATGGCCTCCCGCATTCTCAAAGAAATAGATCTCAGGCCATATTGAAGGATTGGGTGGGTTAGCCTAATCAGCCTCGAACAGTGATCATATCACTTCACTCAGAACCCACACAATAGCCTCCCATCCTAGGGTCCTAAGACGGCCTGGGTCTGACTATATCTACTCACAAGATTGCATGCATGCAAACTCAACAGTAGTAAAAATAATCCTTAAACCTCATCAAATCCTTAAAAAGTTAGTATCAGTAATATTCCACAGTGTGACGGTTAAAAGATATCTAGAAATGGTCATTTCAGAAGATTCAGGTGGCTAGCCTACCGTAGGTCTCCAGTGGAGTCGCCATTTTATCGAGTCTAATTTTTAAATTTTTCATTATGTTCCTAATCTGATTCATATTAGATCCTATGCTCATCCAATATAAATTCTCTACTTGAACTAGGAATCTTATTATTTATTTAGAGTCGCCACCCAACTAAAGTTAGGAAAAATTATTGAATTAGAACTAATTGAGCGGATTAATTCTAATTTAGACAACTAGTCGACGAAATCTCCTCTTTTTATTTCTATAATGAAAAAGAAGAAAGAAAAGCCAGAGATTCTCGACTCAGGGCTATCTTATTAACTTAAAGTTACCACCTTATCCTTCTGAAATCTAGTCATGTTTTGATAATCTTTTTTATATATTTATATATTTTTTCCTTATAAAAAAGAATGTTAAAAATTATACTATAATTATAAACACCCTATTTTGCCCCTAATAATTAATTTACAATTTTTTTCATTTTTTTTCTAATATAGCAAAAATAAAGGAAAAATATTCAAAAATAAAATAAATAAGAGAAATATATCAATTTTGGAAAATAATAATAGAAATAATAAGAAAAGGAGTTAAATATTTTTTTATAAATTTTTAGAATTTCAAAATAATATAAAAATAATAAAAATTACAATGCATATATATAAATTGCGTTTAATAAAAAAACGAGAAAGTGGGCTAGCCCGGCTGGTCTGAACTACGAACTCGTGTGTGCACAGGGGGTGTGAGGTTAGGGGATTGAATCGCGAGGGAGGCAAATTTGCGTTTTGCAATTTTTTTTTCTCTCTCCCAGAACACGTGTCAGCAGCTGATTGGACAACGCAAATGCACGCGCTGGGTGTGTGTTCATCTCCTACCTCTGTCTAAGATCGTTGCTAGCAGTAGAAAAATCAAATTTGGCTATTTTGATTCGAATTTTTGAAAAAATTCAGTAGATTTTTAACTAAAATAGGATAAACACCATCAAATCAACATTAATCTTAACAAAAATCAAAGATAAACACGAATCAAAAACAAAAAACAAAACGAATGAGGATGGGTCTCAACGGTGAGGAAGATCCGAGCTTATCAAGATTAGTTTTGAGAGCCTATAAATAGATCACGATGTAGGGAAGCTAAAGCACTAATAAGAAGAGAGAAAGGAGAGAAAATAAGAGAGATCGAAGCTTCGCTGGAGTTCGTCCAAGTCGTGACCACCGATCGAGCATCAAACCACTACCAGGAGGCGTTTATGAAGAAATCCACCACCACCATTGGATTACCTACCCTTAGAAAGCTCGGAAGCCACCTTCAAATGCCCTCGAAAACCACCGTAGAAGGACTTTCGATCGCCACCCAGTTTGAATCGATTCAACCTGATTCAACCGATCCGACCCGACCCGACTCACGAACAATGCCTGTACCCAGGTAAGTCGGATTTTTCCATTTTTTTTATCTTATTCATTTTATTTTTATTTATTTATAATTCAAAAATGAAAAAAAAAATAATATTAGGAAAAATGGTGGAATTTAGAATAGTTTTTTTTATGTTTAGTTTAGAATAGATAAAATAATAAAAATTATAAAATAATAAAAATGTCAAAAAATATAAAATAAATAAAATAAAATAATAGATAGATAATAAACAATAAAATTATAAAAAATAATAAATAATAAATAATAAAAAATTATAAAAGTAGAATTAAATAGAGGAAACTTCCTAATAAAAAAATAATGAGTCATTTTTATCACTTAGAAAAATTTTCTTAGATAAATCCAAAATTGGTTTTTCCTTAAATTAATTTTTTTAAAAAATAATAATAATAAAGCTAAAGCTTAGGTTTTTTTCCAAAAGTCTTAAAAATGGTAAAAAACGTAAATTCAAGGTATTTTCATAATTAAAATTAACAAACCCACTAAAGTTTTTTATAAAAAGCAAACTATGACTTGTTTGATCCTGAATAGCAGGAACGTAGGCACCTTTATAGGGCAATTCTAAAAAGAACAAAAAAAATCATTTTCCAAATTAGAATAAGTTTGTTTTAATCAATAAATAAAATAAGATAAAAAGATAATAAAATAAAATAGAATAAACAGTAATAAAATAAGAAAGAAAATATATTAGAATATGGTTCAGATTTCAAAAGGATAAGGTGGTAACTTTAAGGTTTTAATAAGTTAGCCCCTCGAGTTCAGAGACTCTGGTTTTCCTTTCCTCTTTTGCAAAAATGAAAAGAGGAGATCTCATTGACTGGTTGTCCAAATTAAGATTAATCTGCTTAGTTAGTCCTAATTCAGTAAGCTTTCCTAACGTCAGTTGGGTGGCGACTCCAAATAAAATAAAATTCCTAGTTCAAGTCGATGATTTATATTAGATGAGCAGAAGGTTCAATATAAATCAAATTAGGAATATAAATGAAAAAATAAAAAATTAGACCAGACAATAATGATTTGGAAAATGATTTTTTTATTCTTTTCAGAGTTGCCCCATAAGGGTGCCCACGTACTCGTTATTCGGGATCAAATAAGTCGTAAAGTTCGCTTTTCATAAAACTTTAGTAGATTAATTAATTTTAATTATGAAAACATATCGAGTTTACGTTTGTTATCATTTTGAAAATTTCTAAAAAATTATAAGCCTAAGCTTTAATTAATTAAAAAAAAACTTCTGATTTAAGAAAGATCAATTTTGAATTTATTTTGAAATTTTTTTCTAAGTGATAAAACAATTCATTATTTTTTATTAATTTTTAATTCATATTATTAATCTACCCTTATTTATTCCTAAATTTTTTATTATATATATATTAAAAAATTCTTTATTTCTAATAAATAAATAAAGTAAATAAAATAATAAAATATCAACTAACCTAGATGCGGATTGTGGGTCGGATCGGGTTGGGTCACAACAGTCGGAGGATCCTCATTGGTGGCGTTCCGGTGGCTTTCGAAGGCAGTTAAGGGATGCCTCTAAGCTTTCTGAGGGTGGGTAATCCAACTGTGGTGGTGGATTTTTTCAAAAACTCCTCCAGGTGGTAGTTCATAGCTTGGTCGGTGGTTGCGGCTAGGGGAACTCCGGTGAGCTTCGAAATATCTGATTTTTCACTCTTTTCTCACTTTTGATCCATGATCTAGCTTTCCCCATTGTGCTCTATTTATAGGCACCAGAAATAGAGCTGGATAAGTTTGGATTTCCCTCCAACAATCTCGAATCGTATCTACGGTTAAAACCCACCTTCGATTTGCTCTAAATTCGTGTAAATATTTGATTTTGTTACGAACTTGAATGATGTTTATCTTATTTGTGTTAAAGATTTGTTGAATTTGTGCAAAAAATTGTATCAAAATGGTCGAATTTCGTTTTTTCCCACGACCGGCAATCAATTTGGACGGAGGTTGAAGATGATCAAGCGTTCGGTGCGTACGCTCCCTCTGTCCAACCATAAGTTGATACGTGTCCTAGGCGAAGAGAAAAAATTGCAAAACAAGAATTGCTTCCCCTGTGTTTTGAACCCTTGACCGAGCACCCCCCGCGCATGCAAGGCCGAAGCTTGGACCACCAAATCTCATATTTATTTTACACGTCTATTATACATAAGTGTGGTGATTTTTATTTATTTTATATTATTTTAAAATTCTAAAAATTTTTAAAAGTTATTTAACCTCTTTTATTATTATTCCTACCATTATCTTCCAAAATTGAGATGTTTTTCCTATTTATTTTATTTTTTCAATATTTTCCTTTATTTTTTACTAAATAGAAGAAAAATTAAAAAAATGGAAAATTGCAGAATTGATCACTATTTGTGATTAAAGGGCAAAAATGGAGTGTTTACAGGGGTCCTAACATTTTATCTAAATAATTTATCCTTTACAATTCTTACTCCATCATTCTGGTCTTCCAAAACTCTCGACATTTCACATCTTATCTCATCTCGAGTTTTCGAAATTGCTACCTACAAAAAGGGTCTGTGGTAGGGTAAGTACACTATGGCTCAGTGAATGAGATGGTAACACTTTCAATGTTACGTACACACAAGCAATTTCAAATCAAGTTATCAAAACATATGCTATACATGAACAACCATATGAATGCAGCATCTTACGTGGTCTTTCGGTAATCGACGTGAAGTCTAGGGTTTACGCCCCCTTTGACCTTGGGTTGGGGGTTCCGAAGCCACCATCAGTGCCCGAGTCTTACACACATCTTTATTACTCTTATCACTTATATATATTATGTCTTAGCTTTAATGTTTTAGGCTCAAGTGCCTCAATACATCGAGCATTACACCCCAAGAGACAAGCTGGACTAAGAACCGTCAAGGCGCGATAATCCCTTAATCATTTAATTTGCACTTGGCGGAACATCAATCATTTGATCACTTCCGGTGCATCCTGTAGTAGTGATGGCCTTCAATCTCATGCAATGTCTCGTGGAAATGCATATCAAGTTTTAATTGAGTCCACTTATTTAATTAATTGATTCGAGGTGACCAAACAACATATATATAGTCGCATCTAATTCTCATTAAAGGCAATGAAGTATTTACCAAGCATTTCAAGTCTACCACTCCAAGAACAATCAATAGGGATCCAGTGAAGTCCCATAGGCAATCCACTACATCTCATTTTCACACATAAGCAAGATCACACTTTTCACATCACAGAACAAACAAGAAAACCGGACCTAGCGAATGGGAGCCATCCAGCTATACATCAGGTCTTGGTTACTTAACACCTCTATACCATTTATCTTAAACGTCAAATCAACCACTCGAGATTGATTTACGATTGTCATTCGTGACACCTCTGTGTCATCGCACTTCTTAAGTGCTCAGTTATACACATATCCGAGAGCCAACAAAGTTGTCTCGTACATCCCTTCTAAGTCCTTGTAAACACCCCATTTTTTCCCCTAATAATTAATAATAATCAATTTTCATTTTTTTCACTTTTTACAATTTTTTTTATAATTTACCAAAAATAGGAAAAATATTCAAAAAATAAATAAATAGGGAAAATATATCAATTTTGGAAAATAATTGTAGAAATAATAAGAAAATGAGTTAAATAATTTTTACAAATTTTTTGAATTTCAAAATAATACAAAAATAATAAAAAGTGCATTGCATATATGTGAATTGCGTAAAAAAAAAAAAAAAACTAAGAAGTGGGCTAGCCCAGCTGGTCCGAGTCATGACCTAAAGTCACGCGGGGGTGAGCTCGGTTGAAGGTTCGAAACTCAAGGGAAGCATTTTCGCGTTTTGCCCGATTTTTATTTTTTCCTGGGACATGTGTTAGCTCGTGATTGGACAGAGGGAGCGCACGCGCCAGGCACGTGATCATCTTTGAGCTCCGTTTGAGATCGTCGTTGGTGAGGAAAAATTTAAATTTCGGCAATTTTGATGCGATTTTTACATGAAATCCACCAAATCTTTAATTGAAATAAGATAAATATCATCCCATTGGAATCAAATCACAACAAATCGAAGGATTTACACAAATCGAAGATGGGTTTTTCAACCGAAATTCGATTTGCCCCAATCGAAGGAAATCCGAGCTTATCCAGCTTGATTTCTGGTGCCTATAAATAGAGCACGATGTGGGGAAGCCAAAGCACGGATCAAAAGTGAGAAAAGGAGTGAAAATAAGAGAGATCAAAGCCTCGCTGGAGTTCTTCAAGCCGTGACCGCCGACCAAGCTTCGAACTGCCACTAGGAGGCGTTTTTGGAAAAATCCACCACCACCATTGGATTCCCTACCCTCGAAAAGCTAGGAAACGACCTCTCAACTTCCTTAAAAGTCGCTGGAATGCCACCACCGAGAAGCTCCAGCCGCCGTGCTCGATTCGACCGACCCGACTAGATCCGACCCGATTCGATCCAACCCGCACACCATATCTGGACCTAGATAAGTTGGATTTTTTTTATTTTTGATTTTTATTTATTTATCGTATTTTATTTATTTTTTATTTATTTATTTATTCATTTGTTATTTATAATTCAAAAAATAATATTAGGAAAATGTTAGAATTTAGATTAGTGTTTTTTTAGGTTTAGTTTAGGATAGAATAAACAATAAAAGAATTATAAAAATCATTAAAAAATATTGGAAAATAATAAATAAAAAATAAAAAAATAAAAAATATATCTTAGGAAAAATGATAGAATTTAGATTTTTTATGTTTAGTTTAGGGTAGATAAAATAATAAAAACAAAAAATTAATTAATTAATAAAAAAATAAATAAAAACAAATAATAATAATATTAGAGGTAGGTTAATAATAGAGAAATAAAAATTAATTTTTATCACTTAGAAAAATCATTTTCTTAAATAAATCTAAAATTGGTTTTTCCTTAAATTATTTTTTTTCAAAAATAAAATAATCAAGCTTAGGCTTAGATTTTTTCCAAAAATTACTAAAATGATAAAAATGTAAACTAGAAGTAATTTTCATAATTAAAATTAACAAACCCACTAAAGCTTTTCATGAAAAGCGAACTAAGACTTGTTTGATCCTGAATAAAAGGTACGTAGACACCCATTTGGAGTAACTCTAAAAAGAATAAAAAATCATTTTTTTCATAGTAGAATAAGTTATTCAAAAACACAACAAAAAGATAACAAAAAAATAAATAACAATAAAAAATATTAGGATAGGGTTTAGATTTTAGGAGAATGGGATGATAACTTTAAGGTTTTAATAGGTTAGCCTCCGAGTCCGCAACTCTAGTTTTTCCTTTTCTCTTTCACAAAAATGAAAAAAGGAAATCCGGTTAACTAGTTGTCCGAATTAGGATTAATCTGCTCATTTAGTCCTAATTCAATAATCTTTCCCAACTTCAGTTGAGTGACGACTCCAAAATAAGATGCAATTCCTAGTTCAAGTCGAGGACTTATATTAGATGAGCATAGAGTCTAGTATAAATTGGATTAGGAATGAAAATGAAAAAAAATAAAAAATTAGACTCGACAATCCTCAATACATCTATGTATAATATATATATATATATATATATATATATATATATATATATATTTATATCTACACATATACATAGGTTCGTAACATATCTTTAGTTAAAGAACAATTTACTAGAGACATTTCCTTACGTACTTAAGAGAGCAAGAAAATAGAATTGTTAAGTTGAAAAATCAAGGTTACACTCATAATTTGTATAGTTATGGGCATGAGTGTATTCTATATATATAATAGGAAAATAAATTTGCCTAAGTATATATTCACATCCAGAAGTAAACTTTGATATGTATACATAATGATATTTATATATCCTATTCCAGCTATGCATACCTATTCGGTAGCTATAGAGAAAAAGTTAGGTTTATGTATTTTGGTCTAGTTTAAAGAAAACGATTTCAAATTGTGATATTAGACCTATAGTAATAGCACTGGTAGTATGGTGCGAAATGCTATCGTTAAGGTAATGGCATCTAAACTCTCAGTTCATTCTATCCTCTACATTCTTTAAACAGTACTCATCTATAACCTATCTAACTACCAATTTCTTTATAACTTCTTTCCTAAACTTATTTAACCCCACTATATAACTCAAACTTAACACAAATCACATTCATTTGCAACTACAACAAAGCAATTGAATTTACATACATAGCATATCAACATACAACACAACATCGTAGCATATCATTAAGTTTTGCACTCACTTATTTAGGGTTGTCATAGTCCTAACTGGAGTTGAGCGATTCCACTTGGTAAGCCCTTTACCTTCCTCTTGAAATCAGTATCCTTCTGCAATGCTTCCTCAACCCAATCATAGAAAGCAGTATCTTTACTTGACCTTGGTAGTTTCTTGGCACCTGATATGTGTACTCCACTCGCTATGCGTTTGATGGCAAGGCGTGAAGTCTCCTCCTTAAGGAACTTTGGGTGAATAAGATTCGAAACATTGAACACTTCTTCAACGTGATCCCGATACAGGGTTCCAAAAGGAATGACCTTCCTACGAATCATCGCTTCCAACACCCCAAGTTGTTGTGATCAACTATCTGCTTTCCTTGTGTAGAAGTCGAGCAATGAAACATCTTCGACTTGCCAAATTTGGAATTCCTTATTCTATGTATGTAAGATACCATTAGAGAGAATAACTAAAGGTCTTGCATTAGGGTATTTGGCTAAGAATGATCTTCCTCAACATTCTTTTGAACATTCCATTGCGAAATCCATTTCATTCCAAACATCCCTCAGGCCATCATCTTGGACGTTGCTCGAATCATTCCTTTTACAATCTACACCAACATAAACACCTCTCCTTTACATGAAGAATCTTTGAACTTTTTATTTCTCAATTTGTCTCTAATATCTTCCAACGAACTACTTGTAGGACAACTCGTAGGATTTAGTAGTCCTTAAAGGTTTTGTATCACCTTCTTTTTTCTCTCCTTCGTTGACATCTCTAGCTACAGGGTTTCCCATCATTTCTACTGGTTTTTATCCTTACTCATGCTTCCATTACCATACATACACCAACCATTCCTATACACCACGTACACACCAACATACTCTTATCCATGTACATACACATTTCGCACACACCACACACGCACCTACACATACATACACACAATCATACCATACACCTAGTTACATGCACACACAACTGCACTTTGCTATCCTCTTTTCTCCTCAAGTCCACATGCACACACACACACCACTAGTGCATACATACACACATACTCCACTCACATCTCACACCACCGACATACACATACGCACATACTCCATTTACACTTCACATCACCAATACATACATACCCACATACTCTGCACATACTACACACCTTCCATATACATACATACATACCCACATACACCACACTCACCTTCCATACTCGCACACCATTTCATACATATACACACATACCCACACACACCATACTGTAAACACCCCATTTTTGCCCTAGGAATGAGTAATAATCAACAATAATCAATTTTCAATTTTTTCCAATTTTTTCTAATTTTTCCCTAATTTAGCATAAATAATAAAAATATTCAAAAAAATAAAAATAAATAGGAAAACACATCAATTTTGAAAAATGATTTCAGAAATAGCAATAATAAATAATAAACAATTTTTACAAAATTTGGAATTTTCAAAAAATACAAAAAAATAGAAAAATCGCATTGCATATATGCAATTTGCGAAATTAGAAAAATCAGGAAAGTGGGCTAGCTCAGCTGGTCCGAACCATGGGCTAAGGCGCGCGGTGTGGGTGCGAGGTCAGGGGTTCGAATCGCGGGAGGAGCAGTTTCCGCGTTTTGCAATTTTTTCACTTATCCAGGACACGTGGCAGCATCCGATTGGCTGGAGGAAACGCACGCGCCGGGCGCGTGATCGTCGTCTACCTCGGGTCCGAGATCGCCGGCGGAAGGAAAAATTCGTATTTCGGCCGTTTTAATTCGATTTTTTGCACAAATCCAACAGATCTTCAACATAAATAAGATAAACATTATCTAATTGGAATCAAATCACAACAAATTGAGGGATTGACACAAATCGGAGTTGGTTTTTCTAACCGAAAATCTGATCAGCTTCAATCGGAGGAAATCCGAGCTTATCCAGCTTGGTTTCAAGTGCCTATAAATAAAGGAGGAGTAGAGGAAGCCAGAGGACGAATCACAATTGAGATAAAGTGAGGAAAGAGTGCAAATCGGAGAGCATCAGAGGAGACCCAAAACCGCGAAGCACCGACCGGAGTTGAACCACCACCAGGAGGCGATCTGGGAGCAAACCACCGCCACCATTGGATTCAGCAACCTCGAGAAGCTAGGATTCGACACCTCACCCGCTGCAAAAGGCCACCGGAACGCCGTGAACGAGCCTTCCCCGTCGCCGTGTCTGATCGATCCGACCCGACCCGACCCGACCCGCGCACCGACCCGAATCCAGGTAAATCGGGTTTTCCAGATTTTTTTATTATTTATTTCTATTTATTTATTTTAGTTATTTATTTATTCTGAATTTATTTATTATGTGTTATTTATTATTTTGTTATTTCTTTAGCCATTTATTTATTTGTTGATTTGGGTTTTATTTTCAATAAATAGGAAAATGTAGAAATTAGTTTTTTTTTAGGATTTAATAATGTAAAATAAATAATCAAATAAAAAAAATATTAGGAAAATAATAATAAAATTTTAAATGTCAAAATATGATAGATAATAAACCAAAAATTCCCAAAAATCACAAAAATTCCCAAAAATCACGAAAATCAACAAAAATTCCCAAAAATCCACAAAATTCTCATAAATCACAAAAATAACAAAAAAATCATAAAAATCATAAAAACATTCAAAAGTTTTAAAAGAATCATAAAGAATGAGTTTTAGCACTTAGAAAAATCCTTTTCTTCAAATAAATCAAAATTGATGTTTTTCCCTAAAATCATTTTCAAAATGAAATCAAAGCTTAGGCTTAGAAGTTTTTTTTTAGAAAAAAAAATCCCAAAAATGGTAAGAACATAAAGTAAAAGAGATTTCATAAATTAAAATTCACCAAACCAACTTAAGGTTTTCAGAAAAGCGAACTACGGCTTGTTTGATCCTGAGTAGCAGGTACGTAGGCACCCATTCGGGTCAACCCATAAAATGAATGAAAAATCATTTTCTTGAAATAACTCAAAAGCATAATAAAAAGTAACAGAAACACAATGAAACACATTTATAAATAAGATCAATTTTAGGAGATTAGATGGTAACCATAAAGGTTTTAATAGGTTAGCCTCCGGACTTAGAAACTCTGGTTTTCCCTTTTCCTCTTTTCACAAAAACGAGAAGAGGAAATCACGTTAACTAGTGGTCCAAATTAAGACTAATCCGCTCATTTAGTCTTAATTCAATATTTCCCAACAACAGTTGGGTGGCGACTCCAAAAATCAAACGAAATTCCTAACTCAAGTCGAGGATCTACATTAGATGAGCATAGGGTCTAAGTCTAGATCGGATTAGGAATGGGAATTCAAAAATTAGACTCGACACACACCTTCCATATACATACACTAATTCTCACACACACCACACATCATCCATACACATATACACATACCTTTATACACCACACACCTTCCATATGCATATACACACACCCTCACACACCACTTACCTTCCATACACATTCACACATACCCGCACACATCACACACCACCCATACACATATACACATACCCGCACACCCCAATTTACATCTAATTTCCCATGCTTTTCCTTCTTCTCCCGCCGACTCCTTTTTCCTCTTTCTTTTTCTTCCCTTTTCCTTTCTCTCCTCTCTTCCACACTAGCCTTCCCTTTTCCTCTTTTCCCTCTTCTTTTCTCCCCTTTCCTTCTCCTTTCCCTCCTCTCTTCCATGTTGCTTCCCTTTTCCCCTTTTTCCTTTTTCTTTTCTTCCCCTTTCTTTCTCCTTCCTCTCCTCCCTTCTACGCTACTTCCCTTTTTTTCCTTTTTCTTTTCTTTTCCCTTCCCTTACAGCTTTACCCTAGCTGGACGTCACCAAACCCCCTCTCCTCATTGTACAACATACACATATATGCATATATATTTTCCCCTAAAATATAAGTAGAATTTACACTACTACGTGTTATTCATGCTCAAAATACTTATATCTAGTGTATTTTTAGCTATTCTAAAAATTTTCTAAACTAAATACAAATTTTAATACGATTTGATAATTGTATCTAAATTCCGAAAAATAAATCCGTTTCATGTAAAATTGGTCTAGTTGAGTTACACTCACCTCAAGGAATACTCTGGCGGTCACAAATCGTCAATCGAACATCGTATGTGAAAGTTATGAATTTTTTTCTTCAATTTTTCTTTTTCCCTCTTTTCTCTCTTTTCCTCTTGTCTCTCTCGCTGTCTCATCTCCTTTGTTCCTCTCTTGCTTTCGGTGCGTTCTAGAGCCTTCTTTTCTTTCTTTTTTTTTTCTTGTCGCTGTTCATTGTTATGTATATATATATATTATTTTATATTATAATTATTTATATTTTAATATTCCGCATGGGCACAAATGATATTTTTAATAATTTATTACGAAACTTTACATCTAAGCTAATTTGATTATTCCGAACATAAATATTTACTTTAAATTTTCATTTAAAATTCCTAGATCCATAATTTAAATTAATTTCTTTTTTTTTTCTTGCTGTTGTTCACCGTTATGTATATGTATATGTATATATTATGTTATATTATATTTTATATTATAATTATTTATATTTTAATATTTCGCATGGGCACAATGATATTTTTAATAATTTATTACGAAACTTTACATTTAAGCTAATTTGATTATTCCGAACATAAATATTTACTCTAGATTTTCATTTAAAATTCATAGATCCATAATTTAAATTAATTTCATTATTTAACCTAATATTGTTTGAAATTTGTGTTTCAGAAAATTTTATTCTTTTAATTTAATTTACTCGAACTAAAGTTAGGATTTACAATTATTTTTATTTATCTGTTTATATATCTATATTTGGATATTTTTCAATTACTTCACTTCCTAAATTTATTCAGTAATATATTTCATATAATTTAATTTGTTACACTCATTATCTTCTTTTCCTTGCAAAAGTCGTTCTTTCTAATTGTTTTATTTTTAAAACCTATTTTTATCACAAATTATTAAGATAATATTTATGTGTCGCAAAATTTGAATTTTTTTTGTCGTATATTTCTCAAAGTTTTTAATATTGCGAAATTGTCCGTCTCGCTACCCTGACCTAAAAGTATTTATTATTCTACTTATTTTCTTTAATTTACATATAGTTTTTAAAAAAATTTAGGACTTTACAAAAACAATTCTTAATGGTTTGAATATGAGAAGTTATCTGAGAGAAAGAGTATGTATGTGTGTGCGTGCACGAGAACAAGAGAGAGAGAGTATGTTGATTGGCATGTGGATTTTTTTTTATTGGTTACATAATAGGAGAAATAATTTTTAAAGATATAAAGAGGTGTCTTTCCCTTTAATAATATAGATTAGCAGATGATGCAAATTATCAAATGCATGAAACATATAATCAAATTATAGTAATTCATCCACCTACAAATTTTGCAATGAAAAACATATAAATTAAAGCACCAAACTAATTATATGTCTCAATATATAATATTTTTGTTTCTCTTTTTTCACTAATAAATTTCCATTGTATAAATCTCATTTAAACTCAAAATAATCATTTTATTGTTGTTTCTCTTTTCTTGGAAAGTAGCCACACATGTTGCTCCATTTAATTGGAAGTGTAAGAAAAATACAATAGATTAAATTATAAAAACTTGTGCTTTACCTTTGAAACTACAAAATTCTAACCTTAATAATAAAGATTCCTAAACCAAAAAGAAAAAAAAAAAAAGAAAGAAGGAAAGAAAGAAAAGTCTAAAAATGCAAAAAATAATATGAATAATTTGTAGAATATATGATATTTCTTTATAATTTCCCATCTTAGTTGTACATTTTGATTTTATAATTTTAATAAATGAATTAGTAATGTATTTCCTTATATATATATATATACATATATATATATATATTTTTTTTTTTGAGATTGCTTATGCATAATTTATTTTTCTTTCTTAAACCATCGGTCATTTTATCATTGTTAAATCTTAATAAATCAAATTATAGTAAATACATATTAATGTATAGAGCCATTATTACTACCGTATATTGATAAGTCTATATAGTCGAACTATAGTAAATACACATGAATATATAGTAGAAATTATATTCCTATATAGTCAAGCTATAATAATCATTTAATACATAGTAATATACATATTATAAATACATATAAATATAAATTCTGATAATTCTTAAATATAGTAAATACACATTAATTCATAATAATAATAACTATTATCTATGATATTAAAACAAAGAGTTGACTTTTAATGTCTTACGCTTTCTCATAATTTTTAATTTTGAATTTTATCAAATAATCTCTAAATGCTTAATATTTTTAACAAATAATTAGTAGGTAAAAGTTAATAATGTAAAGAACCATATGTTTTATTAAAAAATTATTTACCTTTGGGCTTTAAAACTCTATGTAAGGATTAAAAATATGGAAAAAAAAGACTTTAGAGTTTTTAAAGGATATCACCAATATAAAATTACATAAATATTTACTTATCGGAATACAACATAAGACAATAATGCTAATCATAGTTTATTTGCTATGATTTGGAACTTATCATATGCTTGCAAAAGTAATGAAAAAGTACATTGGTCAAATAAATTATTATACAATATTGTAAATATTACTTATATGAATAGACACAATCTATTTTTTTTTTCACATATCTATATTAATTAAAAAATTTAAAAGTATATTTTTCATAAACTTTAATATTAATTATATACTTTATAAAATAAAAATAAAATTTTTGCTTATTCCACATCTTAACAAATGATTTTAGAAATATCAACATTTTCTAACACTAAATTTTACGGAGGATCTCAAAGGAAATGTCTACATTAAAAGTGATCCTCATTAAAACTCATATCCAATCTTTATTAAACCAAATGCAAATTCTATAATTTGTATTCGTTAATACTTAATCTAAAATGCATAGATTTTTGCATAAATAATTTTCAATACCAATGATTGCATTGTAAAAATCTCTACATTTAGAGTTTTTTTTTTTACCACAAAAATATTGGTGTTATTTTTTAATTGCAATAGCATGTTTGAGATTTATGTAAATACTTAATAAAGCATCAAACATCTTTTCGATTGCACAAAACACATAAAACTAAAAAATTTTAAAACATATCCAAACTTTTCATTTTAATCAAAATGAAGAAAGCAAAGGATTGGAAAAAATTGTAACAAATGAAATTTAAGCAAATTAACTTCCTTTACTTTTTTTTTGGTAATATCTTCATAAAGAAGAAAATAAAACGTAGATTTGATCAGCTTAATTAAACCTAAGAAAAAAGAGAGCATATAAATTCAAAATTTCACCATTTTTCTACTGTTAAGATCTTAAAAAACAAATACTAATCCATCCTCAATTTGAAAAATAATTTAAACTCAAAATGTAAAAGTAATCCAAATGCAGAAAAAAAAATCAATAAAATATAATAATAAATCAATAAAATATAATAATAAATTAATAAAATGAAATAATAAAAATAAGTAAATAAATATTAAAATTGGAAGATAGGGAGAAAATATAAAAGAGATCAATATAAAGTTTACGTAAAAGAAATTAGATAGAAAGGGTGTTGAGTAAACCTAAGAAATTGGATTCAAAGAGTTAAATAATGAGTGTGTGTTGTGGTAAAGACAAGATTGCTCATGAAGTATTGGAGGCAAAGTTGGTTGTCTGGAAACCATAAAAGCTTGAGATCTTGTATTTGGGTTTGTTAAGAGTACATAAATAAGGTGCCATTACACAAAAAATATAGGCTATACGAGTGATTTTAATAAGAACTCATGACGCTTTCCAAAATTGTTAATATTGATTTTAAAGTAAAGCTATAATAAATATGAGTAGTGAGAATCGTTATTGTTTTCTTAAGTCATGATAAAAAACTTTTAATATAACAAAAAAGAAAAAAATAAAAAGGAAAAGCAAATTCCCCATTTTTGCCTTTGTTTATTAATGGATAGAAGAATTTCAATTTAACTGTGTAATTTCGTTAATTTAGAGATAGTGAGATAAAAAAGGTTTGATTTATGATTCTACATTGTGAAGAAGAAAAGAGAGAATAGGTAGAGAGATAATTGCATATATTTAATAATTGAAAATAATTTTCCATATTTATAAATATGGGTAACTACTAGTAAAATAATGGGATAAAAGTAGTCATTTCCATCCAAAAGGATGAATTAAAGTAATTGACATCTATAACCCTATTAAAGTAATACAAAAGAATACATTGCGTAAGATAACAAATAGTAAATTGTATAAATGTTAATACATTACAAATGGCAATTTGGGCAAATGGAGCAAGATACTAAAATCTGATGCAATCCGCTTAAATAGTGTAGATATGGATTAGGTAAAAATAGGGAAAAATCATTATTTTATACAATTGATTAATTTATATCTAATTAACAACTAAAGAATTGAATTGAATAAAAAAAACCATTATTTTTTTCGGTGAAAAAAAAAACAAAGAAGCTACCGCATTCGGTTAACTAAAATGTGCTCTGAACGTTGAGAGCGCGGGAGGATATGGCCCATTGTGCCCGACCATGCCTAGCATCGATGCCCTTGCATATCATTGTTTGCCTCTGGGTCCGCTTTCTGCTCCCACTATTCCACTCACAAGTCTCACCACACGCCTACGCGTACACATCGAAAACAAAACAATCCCAAAAGCAGTTTAAACATAGCATAAATATATTTATATATATATATATAAACAAATACATGCTTTTCCTTTTCTTAAAATAACAATAATAAAAAAAACCCAGTAACTTTCTTTTAAAATTATTTGATCGCCCTTTTCTCTAGCCACCCTTTTCACCTTTTCCACCTGTGCAAAGACCCATCTCAGTACTGTACACACGACAAGAGCATCATTTAGAAAATTTTGCCCTGTTCAATTTAAAAGAAAAAAAAAATCCCTAATGTTATAGTTTTGTTTTACTTGTATTTCTAACTCTATTATGATTGTTGTTGTAATCTGTTTTGTTCCGTACAAAGACTAATCTTTTTTATATTTTAATATTATGATATAGATGCGAAAGAATATTTTTGGTTATATATTTATCGATTTATGTATTAGTTAGCTTTATTTCTATATAAAGTTCAGGTAAAAAAACTTTCATATAATCTATGTTCCCTTATCAATCATTGTACCATTACTATTATCTTTATTTTATTTCTAACAAGTAATCCTTTTCATTTCTAAATACTCATGTTTTTTAAAAAAGTTACGTGTGCTTCAAATGTATAAGAAGTTCTCAAATATTTTTTATTTTTATTTTTTCAAGTAAGAGGAGATATACAATATTATTGTATATTCATTAATCTAAGTAATTAAGGAATGTAATGAAGTGGAATTTAGTGTATCAATTTTTTTGAATAGTTATTATTAGTAGTTGGCACATACATTATAAGTATGTGACCTAGTAGTATTTTTGGTTTAAGTAATTATTATTCTACTTGATTTAGGAAATGTGTCTGTTTGTAAATCTCTATTTTGTTTTATAGCTGGGCTCCTCTATTTTTTTATTTATTTAATCTTATATAGTTTTTGTAATTTTTATTTAATTCAACTTGAGATTTAAACACATTAAAACCACATTAAGATCTTTTTAGAGCTACTTATTTTATGCTAGACTAATTACCTATTTTATGCCCTTTCGTTATAATTATTTTTTTAAAAAATGTTTTGCTTAAAATTAACTTGCCAAATATCATTCTTAAATCATGAGGTAGATAATGCAATTTTATTATGGATGTCAATTTGTATTTTAAATTTCAATTTAAACTTGTGATTTTGAAATTATAGGCTTAAAATATGATATTTAAAATATTGAAATTTATAAAAAAATTGTGATTTAAGCATACATGATTGAAAAATGCAATCTGAAAATTACATATTAAAATTGCAATTTCTGTATAAATATTAAGTTTTCAAGATTACCATTTTAAAATAATATTTATCAAATTAGTTTCACTATGAGCTTATTATTATTATTTTTAGTATTTTTTTGAAGTAATTTAAAAGGAGAGGGTACTTTTCCTGCTTTCTTCAACGGGATCCACCGCCCAACATAAAAATTCATCTCCATCGGAAGTTATAAAACCTAAACGGCCCTCTGTTCCCCAGCATTAGTTCATTTCCAATTTTAATCCAGTCTCTCTCCGCAAATGCAATTTCTTTCTTTATTTACTCTTCTGTTTCTCTCTGACGTATAAAAGAAGAAAGAAAGAAAGAAAGAAAGAAAAAAAAAGAAGTAAAACCACAATAAAAAAATTTGATAGGTAGGGTTCTTGCTCTTCTTCTACATCCTTCCCATCATCCTCCTTCTCTCCCCCTCTTTCATTTTCATCTTTTCAATAACCATACCTAATTTTTTTTTTTTTTAAAGAATAAGAAAAAGATCTGACTTACTCACTTATCCGATACTGTACCATTATTATAACTACTTCTCTCAAACTGTACAGTCCAGATAGATCTCCTCATCATCAAACCCGAGCCCTTAGGGTTTTCTTTTTCGTTTGATTTATGCTCTCTTGCTATCAGTTAGTTGATTTTTGGTTATGGATGGTTTCGGTGTCAACGGAGATAGCCGTATTAATCTAACTCAGGATCCTAAGCAACTCGGTGATACTTCTTCAGGTTCGGTTTTTCAGTTATTTTCTTTGATAGTAGATCCAATCTTAGGTTCATTTTGGAAGGATGAGTTTCGTGTTGTTGATTTCATCATTCGTGTCAAATTGAAGTGTAATTCAGCTCCGTCGATTAAGTTCGTTGCGAAACCTTAGTTTTTTGATTCTTTGAAATGAATTGATTGCGTTTGGAGTGATATCGTAGAGCTGAATTTGTTAACGTGTTGATTTTTTTGTTGAAAAACTCTGAAACTGTGCATGTTTGATGTTTGAAATGGACAATTATATGAGTTTAGCTATATAGTGAATGTAGAAGTAGATATCTTCTTCGTGAAATGCAAAATTTTTGTTGAATTGCTTTTGTATTGCTGTTTACGTAGTTCATATTTGATTGAAGTGTGATTGTGTTAATCGATATAAAGTTAGCGGTGGGGTCAGTAGGTTTTTGATTGGATGAATGAATTGATTGCCTTTGGAGTGGAATCAGAGAGCTGAATTTGTTGATTTTGTTGCTAAAAGCACTTTGAACCAATGCATACTTGATGTTTCAAAAGGGGAGGGAAATTGTGCAAGGGGAAGTTGATATTGTTTTCAAGAAATAACGAGCTATAGTTATTTTCCCCCAAAAAGGGTTATAATATCTGTGCCTATGCAGGTACTTATAAACTCACTATTGAAACATTTTAGGCTTCTCAGATGGATATGCTTACTAATTAATGCTGCTAAGTATGTGTCTGGTCATGCAATTAGAATGGGTGTTATAATTTCATTTGGACTCAAGTGGTACGTGTTTTACTAATTGGGATCCCTGGTGTGGCAGGCGGTGAGGTGTTCGATGCATCTCAGTATGCTTTCTTTGGTAATGATGTTGTTGAAGAAGTTGAATTGGGGGGATTAGAAGATGAAGATGGTGATGGTGATGTTCCTGCTGCAGCATTGGATGAGGAGGAGTTTCTATTTGACAAAGAAGAGGTTATATTTCCTTTCTCTGTTATTGAAGATTTTTTGTATTGGATTAGTTGTATCTCATGTGATTTTTTTTTTTTGATAAATGAAATTTATTAATCCAAAAGTTGTACAATCGTCAAAGACGAGTATATATTACATTAAGGTACAGAAAATCATAATGCAAAGTACAATTGGCTAGGGATAGCCCTAGATTACAATAGATTAGTGTAGGTTCTAATCTGGTTTGCAATGGAACCCACAACGGGGATAGCATCTCCTAGTCGTATTTTGTTGCGTAATCTCCATATGCAATAGATTGATGCAGCTAGTGCCGCTCTCCAAGTTTTGAATGTCGGATATGAGGAATCAACTGTTGCCATCAAGAAATTTGTGGTCCCTTGCCAGTTACTAAATGATGCAGGACATTATAAACAATCGCAAATCAAGCTCTAGATCTATGAAGTATAGTTACAATAAAAAAATAAGTGGGCATGATTTTTCGGGTTTTGATGGTAGAGAAAACAGGTTGTGGACATTGAAAGCCCCCAATTGATCATCCTATTAAGAGTGGAAAGTTTGCCTAGCCAAGTTAAACATAGGATAAAAGAGTGCCTGGGTAAGGAGGTATTGTTCCAAATAATTTTATACCATGCCATTGTGGGATCTAGCGAACTGAGAAAGTCGTAACCACTCTTGATTGTGTACTCTCCTGAAATAGAATGTATCCAACTAAGTTGGTCTGGGATAGAGGCGTTAGGTTGGATGGAGGATGGAATATGGATATTTGTCCAAAACGGGCTATCTGGAATATACCATTCATTCTCATTCATGATGGAGCAAAGTTTTGTAGTAGAGGGGAATCTTGTGCTTCCCATTGCTCGAGCACTATATAGTGTGTTCAAGGGTCTTATTGGAAGCCAACAATCTGCCTAGAGTGAGATCTCTAAATAATTATTAGGTTCCCATCAGAAAGAAGCTCTTACAGAGGTTCTAAGTTTTAATAGTTTCTTCGAAGACCATGAGCATATGGCGGGTGCTTTGGATGACCAGAAGTTTTTACCTTTTAGTAAAGTGGAATATACCCATTCTAGTCATAGGCTCTTTGGCCCTTCCTTGCACAGTTTCCATACATGTTTAAGTTAGATGGCCTTGTTCTAATGGTGAAGGTCTGGGAACCCTAGGCCTCCACATTTTAGAGGTTTGTAAACATCCGTCCATCAAACCTTAGCCTTGGTGAAGGTGTTCGAGTTACTATTCTAAAGAAAATTCCTAAGTAGCTGGTCAATTCTTGTAACGACAAACTTAGGAAGGAAAAACACCGAGCACCAGTAGACTTGTTTTGAGAATATAACTTATTTTATCAATTGTAATCTACCTACATAAGACAAGTATTTAGTTGTCCAGGAGTTGATGCGGGCTAGGGTCCTCTCTAGAAGAACCTCACAATCCTCTTTCTTAAGCTTTGAAGAGATGAGTGAGAACCTCAAGTAGTGTATTGGTAGCTTGCCTTCATAGAATTAGGTGGCATGAAGGATTTCCTCTTTAGTGCCCATAGGGACGTGGGAGAAGAATATGTTACTCTTGCTTTTATTGGCCCCCAATCCCAATATAGCTCGGAAGAACTATAAGGTTTCCTTGACTAAGTATATAGAATCAACATTTCTTTTTGCAAAGATGAGGAGATCATCTATAAAACAAAGGTAGGTTAGCCTTTCAGCTTTGCATCTCCAATGAAGGGAGAATTTGGGATTCAAAGTTAGCCTCCTCAGTAGCGTAGAAAGCACTTCCATACCCAAGACAAATAAATAAGGGGAGATAGGATCCCCTTGTCTTACTCCTCTTCTATTTGCAAATAAACTCACCATTTTCCCATTGATGTTAATGGAGAATTTAGGGGTAGAGATGCATTGGTTGATGAGAGACGGGGGGGAGTTCATGGCCTTGAGGATCTTCAAGAGGAAATCCCATCTTATTGTGTCATAGGCCTTTTGTAAGTCCACCTTGAGGGTGCATCATGGTGCTCCCATTTGTGAATGATAACCTGCCATCAACTCTTGTGCAACGAAGATGTTATCAGTTATCCTTCTTCTTGGTATAAAGGCAACCTGTTCCCTCATAACTAGAGATGGTAAAACCTTTTTGATCTATGTAGCAAGAACTTTGGAGATAACCTTGTATAGTATATTGCAAAATGCTTGCAAGTCCCCCAACTTGTAGGGATTAGCTACCTTAGGGAGTAGGGAGATGATTGTAGCATTAATCTTCTTGAGCAAGTGGCTTGTAGTAAAAAACTTCTTAGTTGCAACAATCATATCATCGCCTACAATTTTCCAAGCTTCTTTGAAAAAATGAGCTTACGACATAAATCCCGATTTGATCTCTTCGTCCGTAGAAGGAGCATCAAGATCAAGTCTTGCTACTCATTCAATTCTCAAGTCACTAAATTGCTAACTTCATCCAAGCTATTGTGATTTGTGGGCTTGTCATAGAGTTGCTGAAAGAAGTCAACTACCATCTGTTTGACCTCAGTTTCTCTAGTGGCCTCACTACCTTCCTCCCTAGTCAGTTGGTATAGGGAGCTCCGATTGTGTAGACTCTTCATGACCTTATGGAACTAGGCAGTGTTTTTATTACCTAACCTTAGCCATTTGGCCCTAGATTTTTTCTTGTAGAAACTCTTCTCAGCTCCTCAAAGTAGGTAATATTCCTTGCAGGCAGCCCTTTCCTCTTCCGTGTGTGAGGTGTCCCCTGTACCATGTATATTTTCTTGTAGTTGGACTAAGTTATTCTTTGCTATTTGAGCCCGACTGGGTAGGTTGGAGAATTCTGACTGGTTCAAATTTTTAAGTTCCTCCTTGAGAAACTTGAGTTTCTTGATGACTTGGAACATCCTAAACCCTTCTTCCTCCTTCCAAGTATTTCTTACGGTTTCCTTGAATCTCTTATGATCAGCCTAGAAATTGAAGATGGGATTTTCCTATTCCCTAATCCATAGTCCATACATGCCATCACAAGTGAGTGGTCCGAGAGGACTGGTGAAAGGAATTTAGCTTGTGTTCTAGGAAGCTTGTTAAGCCAGTAGTGGTTAACCATAATCTTGTCTAGCTTCCTAAGTATTGGCCTTTGTTTTTGTTTGTTTGATTAGGTATAGAAATCCCCTGTAGATCTTAGGTCCTCCAACTTCATTTAAGCAATGCAATTCTGGAATTCTACCATCGCCTCTGTAACCCGTATTCTCCCTCTAACCTTCTCCAACGGGGTCCTGGTGGAGTTGAAGTTGCCAAGTACCACCTAAGGATTTTGACTCAATGCTAGTGCTATTACCTCTAAGTTCTGCCATAGGGATTTTCTTTCCCTATCGCTATTGGATCCATAAACAAATGTTATAGCCAGAACCATATTCATTCTCAAGTTGGTGGCTGTGCAGTGTAAAAACTGTGCATGTTTCGTCTCAACCCTAACATTCCAATCTCTCGAGTTCCATGCGATCTAGATCCGCTTTGTTGCAACAGTGTTTATCCACACCTGCCATTGAGACCCCAGCATATTCTTAATGGAGTCTTCATTTAAAGGATTAACCTTTGTTTCGAATAGGCCTATGAAATTTATTTTTTGAGATTCACATATTCTTCTAACTTCCACCACTTTGGTGGGTTCATTAAACCCTCGTATATTCCATGCTGCAATAGACATGGGAGCGGAGGGGTGGGAATTTCATGGCTAAGTAAAAGTCCTCCTCCTCTTGCGCTGTTTCTTCTTCCTGCGGCTAGAGGAGCTAGAGTTTTTGCTGTTCTTAGGATGACTTCCCAATGCTTGGTTCATTTGAACCAGTAACTTATTGAGTGGAGTGTTCTCAAATTCCTCAATCTCATCCTCCCTATCACTCCTTGATGGTCTTGTTGGTCATCCTCCTTGTGGCCTGGAGACTCTGGAACAACGGTGGTGGTTGGGGTGAACGGGCTCAATTCTAGAACTATGTTGGTTTACGGTTTGGACATATTTCCATCTTTCATTCCGTCAACCTCCATGTCCCCAGTAGTATTCACTTCTCCATGTTTTGATTCAACCTCATTTCCATTCATCTCCTCCACCTCAACCTCCACTTTATTCCCTTCGACCTCCTCCTTTTTCTGTTTGAGAGGAGACTGGACCTCCTCACTAGCCTCCTCTTTATACTAATGACATGGTGTTCTAGGAGGTTTGTCCATTCTATCTCCCTCTTTGTGCAATTTCTTCTTCCCTTTCCAAACATGATTAGCCGGTATCCACTGTTCTCCATTAGCCTTGGAGTTACTAGGGGATACTTGGGGGTTCGCTTCCTGGCTTGGATTGCATGTGTGTCTAAAAACTTTGCAAGCAGTACACTGGGGTGGGAGCCATTGATATTCAACATGAATCATAGCGACAACCTCGTCCTCCCTCTCCACTTCTACCTAAGTGATAAGCTCCTCACATGCATCTATTTCCACTAAGACCTTGGCATGGTTTGCCCTTTGTCTAGATGATGTCAACGCATCAGCTTTGAGGGGGATGCCCACGCCACTCACAATGTGGCTGATCCCCTCAGCAGATAGGAATTCGCATGGGATGTGACTGAATAGTGCTCATACCGGCATGTTAGTCTGTTGGGGCTTGTCAAGAGACATGCCTTTCCTCTTTTTTTGCAATACTAAGAACCTTTGGGCAAAATACCAGGTTTTCTCGACTATAGGTGTTAGGTCACTCCCTAGGGCGAACCTAAAGTAGAAAAAAACCATCTTTGCTTCCTAGGACATCTAAAATACCGAAGTCTTTCCATAGCCGGAAAGCTGTAGCTTGGACCAGCGAGTATGTCATCTTACGGCCTAGGAAATAGCCCACAAGCGTGGAGTCTTATTTTTCCGCACCTATGTCTTCAATAGCTTTGGGTATCTTCACATGAGGAATGGTTCCTTTGGTGGCCAGAGGGATGAAGCGGAGGCTAAATTCCTAGTCGTTCTCTTTGCTTCTGGAGGTACAAGCATTGGCATACGACTTGGTACCAGCTGGGTTCCCAGTGGTCGTATTTGCATGGCTAGGTGGTTTTGTTTTCTGATTTTTGTCCTCAATTTCCTCCAACAGACCATTGACTTCCTCTAAGGTAGTTTTTCCAAGAGGGGAAGTACCTTGGGAAGGGGACAGTGGTTTGTTATCTGCTTTGGGAAAGTCCTCTGCTCTAACATTTCCTTGTTGGTTATTACCCTGAGTTGACCTGTCCATGTGGGCTGGCTCCAAGTGATCCCTTTCAGCTTTATCCAGTTGGTTGCTTTCTAGGTTGGCAAAAGTTGCTTTAACTTTTCCTTCTTTTAGGTTGTCCTTGAAAACCACCTCTGGGGTTGTGCATGGTAAGCTGCTTCCTTGGTTGCTGAAGAAATCTGGCAGAAAGTGGTCTCCCAAGGTTGCCCGATGTGCTCCACCAGTCTTCCTGGCCACCTCCATATTTCTGGTCAGTCCACCCCTCCCTGGAGATGACATGAAGAGGGTGAACAGAGTGAACAAAGTGGGAGAAGAAGGGAAAAAGCGGTGTTACAGGGAAGCTTGTGGTTGGCCTAAAAGAAGTGGTCCTTTAGGGGTTTGGGAATGGAAAGTAGAGAGAGGAGAGAGCATTTTCTCTCACTTCCAGTAACATGCACAATGATGAAATGCACTATGCTCCTTCACATCTCATGTGATTTTTTGTTCAAGATAGGTTCATTTAGGGTTCTATTTTTCATTTCTAAGATGAATCTTTATCTGACTGTTTTGCCTTATCCTCCTTATGGGATGACATGCATAAAAATATCAGATTCTTTGCATAGATATTTTATTTTCTTCCTTTTTGATGGCCATAAGAAGGAATCTCTGCAACAACTTTTATGCTCTGTAGATTAGTTATTGATGTGGGAAATATCTTGATATATAGGTGGGCCTATGATTGACTTTCTGTGATCAAGCTTAGCTTTTTCTGGTTGACTTGGATGCTGTTCTTTTGATTTCTTGCTTCTTGAGACAGTGATTTTGAATATTAATGACCTAATCTCTCTCTCTCCTTCCTTGATGTAATTGTCTAGGACCTACTTTCTGTTATTTAGTTTCTTGGACAGTAGAGGAACTTGTGGCACTTTAGTCTTTACAGTATATCAATCCATGTGTTTTGTCTTATACAGTGGATCGAGCATATCTTGGCAAAATTTGTTTTCAATGTTTAATTTGATCGGCGTTCTTATCCTTTGAATGAAACCAAAAAAAGACATCTGAATGAGCATATATATAATTTTTTTCTTATGGAATAGTGGACTCCTTCCTGATACTAGATGAAATTGAATATACTGATAATGGCATGATATCATATGGAGGATTCATTTTGTGCATGATCTAAGATCATATTGCTGATAGACTACATATTCCATTTTAGGACTGAATTTCTCCATGGATACATAAAGGGCATGTGATGCATTTTAGATTGATTAACAACTATCTTCATTCAGATTGCCTTAACTGGGCACACGTATTTTCTGTAATCTGTATATCTTTTTTTGCTGTTCCTCTTCCAGAAAATATCGGTCTCATCATTCTCATTGTGTTTTTATGGAGTTTCTTCAAATAAGTGGTTTGTTTTTCAGGGGGAGGTCTTGGAATCTCTATCTGACATTGATGATCTTTCAAGTACTTTTTCTAAGGTTAGTTATCCTCCCAACTTGTAGGTGATCCTTTTCTTGATTTTGTTGGGCTTGAATTTCTTTCCTTTCTCTCTTTTTACCTTTTAAGGTTTACAAAATGAATGTTGATGTGTAAAAGCAATTATTGAAAACTGGGCAATGTTCAAAAACTAAAATCAATGAAGATGTAGCTGTGCTATGCTCTATTGTTTTTCGATAGGGCACATTTTATTTTTTAACAATTACAAATATAATGACATCATTTTCAATTGGTCATGTGGGTATAGAATTGAAGTCTTGACACAGCTCTACAAGCAAAATGCAAATAGGATTAGTATGGATTAATGTTACATATAGTTACTTGCCCCAAAGAAAGAAGGTTACATATAGTTGTATCTAACTCAGTTCAACCCCCATTAACTAAATTAGTTTCCATTGTAAAATTGCAAGAGGGCATTCTTGCTATTATATACCCTAAGCATGGTATTTTAAATCAAAATATGGAACGAAAAGAGAATTGAATCACATTGCTGAAAATTGAAAAAAAAAAAGAAAAGAAAAATCAAGACAATTTGATAAGGAAATTTACATTCTCTGGGAGAAAGTAGATTCAATGATATGACTCCTCATGTATGTGCTCTTGTTGTTAATGTGTATAGGAGTAGTAGGAGGCGGTAGGGATGTGTGTGTGGAGGTGTGTACTCAGTGTGTGTTGTGGCTGTCGGGGTGCATGTGTGTGGAGGTGTGTGCTTTGTGTCTGTTGTGACTGTTTTGTATGTGTTTGTGTTGTTGGTTTATAGTATGGGTGCGGGAGTGCTATATGGTAGTTCCCACATAATAACTTTTGGGATGGATTTATAATTCCCTTTGCTATAACCCTTGCTCCAAATAAACCTGACAAGTTCACGAGTAAGGATCCTTTGGGAATTTTCTCTATCAAAAGTGTATACAAGGCCTTGACACCGCACAATGGCTTGGTCCCTTGGTCAAAACTAATTTGGAGCAAATACTCCATGCCGCGCCACTCATTTATCCTTTGGCTAGCATGGAAGAGAAAATTATACACCTTTGATAAACCGAGTAATTGGGGAGTGACTACTTCAACTACATGTTACCTCTCTTCAACTAGGTAAGAAAACCATGACCATTTGTTCTTTGATTGTTCTTTCTCTACACACATGTGGATAGAAGTGTTGATGGCACTTAAAATGCCCACCATCTTTCTTATCTTGGCAAATGGTATCCATTGCCTTAATGAATGCAGCGCCTTCTAACAATACTTTGATCTTGGTGTGGAGAGCTACTTTTGCAGCATACTGGATTTGGAGAATAAAGAACTCAACTCGCCTCGAAACTTGCATGCCTTCATCGATGGCTCTAGCTAGATAGATTTTAGCTTATTCTAAGCTTCTTGTACCATGATTTGGTTTACATGAGTTTCTATACAATTTTGTAAATTTGTGAAATTCTAGTTCTAGGATGGAATTTTGCTGTAATTCTTCCCGCGTATAGTAGTTGTATATTCTCTTCCTTATTTAATTTAATTGCTTATTTACCAAAAAAAAAAGTTTGTTAGTGGGAGTATGTTTTGTAGTGGAAGGTGGGGTGTGTTACGGTGTGGGTTGGGTGTATGGTAGTGTGTGTACGAGTCCAATGGGTTGGAGTGGTTTGTTTTGTCCATGTGGCATTTGGTTGTTTGGGCTAGTATATAAGGAGGGAAGTGGGATAGGAGGAGGGAGTTAGAGATATTATTTTCTGTTATCAACCATTGGAGAAGTTATCTCCGGATTGAGCCTATTGCTTAGGTAATCCCTTTCCCTCTGATTTCTTCATGCTTGTTCTTCTTTGCAATTTGTAGAAATTCAACTGAAAACCCTATATTGCTTCCTAAGCTGAAATTTATATTTTGGAAACGTATCATTCATTGTATAATTTTTTCCATATAAAACTTAAAAAATGAACTTTAATTTTGTTTTCTTCTCCATATGTGGAACATCAAGTTAGGGCATGATTTTTTACTTGCTATTATGACCACACATGGTGCTAAAAAAATTAAACATTTAGATATCAATTAATTGTCGAAAGAAGGAACTTTTTGGATAAGGTGAATTTTATTGATATCCAAACGTATACAATCGTGAGCCGGGAAATTTACAATATAGTCATAGGACATAATGAAGTAAAAGCGAAGCTAAAGAGCTACATGGAAGCATTACAATACAGAGGTGTAAGCTCTAATTTGGTTTACAATTGAACCCCAGTTGGGGATGTGATTCCCTAGACGTGCATTGTTACGCACTCTCCATATGCAATATACCGAAGCAGCTAGTGCAGCACATCTTCTATTGAAGTCGGTAGAGGTGGAGCCATTTGAGGTCAATAGTAACGATGTAGCCCCTTGCCAATTGTGGAAGTGTGGTGGGTAATGAAGGTGGTCACAAACCGCTGTCCATATGGAGCGAGAGTAACTGCAATTGAAGAAGAGGTGAGGGTGATCTTCCAGGCCCTGCTGACACAGGAAGCACGTGGTGGAAGTAGTCATGCCCCATGATTCCAATTTGTCAAGGGTGGTTAGCTTGTGGAGCCAGGCTAGCCACAAGATAAACGAGTGTCTAGGGATTGAGTATTTATTCCATATAACCTTCGTCCAAGGGACTAGCCTAGGTGAAGGGGAGAGGAATGCATACCCACTCTTGGTTGTGTAGTCACCCGTGTTGGAATGGATCCATCGAAGGTGGTCATTAGCAGTTGCATTGGGAAGAAGGGAGGCAGGTATCTGGATGTTCAAATTGAGCACTGCCTCTGGGATGTGCCAGTTATTACCTTCCATGAGGGAACAAAGCTTGGTGGTAGGTGGGAGGCCGGTATTACCCATTGCTCGAGCACTGAAGACCTGATCCAAGGGTCCTATTGGGAGCAGAAGTCAGTCCAGAGGGAGATGGTGAGACCGTTGTTGGGGATCCATTGAAAGCAAGGTCGGACTAATTATCTGAGTTTCAGCAGTTTCTTCCATGTCCAGGAGCATGTTGCTGGCGGCTTTTGAGTCCAGAAGCTTCGTCCCTTCAGGAGAGTGGAATGTACCCATTCAGGCCAAAGGGTTTTAGGTCCTTCCCTGCAGAGGCGCCAAATGTGCTTTATCTGGATGGCTTTGTTCCAAAGATGGAGGTCAGGGATGCCGAGGCCCCCACACTTAAGTGGTTTGCAAACTTCATTCCATCTGACCTTGGCTTTAGTGTTCATGTGGGGGTTTCCACTCCAGAGAAAGTTCCTAAGCAAGCTGTCCATCTTCTTTATGACATACTTGGGGAGCATGAATATATTACTCCAGTGTATTTGGAGAGAGACGAGTACTGATTTGATGAGTTGCAGTCTCTCTGCGTAAGAGAGGTGTCTGGATGTCCAGGAAGAGACCCGAGATAGCATACACTCTAACAAGGCATCATAGTCTTCTTTGCGTAGTTTGGAAGAGGAGAGGGGTATTCCCAGGTAGCGTACTGGCAGTGAGCCTTCCTGGTATTGGGTGAAGGTAAGGATGGCCTCCTTAACTGCAGCGGTAACATGAGAGAAGAAGATATTGCTCTTGTTGTTGTTAATGTCCAAGCCTGACATGGAATGAAATTGCTGGAGGGTTAACTTAATCAAGGAGACTGACTGGAGGTTACCTTTGGAGAAGATGAGAAGGTCATCAGCAAAGCATAAATGGGTGAGTTTCTCTTTCCTGCATCTCCAGTGCAGGGAGAATTGGGGGTGCACAGTTAGCCTCCTTAGTTGGGAAGATAGGATTTCCATTCCCAACACAAATAGATAGGGTGATAGTGGATCACCTTGTCTGAGTCCCCTCATACTAGGGAAGTAACCCGTAAGTTCACCATTAATGTTGATGGAGAACATCGGGGTGGAGATGCATTGATAAATCAGGGATCTTAGGTGGGGAGGGAAGCCCATAGCGTGTAGGGTAGACATCAAAAAATCCCATTTGATCGTGTCAAAGGCTTTCTGGAGGTCAACCTTGAGGGTACATCTAGGTGAGGTGGTTTGAGTACGATAACCTGCCAGTAGTTCTTGAGCGAGAAAGATGTTATCCGAGATACGTCTATCAGGGATGAACGCCGCTTGCTCGCTGCCTACTAAGGATGGAAGGACTCTTTTGATGCGCTCTGCTATGACTTTAGATATGGCTTTGTAGATGACATTACAGCAGGCTATAGGACGGAACTCTCCAAGTGTGGATGGATTGGCAACCTTAGGAACCAAAGAGATGATGGAAGAGTTTATCTCTTTGAGTAGGTGTCCAGATACCAAGAATTCCTTTGAGGTTTCCAAGAGGTCTTTACCAATAATCCTCCAGGTGGCTTAGAAGAATTTGGCGGTGCAGCCATCAGGTCCCGGTGCTTTGTCATTGGCTTGGGAGAAGAACCCCCATTTGATCTCATCATCTGTGAAAGGGAGAGATAACTCCATACATTGTTGGTGGCTTAGCTTCCGTGAGACCATTTCTCTGACATCGGCTAAGGTGGAAGAGGAAGGTGGACACTCATAGAGCTTCCGAAAGTGTTGCACCGCAAGCTCTTTAATCTCCGTGTCACCAATGACTTCTCTCCCATCACTTCCAAATCGGTGACGTATGTGGCTGCGGTTGTGTAAGTTCTTCGTAGATTTATGGAAGAATGAGGTGTTCCTATCTCCAAGTTTTAACCAAAGTGCCCTGGACTTCTGTTTATATAGACTTTCCTCAGCTGCCCGTAGGAGGTAGTAGGTTTTATAGGCTTCCTTTTCCTGTTCCATCAAGGAAGTGTCTCCATTTCCATGGATAGCACCTTGGAGGGCATGTAGCTTGGAGTGTGCCAACTCAAGCTGAAGTGGGAGGTGACCGAATGCATTCCTGTTGAGTTTGCGGAGCTTGTGCTTTAGTATTTTGAGTTTACGGGTGACCGGAACATTTTGCACCCAGCGATGTCTAACCCTCCTTGTGCTGCTCACTATGTGAAAGAAGTGTTTGTGGTCAATCCAGAAGTTGAAGAACTTGAAGGGGGTCTTCTTGGCAGCAGGTGAAGTGTCAATGTGGGCAATGGCAAGGGAGTGGTCCGAAAGGGTTGGGGGAGCAAATTGTGCATGAGTTCTCGGTAGTAGGTGGAGCCATTGTTGGTTTACCATGATTCTATCCAATTTGCGTAAGATGGGGTTGCTCACTTGACGGTTGGACCAAGTGAAGAAATCACCCACGTAGCTCAAGTCTTCCAACTCCGCTTGCGAGATGCAATTTTGCAATTCAACCATTTCATCGAGAGGTGTGCTCTCCCGCCTAGTTTCTCGAATGGGGATAGTGTGGTGTTGAAATCCCCTAGTACTATCCATGGAAGGGGGTGGGTGGTGGGAGCTATATTTACAATATTGCTCCATAGGCCTCTTCGCTCGCTACTGTTATTGGAGGCGTAGATGAAGGTAGCTAAGAAGATGAAATTAGATCTTCTGTTTACTAATTTGCAATGCATGAATTGGGGGCTCTCTGATTCAACGCTGACGGTCCATTCAATATGCCTCCATGCTAACCACAATCGTTTTCCGTCCGATGTGTTTATTCTAACTTGCCATGATGTGCCCAATGCATTCTTGATAGATGCTTCATTCCTCGGATTAACCTTGGTCTCAAGTAAGCCAATGCAGCTTATCTTGTGATCATTGCAAATCCGTTTGATATCAGAAACCTTGATGGGATCATTAAAGCCTCTAACATTCCAAGCGGCAATATGCATTGGGAAGTGTATGAAGGCGACTAAGTGAAGGATCTTCTCCTCTTCCGCACCTTCTTCTTGCGTCTATTGGAAGAGGTGGTATCCTTCTGACTTCTGCAGGTGATGAGTTTGCAAAGTGGAGTGTGATCATAGTCATCCACTGCAAGGTCAGCCAAGTTGGGAGCGTTGTCTGATATGGCCAGTTCTGGCATGCTGTCCATTTCCTCTAGTTTGCCCCGTCGAGTCAAGTCCCCACATGATGCAGGTGCCTCCTTGTTGGTTTGTAAGTGTGAAGAGTCTGAGACAGGTTTCCCCGACCCCTCTGGCTCCTGCGGGATGTTAGTTTCCTCATTGGAGCTGACCACGGTCATGATTTGCTTTTCTGGCATCTTCTTGTTCACTTCATCCCCCTGCTTGTTAGCTCTTGGCACACCTGGTTCTTGTGCTCCAATTTCTTGTTCACCTCGCTTCTTACTCTCCACATAATTTTCCCTACCCTGCTGTGCAATCACCTCGCTGCTTGGCTGTCCCTCTGCGGGCTCCTTCCCTTTCCGCCTATCCTTACCAGGCCGTCGGTACTGTTTCCATTCCTCGCTGTTGTCTGGATGTTGGGCAGCTGGCCGTTGCTGTTGCGGCTGCTTATGTTGCTGCTGTGGTGGAGGTGCTTGGCCACATTTATGTCCAAAGACGAGGCACTCTCCACAACGAGGGGGTAGCCATTGATAGTTTACATGGACCAGCACAATGCCTCCTTCTACGTTTTCCACCTCGACGGTGGATACTAAGGGGTCCCTCGCATCAATTTCCACAAGGACTCGAGCATGGTTTGCCCGTTGGCGTGTCATGGTGAGGGTATCAGCTTTGAGGGGGACACCCACTGCGCTAGCGATATAGCTGATCCCTTCCGGACTTAGGAATTCGCATGGGACGCCATTGAGCTGCGCCCAGACCGGCAGCTTGGTTGGTTGTGGCTTGTCAAGTGGCAGCCCCCTCCTCCATTTGTGAAGCAAGAGGAATCTTTGAGCAAAATGCCAATGCTTCTCCATGATGGGCGTGAGGTCTATCTCGTGGCGGAATCGGAAGTAGAAGACTCCCTCCTTGTTTCCGAGGACCTCTACAAGGCCTAAGTCCTTCCATAGTCTAAATGCAATTGTCTTGACTAGTTGAAAGGGCAGTCTACGGCCTAGGAAAAAGCCAACAAGGGTGGCCTCCCAATAGTTAGCACCCTGGTTCTCCACGACAAGTGGGATGGCGACTCTAGTGGTAGCACCTTTGTTCGTCGGGGGGATGAACCTAAGGGGAAAGGTATTGGCGTCGGAAGGGGAGCCAGAAGGGGTGGGCCTAGGTTGGTCGGAGACGCAAGCAGCAGCGTATGACTTCGGGGAGCTAGTAGGGGGCACAGTCGAGGTAGCCGGCGAGCGGTGGTTTCCGGCTGTTGGGTGGCTATGGGTGGTTGTGGTGTCCCTCAAGGTGGTTTGAGTAGCAGTCGTGGCAGGGGGTGGCAGGCTGGAGAAGAGCTCTGACGCGTGGGGCTAACCAGACTGCAAAGTGGGGTAGATTGACTTGGCACAAGGCTCAAGATTGCCATTTCCATCATTATTTGCCAGGTGGATGGAAGAGGAAATAAAAGTGTCTTTTGTTTTTTCCTCATAAAGGCAGGCTTTGTAATCCACCTTGGGGGAAGAGCAGTGGGGTCCGGTTTGTGGGTTTTGTGGTATTTCCATTTTGGGTGTTTACTTGGGCAGAGTTTGGGTGGGGTAGAGTAGTGTATAGGGGAAATTTAGGTACCTAAAGGAAGTGGTCCTTTAGGGTGGGGTAGGGCGTGGGCAGGGGAGGAGAGAGGAGAGAGGAGAGAGCATTTTTATTTCCCTCAATCCAGTCATTTGCATCTAATTGCTTCGCAAAAGAAGGAACTTTTGAGTCACTATTTACTGAAATTTCAAATAAAACAGCATATTCAGTGTTGGTGATATAAGTGGGGCATCTTTTATATGATACATTTTTCTTTTTGGTGTGAAAGGGAATTTTGTTAAAGGAGAACCAAGTTCACAAGCAGTAGGGCCTATATATCATCTATACCCTTTACACAGATGTTGAGACACACGCTAAGTTACTGGACCTTCCCATGCTGAAACAACATATATACTGGAATCATGAGCAGTACCTGATCTCTTCTTCCAAGACCTATTTAGAATTGCCATACCAATGTCTCAATGTCGGACTGACAATCTGCAAAGGGAAGCTGATGCATTTGAGCAAATGAAAATGAGAAGAATCCAATTAAAGGGTTTTGAAGGAGAGGAAGACAAAGGCGTTGAAGAAGGATAGCCTGGGTCAATTGATGTGGTCTAGAGAAGAGTTAGGAGATTCTCCATAATTTTACGTCTATTGTTTCATCCTATGGGCTCTAAAAGAGTGTAAAAGAAAGCTTTTATCATAACTGACATTTCACTCCTGAAAAAAAAAAAAAAAAAAAAAGAGCTTTTGTCACTATCCTGAATATTGATATCATCAATAAGAAAACCTTTCTAGTAAGGAACTTGTTAAAAAATACTATAAAGAAGTGAAATAGGAGTTTCCCAATAGGCATTTGACGAAATAGGATCTTCCAGTTTCTGCAGAACCTATGACCTGAATATCCCTTGAGGGGGTATAGGGTTAAGTGGAGCAGTATGTGTTTATGTTTTGTTATTTTACCCCTTTTTAGAAAATTTTATTTGAAAATTTGGGAAATCTAGTGAATAGTATAAATTGTCATTCTTCCATGGGGTCTAATGGTGCTTAAGGTCGATTATATTGAATTGATAAATTGCATGGATTTCGGGCCTTGTTCCCGACAAGAAATGACCTTTTCGCATTGCAAGCTTTATCAAGTGGATGTGTGTGTCTGACCCAAAAGAAGTGGGTGAGTGTGTCTTGTAGAATGGTTTGTGTTTCTGAAGGTAGTTAGTCTCATTACAGGTGTACCATTCTTCACAAAATATTAATTAATTACCTAACTCAAAAAAGTGAGTCATTGTTAAAGTGAACGAAAGCTTTATGGGTGACAATTTGTGTTGGCAGTTGTGTTCAGATTACATTTTGCATCCAGTAGTAGCCATGTCAAAATTCTATGATATCAATTTAAATTGTAAATAATTAATTTATTCTTAATCATTTTAATCCCTATAGTTTCGAGTCATGTTTGGACCAGTCATGCCATCTCTTGTCAATTTTGAAATTTGTGCTTTATATCCTGTTAGTGCTCGTATCTAGTGTTGTTGAATTGTTGGATTATGCCATTTATTGTCACTTGTAGCAAGCCACACGTTGAATTATTCTGTGCTGTGAACACAGTTTTCCCAATGCACTAGCAGCATAACTTACGCCTTCTTGTGTCAAGTTTTGCGAATGATGTCTTTTGTTCTTCATTATGTGATACCGTACTGGGAGACCATGTGGTGTGCATGGTGTTTCTGGCTTTTTTGCAACTCCTTTTGGGGTTTAGGTTTGCATATGAGCAGGGGGATCTTCTCCTAGAACCGCTAGATAAATACCTGCTTTGTCTATCAATCTTCAACCGCATGGCTTTTTCTTTTATGTTGTCTACTCTAGCAATGCTGATGTTGGCTATCTGTTAATACATGGCATGTCATTATTGTTATACATGTATGTGGTTCTGTATGTTCTTAACTCTAGTTTTTTGCTGCAGTTGAACAAAGTTGTGAGTGGCCATCCTAGAGATGTGGGAGTTCTTGCAGGACGGGTATCTAGAGAAAGTGAGTGTTGCCTTCCATTTCTGTATGGCTAATCATACTGCATATATATGCTCTTAGTGTAGTTTGATCCTTTTTATTTTTATTTTTTCATTCTTGTCTTCTTATATTTACAATCCGTTCGACCAAATCCAATTAATTTGACATACTATGGATGGGTTTTAGGGATATGTATTACCTTTTTCTGCGGAAATGTTTCATGCATGTGTAATTGCACCTATATTCTATTTGTTTCTGACTGGGTATTGGTTCAGGTTCTTCTGCTGCTGAGTGGGCACCAGTTGATGGTGCCTTTAACTTGTTTGAACACAATGTCTTAGACCCTGATAACTCTCTAGAAGGTAAACGTTGGTCTTCGCAGCCATATTCTTCTGCCCTTCTTCAAGAGACGAAGTCTCTCTACCGAACATCATCATACCCTGAGCCACAACAGCAGCCCCATCATCCACATTATTCTAGTGAACCAATATTAGCGCCAAAGTCATCTTTCACTTCATTCCCTCCCCCTGGCAGTGTATCTCAGCAGGCTTCACCAAACCTCCAAGGGGGCCGTGTTCATGCTCCTCATGTTACTGGGGGACATCAAATGCCTTTTTCTTCAGCAAACCTTCCTCCCCTGTCTAATTCTCAGCTCCATTTGACTGGTGTACATCATGGGTCACACTTTCCTCCAAATGTGCCACCTGGTGTCTCTATTAATAATCCACCGTCAAACCAGTGGCCCAATCAGATGGGTTTATATCCAGGGGATCATCCTACTCGAGTGAATAACATGCTGCTGCAGCAATCCTCACACCAAAATGGCTTAATGCCTTCACAGTTACTCCAGCAATCGCGATTACAGCAGCAAAGGCTTCATCATCCCATGCAGCCATCATTTGGCCATTCAGGGATGCAGACCCAGCTATTTAACCCTCAATTTCCTTCATCTGCACCACTGATGAACAAGGTTGAAGTAATGCTTGGGCTTGGTGATTTAAGTGACCCAAGACTGAGGTTAGCTCAAAAAGGTAGACAGAATATGCGGTATCCTCACCAGACTCCTGACTTCAATGCCCAAAAAGCAGAGGGTGGGTGGCCTCGTTTCCGGTCTAAGTATATGTCAGCTGATGAGATAGAGGGTATCCTCAGGATGCAGCTTCAAGCCACACACAGTAACGACCCATATGTGGATGATTATTATCATCAGGCATGCCTTGCCAAAAAATCTGCAGGGGGCAAGTTAAAGCATCATTTCTGTCCAACTCACCTAAGGGAGCTCCCTCCTCGAGCTCGTGCAACAGCTGAGCAACATGCTTTCCTACAGGTTGATGCTCTAGGGAGAATCTCCTTCTCTTCAATCCGGAGACCCCGGCCACTTCTTGAAGTTGACTCTCCTAATTCATCTGCTACTGTTGGGAATATTGAACAAAAAGTATGTGAGAAGCCCTTGGAACAGGAGCCCATGCTTGCAGCTAGAGTGGCAATTGAGGATGGTCTCTATCTTCTTCTTGATGTAGATGATATAGACCGATATCTGCAATTCAATCAGCTCCCAGACGGTGGAGCTCAATTAAGACAAAGGCGGCAAGTACTTCTTGAGGGGCTTGCTGCATCTCTCCAACTAGTTGACCCTCTTGGCAAAAATGGCCAGTCTGTTGGGCTTGCTTCAAAGGATGATCTTGTTTTTTTGAGGTTGGTGTCCCTCCCCAAGGGCAGGAAATTACTTGCTAGGTACCTTCAACTTCTTTTTCCTACTGATGAGCTGCTGCGAATAGTTTCCATGGCAATTTTTCGACATTTGAGATTCTTGTTTGGAAGTCTTCCATCTGATCAAGCAGCCTCAGAATCAACTAATAACCTTGCAAGAGCTGTATCTCTCTGTGTCCACAGCATGGATCTTGGTGCACTCAGTGCTTGCCTTGCAGCAGTAGTTTGTTCGTCAGAGCAGCCCCCCATTCGACCTCTTGGAAGTCCTGCTGGTGATGGTGCTTCCGTTATACTGAAATCAGTTCTTGAGAGGGCAACTGAACTCCTAACTGATCCTCGTGCTGGTAGCACCTACAGTATGGCTAATGGGCAACTTTGGCAAGCTTCATTTGATGAGTTTTTTGATCTTCTCACAAAATATTGTGTAAATAAATATGATAGTGTTATGCAGTCGCTACTCATGCGTGCACCAACCAATATGCCCGTTGTGGCAGAAGCAGCTCGGGCCATAAGCAGGGAAATGCCTGTTGAGCTCCTGCGAGTTAGTCTTCCTCACACGAATGAAGACCAGAGAAAGCTGCTGTTGGATTTTGCTCAGAGGTCTATGCCTATAACTGGTTTTAATAGCAGTGAGGGGGGAAATGGTGGTCATGTCACTTCAGAGTCTGTGCTAAGTTGATGGAAGGATGGATGGATCTCCATGTAGATTTGGTTTGGATCTCTATGAAAGTGAAACATGAGGACAATTGATATTTTGTGATGTCCATTTGCTACTTCCTGATGCCTCAGGAATAATTCTAGGAAGGCGGAGGGTTCAGAGTAGCTTGAAGTGAGGAGCATCTTGAATCGTATGGGCTGCATCACACACTCTCTCGTCCCTTTACATATCTGTCTTGGTTGCTTAATTCCTCGACAATGAAATTTGTCAGCAATTTTATGCGTGTCTGTTCAACTCTGCACTTTATTGGTTTTACTTTAGGGTATCTTTTTGAATTCACTCAGGGAGCGTGTTTTGTTGCTCTGGATTTTGCTGATATAGTATTGTAGTCGAGTTAGCTAGCATGTACAGGGTCCATGCAGAACAGTTGCCATGCTCCCGTATTATTATTTTTTAAGGGGGTGGGATTCGTTCTGTGCCAATTTTATCGGCTATTGCCGTCCTTTATTGCATATGACAAAATTGTGTTGGGAAAATGTAGTGGGACTCATATTATCAAGTAGGGTCTGGAGAAGAGTGCCCGTTGTTGCTTGTTAGGGTCCAATAAATCTTCTTCACTTTCCCTTTTTTTTGTCAAGTATGTCTTTTTTGCCAATGGCAAGTGTCATCATTTCTACTTATGTTCTCTATCTGCTTAACATCGTTGGATTCTGCCTCTGGAATTGTTCATCAAGAGTTTACTACTCAGTATATCCTGTGTCCCATTTTGTGCCTTGTACATATGCCAATTCTGTACAATTTATCCAGCGGCGTATGTTGAGTCGCTGTAGTAATATAGTCTGCATACTAAAGGAGAGTTTAAAACCTCTGATGTGGTGTGGAAAATCCATCAGGAATTTAAAATGAATAATATTTTATAGATTCTATCGTCCAAATGGTCTAAATCCTGGATGAGCCGCCTTTAACAACTTTTTTTTCCCCTCATTGTCCACCATTTCTTTCTTTATACATGCACATCATTACAAGAAGTACTGATTCTATAGTTGTCCGCCTTTTGCAAGTAGATAGGGTGATAGATTGATGTTTCATAACTAGATACGTGATGAGATAGTGCAAAATGCCTTTTCAAGGTTAATACTTTGGATGCACCACTCCTATTATACAGATGATAGTTTGTAATTTTATTTTTTTTGGCCAATTACTATAACAATTGAAGAGGTAGGAATTGAATTAGGTTTATTTTTTTTAAGATGTATTCGTACTATTCGGTTGTAAAAGGGTTTAACGTTATTGAGATTGATGTAAATCTACCCATCTTAGGGTTAGTTCATTTTTGGATATCAGTAAAATTACCTTATAAAAAAAAAAGGGTTTAACGTTATTATTTTAAGTCTTTATGACCAGGCTTGGACCAAAAGTAGAAAGCTATGTACTGCGGCCAATGCCATAAGTCAAGACCGCTTCGTACCTTAAAAATATGGGAATCATTTGAAAGAATATCGTGCAAATCCAGCTTCGATAAATTACAAATCCAGCTCCGCTGGCTGAAAGCGGCAAAGTAAAAGGTTTGCAAAGACATGATTTATTTATTCCCCTCCTGGAAAAGCTTTTGTGTGTATTTAAGTTACGGATTGGTTGAGACATTGGTCGAAGCGGGAGCTGGTATATTATAGGGCTCACTATCCGATGGTGAGTGCAAAAGAATCTTCTGTCCTTTACTTGAAATAGAAATTTATTTCGATCTAAAATTTAATTTACACCATCCAAGCTCTCCCGTAGTTTAAATTTACATTCACCAATCACCAGAAAGCAGAATTATTATCCTGTGCCTTTTCAGCGCCTCCTTGTGAAAGTCTAACCGAAGCAGCACGAACTATTTCAACAAGTGGTTCATCTAGTTCTTCGAGCTCACTGGATTCGCATAATTGACGGTAAGATGAAGCCACATAATTGGCAGCAACCTCTGCCAACTTCCACTGAGAGAAGTTTGCTGCGATTTGGAGTATTTTTACTGATAACTGTCTGGAAGAATCCAGGCCGTATGTCAGGATGCTTGAGCATTCATCTTGAAGGCCTTCCAAGAGCCAGAACTCCGCAAGCCAACAGAGTTCAACATAAGGCTCCATCTGCTGCAGCTTCTTCTCGAGATCCAAGTTATCCCACAAACAGCCAGATGGGAGTTTTGGCAGCTTATAAGAGTAAAACCAGTGCACTAATTTAACTAAAGCTTCCCATCTGATAGGCACCTTCAATACCAGTGACTGACTGCAAAGTGCAAACAGAACATATCTAAGAGGAGTGTTGTGGCCAAAAGTATCATATAAATTTGACAGGGTAGAGTGAATTTTGTACTGACAAATGGAGGAGATACTATTTCCAAGACCACTTTAAAAAATCCGGTGTATGAGTACAAAATAGTAAAGAAGAGGAGAAAACATATGGCCCTGCCCAAACCCTCAACAAGCAAGCACCTCAGTGGAAGTTTGGAAGCAACCTATTAAATTGAAATCATCAAATGTTTGGTAAGAGCTGTTGCTTTTTTTTTTTCTAAGGGCCCATGCACACACATTCACATACATATATACACCAGTGGGACACTGCACCCATGAATACATGTCCTAAAAATGAGGGGAAAAAAAAAGTCTACCATTTGCAGGGATCAAAAATGGAATTTCCTTCCACGAAGTGCCAAGAAAGTGCAAATGGAGACTCTGGGGAGCGGAAAGTGAGAACGAAACTACGACACCAAAATGAGGGTGGGGCTTATAGATAGATAGATAAAAGGTCTACCATTTGCGGGGATAAAAGGTGGAACTCTCTTCCACAAATCGAGGGTGGGAGTGGAGAGGCTTAAGACACCAAAATTAGGGTCATAAGTTGGACTGGAATACACTGCCAGCTGCACACTATCAGGATATTGAGAAATTCGTTAAAAAAAAAAAAATCTTGGTGGATTTTCATGTAATATCATATATGATCTCATGTCATGAATTGATTGCAGAAAGCAGTTCTCATTGATCTAAAAAGTATAAGCCAGAAAAAAATGTATGGCAAAGGAAGAAAACTAGTACCACTCTTGCATTCCTGACCGCAACATGGCTCGCAAATGGTCACAACTAGCCCATAAAACTATTTTATGAGCATGTATGTGTGGGACAGATGAAGAGCAAAGTTTGCAGGCCCAGCTCATTGCCTCAGCTGCTTTTGCTTCCAAAATTATATCCCTAGAACAGGAACACAGCCGATATTTACTTACTGCATGTTGGAGCTAGATGGGGAATGGAATGTTTAAACTAATTTTGAAGTAAATGCCGTCAATAAGCATAAATTGGCAAGACACAGGAAATCGGTGTAGCCAAGCAGCAATCTACACTATAACACCATACTAATAACAGGTAATTGTAGCCAAACACAAGCCTAAGTATCAAGGAGAATAACAATTGCCAACGAAATAAAAAAGACACCACCACTGCCAAATAAAAAAAAAAAAGCCAGCTTCCAGCCTTGAGGAATGGAGCAACTAAATTCAGTTTATGACAAATGAGAATTCAGTCAGAGAAACGTGAAATTAACAAGACCATGAAAGAGAAATCATATAAAGTATATGTGGATATCCACATGGTACTCTAAATCTCCATCCATGTACACTGATAATTAGGTTCTCCTCAATAATGTAAGCAAGCAATGACAAGAAACATGAATGTCAAAGGACCAAGGTTGAGGGCCCTGGAGAAGAATTGTGGCAGCATGTAGATGAGTGAGAAAATGCTCTCTCCTCTCTCTACCCTCTGCCCTAGCCCATACCCCTAGAGGACCACTTCCTTTAGGTGACCCCAAATACTTTCCCAAAAACCACATACACCTGCCTAACCCATCCGCAACCCACCACAATGCCACTACCCGAAATTGATCCCTTTGGAAATCTGGAAACCACCCCCCTTGGCACATCCCCAGAGGTGGAATGCAATGGTTGTCTTAAAAAGAAAAAAGCAAAAGTCACTTTTGCTTCTCCAAAAAGCAACCAGATAGGCAAAGTCAAAAGTGGAAATATGGAGCCTTGTGCCAAGTCAACTAAGGACACCTTGCAGCAGGGCTGCCCCCCCTCGTCAACACATCCCACCAATGTCAACCTGCAACAGCCTTCTGCCATGTCTGCCCCCTGAACCACCTTGGGAGATGCCACAGGTTCCCAGGTAAACGGAGTGAACCAGAACCACCACCCACCACCTGCTAACCACACCAACACAGCCACCAAGCCACGTCAACTGCACCTGGCCACACCATGGACACCATGGGCACCATTGTCTTCCAGCTCCAGTTCATCCCTTCGGCAAGCAAGGGCCCCATTCCTCGGGTGACCATTCCGCTTGTAGTAGAGGACCACGGAGCAAACTATTGGGAATCCACCCTTGTTGGATATTTTCTAGGCTAGAAAATACCATATAATCTTGTTAAAGCCACAACTTTCCGACTATGGAAGAAATATGGACTTTTAGAGGTCCTAGGTAGCAAGGAGGGCATGTTCTATTTTAGGTTTAGCCATGGGATAGACCTCACGCCCATTTTGGAGAAGCATTGGCATTTTGCTCAGAGGTTCCTTATGTTGCATAAATGGCGAAAGGGATTACCGCTTGACAAACCTCAACCCACCAAAGTGCCGATTTGGGCACAACTAAATGCTATCCCTTGTGAATTTCTAACTGCAGATGGGATTAGTCATATTGCAAGCAGTGTAAGAATTCCCCTCAAAGCTGATACCCTCACCATGTCACGGCAAAGGGCTAACCATGCTAGAATACTAGTGGAGATTGATGTGGGGGACGAACTTGTAACCCATGTGGAGGTGGAAAGGGCTGATGGTAGGATTGCTTTAATAAATGTTGAATATCAATGGTTGCCCCCTAAGTGTGGCGAGTGCAAGGTATTTGGCTACAAGTGTGGTGGCCAATCCCCAAAAACGCAACCACAAGTGGCATCTGACCAGCACACAACCAATGGGAAGCGATGGCAACAAATTGGACGGCCTGGAAAAGGGAAACGGATGGCAGGCGTTGAGGGGATAGGAGTGGGTCCTCAACTAAACACCCCAAGTAGTTGTGGGAGAGGGGAAAATAAGAAGGAAGAAAAGGAGGAAGGTACCTTCAATGAGGATAGATGCACAAAACTGGAGGGGGTGGGGAAATCTAAAAAGGATCCCTTATTTGAGTTGCACAATAGCGGATAACCCTTCCCATGGCAAGGATGTTGAAAGCATAACCCCTTCCATAACCACGGTTGCAAGAGAGTACAAAGGTGTTGACCAAAGGGGATCCGGGGCATGCGGTGGAGGGGAGAAGGAGAAGGAGATGGACTTGGATGATTTTGAGAAGACCCCCCTCACCAAACTGATCTCCCAATTACACCATGCACCTGATAGTTCCTCCAAGGATAGCAAAGGGTCTACATCCTCTAGTCGGCGGAAAAAGAAGCTACGCAAGAGGAGAAGAACTTTTACCCAGCACTTATGGACCTCTAACCCCATATATATAGCAACTTGGAATACACGGGGATTAATCGACCCCATAAAGGTTGCGGAAGTCCATAAAACTTGTGAAGCCCAAGGAATAAGTCTTATTGGTCTCCTTGAAACGAAGGTCAATCCTTCTAACGAGGACACCACTAAGAATGTGATGGAGCGTTAGTGGTAGGTGTGGATCAATATAGCTGCAAGAAAACGTATTTGGATAGCATGGAAGCCAAGGGATTGGAATGTTAGGGTGGAGCGTGAACATACACAATATGTGCATTGTACAGCAACCAATCTACATCACAGTATAGATCTAGCTACAACATTCATTTATGGATCTAATTGCGATTGGGAAAGACGATCATTATGGCTAAACCTTGAGGATTTAGCACCTTAAATGCACTCTTGCCCTTAGGCGGTACTAGGCGATTTCAACACCATGAGATACATCTCTGAAAAGCAGGGGGGAAACACAAGGTTAACTGAGCTATGGCTGACTTCCAAAATTGCATTGCACATGTGGAATTGGAAGATCTGAGGCAATCAGGAGATCTCTTCACTTGGTCCAATAAACAAGTGATAAACCCTATACTAAGGAAACTTGATAGGATTATGGTTAACCATTGCTGGCTTAGTTCCCTTCAACGAACACAAGCCAAATTTCTACCACTTATGCTATCGGACCATTCACCGGCAATCATCCACTTTGATTATGGGCGTGGGGATAGGAAGACCCCTTTTAAGTTTTTCAACTTTTGGGCAGATCACAGGGATTTCAAGGAGATAGTGAGCAATGGCTGGAAGGGAGAAGTAGAAGGTTCCAAGATGTTTTAGGTGGTGAAGAAGCTAAAACAACTCAAGTTGGCATTTAAAGCCTTGAACAGATTAGAATACTCGGATCTGTCTAGCCGAGTCAAGACTGCAAAGGATCACTTAGCCCAAGTCCAAGAGAGGATGCTTACCACGGGTACCTCAACCAGTATAGAGGAAGAAAAGGCTGCTTTTAGAGCATACTATCTCCTACAAGGGCCTGAGGAGAGCTTTTATAAGCAAAAGTCAAGAGCCCAGTGGTTGAAGCGGGGGGATAAAAACACCTCATACTTCCACAAAGCAATGAAAACTCTACATAATAGGAATGTCATATACCAACTGACAAGGGAGGATGGTAGTGAGGTAGTTGGAGAGGATGAAGTGCGGGATCTAATAGTTAGCCATTTCCAGCAGTTGTATGGCACACCTCCTATGCCTGGCTGCTTAGAGGACATTGGAGATAGGGTGATGCGAACTCTAAGTGAACAGCAAAGCAATGAGCTTGAAGCCCCATACACAGATGAGGAGATAAAATGGGGTTTTACATCTCAAGCTAATGAGAAAGCACTGGGACCAGATGAGTACACGGCCAGATTCTTTAAAGAGGTTTGGGGAACCATTGGTGATGACTTGATAGCTGCAACAAGAGAATTCCTTGTGTCAGGCCACCTCCTCAAGCAAATCAATGCCACAATCATATCCCTAGTGCCAAAGGTTGCTAACCCTACCAAGATGGGGGATTTTTGGCTCATTGCCTACTACAATGTACTCTACAAGGCAATCTCCAAGGTCCTCATTGTACGCATCGAGAAGGTCTTGCCATCTTTGGTTGGAAGGGAATGGTCAGCCTTCATCCCGAGAAGAAGGATAATAGACAATATTTTCATTGCACAAGAGTTGATGGCAAGATACCATTTGCAATCGGGATCCCCACAATGCACATTAAAGGTGGACCTACAAAGAGCCTATGATACTTTACATTGGGATTTCCTACTAGCAGTCCTAAAAGCGATGAAGTTCCCTCACCACATATGTGCCCTCATTGAGCAGTATATCACCACCCCTATGTTTTCCATTAACATAAATGATGAATTGACAGGTTTTTTCGCGAGCAGGAGAGGTTTGAGACAAGAGGACCCTATTTCCCCCTATTTATTTGTATTAGGTATGGAAGTGCTCTCCACTTCATTGAGGAGGCTAGCCTCTAACCTCCAATTCTCCCTTCACTAGCGTTGCAAAGTTGAGAAAATAACCCACCTTTGCTTTGCCGACGACTTGCTTATATTCACATATGGGAATGGGGAGTCCACACGACTGGTCATGAAAACCTTATAACATTTTTACACCATCTCAGGTCTAGAGGCTAATAATGCCAAAAGCAATATATTTTTCTCAAATGTCACATCGAGTACTAGGGAGGACATCCTCTCTGCCACCCGTTTTCATGAAAAGGAGCTGTTAGTACGCTACTTGGGGGTCCCACTCATATCTTTGAAGCTCAAGAAGGTGGATTGTGAGGCACTCTTGGAAAGGATCTTAGCACGCATTACTTCCTTAACATCTAAGTACTTGTCCTATGCAGGTCGGCTTTTATTGATAAAGTCGGTCTTATTCTCCACGCAGGTATACTGGTCCTCAGTGTTCATCCTCCCAAAGTCTGTCATATCAAAGATCGATCAATTAATTTGAAACTTCTTATGGAGTGGAGCCCAACACATATACCAAGGCCAAAGTGCGTAGGGAGAGGGTGTGCAAACCAATGCGGTGTGGTGGGCGGGGAATTCCGAACCTAATTCAGTGGAACAAGGCTATCCAGCTCAAGCACATTTGGCACCTATGCAAGGAGAGACCGAAGAGCATATGGCCAGAATGGGTACACTCCACCCTACTAAGAGGGAGAAGCTTTTGGCCTATTAAGGCACTTGCTCGATGCTCATAGTCCTAGAGGAAGCTGCTGAAATCGAGGACTGAGGTTCGAAGTTGTTTCAATGGGAACCTAATAATGGATTAAAGATCTCACTTTGGGCAGACTACTAGCTCCCGATAGGGCCCTTGGACACAATATTTAGTGCTAGAGAGAGGGGCAACACAGGATATCCCCCAACAACGAGACTATGTTCCTTAATGAATGATAATGAATGGAGTATACTAGCAACTCCGTTTTGCAATAATATCCATATACCAGCTTTCCTTCATCCGAATGCCTCTCGCTCAGACCGCCTTAGTTGGAAGCATTCAAGTTCAGGAAAATATACCATCAGTAGTGGCTATGAATTCCTCTACCCTCTAGACACTGCAATGCCATAGTGTAAAGTAGTGTGGAACAAAAAAATTCCTATCGAGGCACTCCTTTATACTTTGGCTAGCTTGGCAAGGAAAACTAGCGACCCTGGACAAAATGATCTCGTAGGGGATCTCAATGCTTGCTACATGCTTTCTTTATCACCAAGGTAGAGAAAGCCATGATCATTTTTTCTTTACCTGTAGCTACACATCGGCTTTATGGGGTTTGGTTTGTGATTGTTTGACGCAGCGAGGAAAGCGTAAAACCGAGACCAATTCTAGGATTGGAACTCAAGAATAAACAAAGACAAATCAGAGTCTATTCGGGAATTAACTCAATTGCGCACAATTGAAGATTAAGAGAAAACCGTCTCTCGAAATGTGTTTCAATGATATAATAAAACATAACCCTAAAATGTTCTGACAAAGGTATATATATACTTCCCCGTAAAATATCTAAAAGGGGGAAATATAAGCGTACACGTGGAAATAAATAATAATACGCACGTCTATTCCCTATCGTATACACGGCCGTGTATGTTTCTGGGCATGTGACGAGCGCAGTACAAGGCCGTGTCCCTGGCCGTGCCCGAGCCCGTGTATGCTTCTGTGAGGATCCTGATAGAACACACGGCCGTGTCCCTGGCCGTGCCCAAACCCGTGTAAGCTTCTGTGAAGATCTGACACGATACACGACCGTGTATCCACCCGTGTGTCAACCTGTGTCCGCCACGATGTCCGCATAACTGTTTCTAATGCCCTTCCTCATTTCGTACATGGCAAGTAGCCATAAGTGCTTTCGTGGCGATAGTGGATTCGTCGGCCCCAACGGTTAAAACATGGAGTGCAACTCTTGCAGCGTCAGTATATTGTATATGGCGTATACGTAACAGCATACACCTTGGGGAAAACTTATTTGCTATAGGCTCTATTATAAACCAAATTAGAACATATGCTACACTAATGTAGAATAAAGTCTGTACTACCTAGAAGCATTATGTTGCTATATTTATACCCTTGTTATATTGTATTTTGCCATTTGGCAATGTAAACTATTTCCTTTGGATTAATAAAATTTACTTTATCCAAAAAAAGGTTGAGGGCCCTGATATTAGTTAATCTCAATTTTCTAGGTCAGAATGGAGCATTCTCATTTAAATGAAAAATGCTTCAAATAGTAAACAAGGATCTCTTCTCCAATTTACGTGTGGCCAAGTGGAGAGAGGGAGATGACAAGAGAAACTTACGAAAATTTTTGTCCATTCATAAGGAGAGCAGGGGAAAGATCAAAGGTGGGGATAGGGATACCCCATCTTGGAATCCTTCTAAAGAGCAGATCAGACAAAGATTGCAATCCACAATGTTTAGTGAGAATCCTCAACTTCTTCAAGGTATTGCCTTTTTCTTGAAGATATCCTGAATATATATAATCCAACAATTTAATCAATTCTGTGTGACCCACATGTGAAGACAAGCGGATTCTGATCCAACGCTTCCCCAGTGACGAATCCAATGAATTTCTAACTGAGAAATCATCGGATGCTTCATCAAAGGAAGGTGATTCTGCTAGAGGCAACAATGATGGACATCTAACTGCAAGAACGACTCCATGGACACACAATGACTTCCCATCAGCAAGGAGGAGCTCAGTATCTACAAGATTATCATCCACCAGTGCTTTACCCATTGCTTTGCCAAATTTAGATGGAAAACCAAAGAACCCAAAATATGAAAGTACATATGAAGCAAACCACCTTGCACCACTAGTGGAAGTGTCATTACAGATCTCAAGAAGTTTGATCACCAGGTTAGCCTCGTTATGTTCTATCTCAAAAGCAGATATCTCTGAGCATATCCTTCCCATCTCATAATGACGGATTGACTCAGTTAGCCCCCACAGACTATAGAACAGAAGTATGTCTCTTCCTTCCCAATCTTCTGGAACATTGCAGCAGCAAGTTCTCTCTAGGAGCATGATATTCAAATGGAGAGAAAAACTTGACCTTGTTAAACAAAATGATTTAGATAAACACTGTGAAAGAAAAGCCATTAGAATCATTCTAGCCTCCTTCACAATGAGTTCTCGATACTGAGGCAATGCCAAATAACATGTAAAGCCTATCAAAAGAACAGCAACATGGTGAATCCCCAAAGTCTCAATGTGGTTGCCTCTCAGTGTTGAATTCAGGGAAAACATCAAGTTGTTTAAGTATCTATCACCACTTGGCTTTAGAATCTTCAATAGGATAAATTCAGCTTTTGAAGAAATGTACTTGCTAGGAGAATAAATCATCATCAGAACTGCCCTCACTGCCAATATTCCACTGATACCATCCTGACACAACCGCTTTCCTCTACTCATAACATCTTCAAAAGCTAAGCTACATATAAAAAAGGGGACAGCAGAACAAATCAGAAGATAGAATATACGTTAAGATAAGGACCCTGCATTAGAAAAAGTTGTACATTACCATGCACATGCAATAACAATGTCAATGTGAAAGCCATTTCCAACCATATTGGGTTCAAGATCTTCAGGACAATGTGTCGCAAGCCATCCTAGAATGTCCCAGATGTATGGCCTTAAAACAAGAAGAGAGCTGGTTCTAAGGCTCTCACTTGTTATGGGTATCAGATTGTCCAAGGAAAACTGGTGATGCAATGAAGTTGTTTCTCTAAACTCTGGCACAAGCATGTCGAAAAGAACTTTGTCAATTCCCATTTTCCAAAAAAGTTTGTGGTGCTCCCCCTGCCATCTGGTAATCAGGGCTAAACGGCATGCTTCTATTAGCAAAAGAATCTGGTCATTACTGACCTTTCCACTATTTGATCTCCATTCTTTCATGGCACTTATGATGGATTTCACAATAGGTTCACCAAACAAGCTAAGCAACCTTAGGCCTCCCTTTTCATTCATCTGATAGAAACAAAAAAGGTTAAGTGTCATATTGCATGAGCTTTAAGAGTGTATGGCCATATGAGGAATCACAATATATGTGCACAGTACTGCTGAAAATGTTAACACCTGAAAAAAGGAAGGGAAGGCTTGGGGGGAGAAGAGAGAGAGTAGAATTACCATTAAACATTGGGCAAGTTTAAATCCCTCCATTTGACATGAAAGTGGCTGAGAACTTCCCATGCTGTACACCATCATTTCAAGAAAACTTCCTCCATTTTCAATAATTTTCATGGCTCCATGTCCACACAAAGCTGTCATGGATAAGAACAACTGAATGAGGAGACTGCCTAGTACAAGAATCGTATGAAAGGACAATTGTACATCTATTGTATATGTAAATATGTAATACATAAAAATGAAAGAAAAGTTAAAGCTGACACAAGATCTCATTCAGCTTTCCATAGAATTCAATATGTATCGATGAAAAGTATAAAAATATTTTTAAAGTACCACAATAAGGATCAATACCTATGGCAGAATACAGCTTCAGCACTGAAACTTTCATTGAAAGATCAGACCTCATCGAAGTCACATCCAAGAGCCTCAGAAAGTCAATATTGTTCCACACTGGGTATCTACACTGCGGCCAGCGCCACAATATTGTTCCTAGTAGAGAAGCCATCTCTTGGAAATACTTGGTTGAGCTAGTTTTGCAAGAAAAGTCAAGCATATTAGCGATGAGATGGGCTACAATTTCTGATTCTCTTATGATGTTCCATATTTCCTTCTCCTTTTTCCTACTTACATTTGACAGCAGAAGATCTAAAGGTCTGGCAGATGCAATGGCAACTTGTGATTGATGGGCAGCTGCCAAGGACATCAAAGGATGAATAAGATCTATGACACTGGGTTGTGGGATAAAACTGTTTAAACAACTGACAAACTTGATGACCAAATTAGCGGCTGTGCTTATTGTTGCTCCACTCTTCTCTTTAAGAATTCCTACCAATGCCTCAGCTAAATCAGCAACAGAATCCTATGCATGCAACGTTATACACAAATTCCATGCATCAATGAAAGGCAAAGGTAAGAGCTATAGGCAGCAACAGAGACAATAAATTTCAAACTAAATTAAAATTTTTGACATCAACTTAGGGAGTTGTTGTTCTTACAGTACAATACTCCTTATAAATACTATCTAGAAATGAGATGCCATTCATTCATCAATATTAAAATGTACTTTCGGTGAGACATATTTAAGGAAGTTCAATGGACAGTATGTATCCTCTATACAAGCCTTCATGCCCCAAGACTATTCCTACCATTTACAAATCTAGAAGTGGGGAGGGCTTGGAGCAAGGCCTTCAAATGGAATAGAACACTGCATTCAAAATAAACCTTTCCTATAGCAACATGACAAGGGAATGATAAAATCTGTTACCTTGACAATGGGATTATGCAGTGTCGTTTCTTGTGAAGCACAATCGAGAAATGCAGATATAGTACGAAGCACATGTTTTTGAATCTCAATATCTTTGCACTTCCATTTCCTACTCTTCCTGTCTTGATCATAGTATCTGCACATACAAACACAATTAAAAATATTAAAATAAAACCCATCCACAAAAAGGATAAATTTTCCGGTCCAAAAATGTTACTCGATGAAATTTCTTTTTTTTCAAAAAATCAAATTCTCATTTCCATCCTATCCAAACATGGCTAATCTATAGGATATGGATGTCGGAAGAAACACTACATAATTGTGGTGCAAGAGCCCAGGTCCCTATAATTCCTTGTCCTAAAACGGTGTCCCGTTCATGTACCGGTCAATCATACGCTAGCACATATAAAGAACATCGTACGCTATCTTCGACAACGTGAGACCTGGATGAAACACGGATGTCACCATTTCGGGACACAAAGATGTCTTTTAACTCAAGTACCATCGCTTGCTATTAGAATCATAATCAATTGTTGAAATTTGATTATGAACATGTAAAATCAGAAGGCAAAGAAGAGAGAGAGAGAGAGAGAGAGAGCAAACCTTGTTCCAAGATCGAGTGCAGCTTGGAGGCGGTGATGGAGAGTGGACAGGTGAATAGTACTACTAACGCTGGTTTTCTCTGCTCTGCCTTTCTTCGTCGCCGTCGTGGTCATCGAACCCACCATCTTAGCATGTGAAAATGGAGTACAGAACGTCAGCCGGTGTAATGTGATGTAAAGAGGTTCAACACTAATTTGATCGTTAACTTTCCGGAGATAGAAATTAAATAGATATATTATATATTTATTATTTTATTTAATTAATATAAAAATAAATAAATAATAAATTATTAATTATATTTTTTAAATAATTATTATTTTTATTTATTAAAATTATTACATATAAAATATATTTGATGATAACAGAATATTTATAATAATAATAATAAATTTATATAAAGTAAAAAAGAAATAAAATAACATTCTCCTTAAGTGAAGGTACACTTCACTAAAATCATCTGAGTAAGGTTCCACCGAATGTTCTTAATTTGTTACTTGTGTGCTGTCTAATTCCATTAAATTACCTGATTTTATTTTTCTTAACTGATTCAAATTATTTATATTATAAAATATGAACTCAAGCCTCTCGTTTCATTTAATATTTACTCTCACCTTCACCGAGCTTTCCGGATTTTATAATGTTTACCTCAAATGACTTACATATTTAATCAGAATACAATTGAAGATTTAAATAAGTTTGGATATTCATATTATTTTAATTAAAAAAATTATATTTTCATTTTAAAAATAAAGCATAATTAACTTAAACAAATCAATTTTAAATTTATTAAATTTCACCTTAAATCGAAGAGCTCCAAAATCAACTCATATCCAAGCCAAGCTTGAACATTAACCTTTTAAGTCTAACCAAGCTCCTTAATGCACGGAGCTTGACTCTATTTGATTTGGTAAGACCTTGTATAATCGCGAATAATAATTTAAGATGTATGTATAACAACAATAACAATTGACAATTTTTTATTATAATTAGCTTATTATAATTTTTTTAATGTACATTGTTAATTTGATTATTTGCTTTATATTAGCTTTTTATCTTAAGTTTCTTATACTAATCAATTTTTAAGGCTTTTCACAAAATTTAACACAATGATAAAAGAGAAAAAAAAAGTTACATGAAACAAGAAAAATACTTAAACCTTAGATATTCATTTCGACTTTTTTGTTGATGGATGATTTACACTAGACATTGGAGAGGGTTGGTTCTAGTCTGTGAATCAGCTCGATGGGTAAGAATTGTCAGGCTAGTAGTTCAATGCTCAGGTTGCATTATGTAACCCGACGAGCCGACGGGTCCAACCTACGATATAAGACCAAAAAAAAAAAAAATTGAATTCTCAATCTTGTATTCTTGACAAAGTTTGAAAGTTTGGATGACATTATGGAACAATAAAAGAATGCAAATATTGAAAAATAGTATCTTGACATACGTTGAAAAAAAAAAGGAAAAAAAATTGTCAAATGAAGTAGGAACAGAGTGAAGAAAATATCGAGGTTAAAGGCTGCAACTTTGCAACTTTGAAGAAGAAAAAGATAAGACAGCGGGAGAGAAATGCTAAAGGAGGGTGTAAGTTGAAAACAGTGAAATTTATGCTAAGAGAATTTGAAAGCATGAAGTGCATGTTGAAGAAAAAATTTGTATAGGTTAATAGGTTTGCATACAGTAAAGAATATGTCTTAGCTGTTGGTGTAGTTGTAGCGTGCAGGTGTTCAAATTTTCAAATTTGAACGTTGCAATAGAGTAGAAGAAATTAAGTATGTTGTTGGATCAAGGATATTATATAAATTGATAGTGTAGTGTGAAGAACAAAATTACATACGCACAAAAATTACACTTACTCTTGTCTTCTGTTTTTATCTTGAAATTTTTGTACTCCTATCTTCTATTCTATATGCTCTTCTCTTTTATTTGTTATGCTCACATCTTCTACACTGTTAGATAATTTCCGTTGTATTTGTTGCCAACTGTTAAATGAATTATGTCCTCTTATTTGCCAATATCAGTATTTTATAATTATTATAATATTAAAAAATGGCAAATCATTTTAGCGATTTAGGTTCTTCTAAGAGGGATCGTTCTGGCAAACATAATAAGGGGAAATCTGTGTAAGAACTACCCCAGTAATATTTTGAAGTAGATGATTACGATATCCACGACTTTACTAATGAATGCCTAGATGACTTTATGATGCCACCCTTAGGCTTCCATGAAAAGGCTTTTTGGTGGACAAAACGAATCGCTGCCACGACAGGACAGTGGGGAGGAGGCGGAAGGAGAAAGGCAAGAAGTGCTGAAGGAAGAAATTCCATGGCACTTACATGGCCCATCCGGCTTCATAGGTAAGCCATCAGCACCACTTAAATTAGAATTTTTTACTAAACATTTTCATAAAATTATAGGGGAAGATGGTGGTAGCAGCAGTGCTTATTGCAACTACTGCCAATCAAGTTATGTGTGGAAAAAGGAAGAGGGATATGGCATCCTTAACAAGTACATGCGAGCGAAAACACTTTACAAAGTTTGGCATAAATAAATTGCAACAACAAATTTCACAATCAACAGAATTGCAAGAAAGAGGCTTATTTCACTATTCTGTTGATAGACAACAAGTTCTACTTGCAGAATACATAGCAAAGTGTAACCTGTCATGGACTCATATAGCTTCCTTGCATCGGTTGTAGTATGAGCGAGAAGCGCTGAATCTAAGCTTATGGACTTACGACCCAAAAATTATATAAAAAACCACCGTTAAGTTGTATCATAACGGTAAGCGTGAATTAGCTACTCTTTTCAATTCTCTTAAAACGCATGTTTCCATTTGCGCAAATATATGGATCAATCTGTGGCAAGAAGATTCATACATGGGAATTACATGCCATTGGGTAAACGATACGTAGTAGGTACATAGAAGACTAATAGCTCTAAGGGTTTTTAACGATCGCCATACGACACAAAACATTTTTCGTATTATAAGTATTATTTTAAGTGAATACGATTTGACAAAAAATATTATCTCAATTGGTTTTGACGACGCGGCCGCTAACACGACATCCATTGATGAACTTCAATCTTTATGTCAACCCACATTAGGTAGGATATTTTTCCATATTTGATGTGCTTGCCACATTTTAAATTTTTGTATTAAGGATGATATGAATTGTTTAAATTTTAAAATGTCCCCAATAAGACAATTAGTATATTTTTTAATTGACCATCTTTTTGTAAATAAGGCAATGTGGAGATTTTGTATTGAAAATGGATTGCGACCTGAAAAATTTTAAAATGATGTTAAGCATAGATGGAATTCCACCTATCGACTTTTACAAAGTATACTTACTTATAAAGATGCACTATGTTCTTTCGCTACCATGAATGTCTCAGACGTTCCATTGTACCCTAGCGATTGAGATGTATATAGTAAAATGTTGAATGTTTTAAAAGTTTTTCATAATTGTACTATAACATTTTCGCAAGTGTACTAGGCTAGTGTTCATCTCTTCCTTATGAATGTGGTGAATATATTGTCGGTTCTGCTTGATTCCCGATATGACACTTTTCTACAGGTGGCTATAAATGATATGGCTACAAAATGGTTGCAGTATTATAAATAAATTCCAGTAATTTATCCAGTTGCTTTTATTCTAAATCCATGGTGTAAAACAACATGTTATTAGAATATCTTAATTTGTATTATTCCATTGTTGACGCATTCTCTGACACAGAAGCACTTATACCGTTATTGCTACGTAAGAACTATGCCGAGCAATCTAGGTAACGGAAGAGTTATATTCTAACTTTTGCACTGCATTTGACAGTTAAGTGTCCTAAACTCCCTCACCATCCCTTAGCTCATATGGTACTACCCATGATCTCACTCTCATTGCACAATGAATGATGTTTCAAAAGTTGAAGCGGTACCGTTCCGGGTCAATCGAGTACACTGAAATTGACAATTACTTCAATACACACTTTGAATTTGGTGACAGCAGTATCACGGATTTCAACATCCTCGACTGGTGGAAGAGGCATAAGAAGATGTATCATATACTCTCTTACATGGCTCGCCAGGTTTTGGCTACTTTCGCATCAACGATAGCTATTGAATAGGCATTTAGCATGGCGAGCCATAACCTGTCCTAGCGGCGATCACGACTGTCACCTGTCAACATTGAGGCGTTGGCTTGCATGGAGGATTGGTCAAAGGTAAGAAGTCACACACAAGAGTCATATGGGACGCCCAGTGAAGATGATAAATACTTCAGCAACTTTGTCCCATTAGGTAGAAGCTCCGTTGGTTTAGATCCTGATATCGAGTAAGCGAAATAATTTTGTAAGGTTAGTAGTACTACCTTATTTATTTTTTATACTAAGTTAGAGTTAGACATATTTTGTAAGAGGAGTAGTACTCCCTTATTTATTTTTGTTATTTACTTACACTGTATTATTATCATGTACAAGAGGTAAGACTAAATGCCTCCCTCTTTTTTCTATAATAATTTTATTCAATCAATAAAATTGGAGGTTGACATCCTATTAACCCTGAGAAATTGTAGATTAAATTTCAACATTTATAAGTTTAAGAAAAAAAACCAAACCAACTAAAAAAATACATACAAATAAATATGAAATAAGCTCAAACAATATGAAAACTATGTAATTAAAAACATGGATTAAAAAAATATTCAAAAAAAAAACTCGAATGGCCAGTCTGGTTCAGGGAACCGGCTCGACCTTTCCCCCTCTTGGGCTAGTTCCGATTCCCCCTCCCCGTAGCCCTTAACCCGGCGGTTCTAGGCCGGGTTTAGGTCGGTTCAGAACAAACTCAATGTCTAATTTACACTATGTTTGGTTTGGAGGGAAAAAAAGAAAAAGAAAAGAAAGAAAGAGAATGGAAGAAAAAATAACTATTGAATAAAAAATTATTATGAAATAATAAAAAATTATAACTACTTCATTGAGCTAAAAAATAACTATTTCTTGATTTTTTAAATAAATTTTTATATCTACTTATAAGACCCTAGCCTAAGGGGATATTGATGTTTTTTTTATCAATACATTTTGTAGAGGGTTAAAATCATTATTTCAATATATTAAATCAAGCCCATTTATTATTTGCTTTAACTTCTCTAGTATTTAAAGAATCTAGTTTATATCTAGGATGACTCGGTAAGAATTAGCTTTGTGAGCTTAGAAAAGGGATCATTGTTCCAATTTGTCTATCTCTAACTTTTTTCCATGCTAGCTCATGTATTCATTAGGAAAATTACTGGTTTTGAGATATCAACAAACCCTTTTAGGATAATCATGAAATGAACAAATTTTATCTCATCTATCAATTACCAAAATGATTTGATAGATGTTATTAAGCTTAAGAGTCTATCAATACTTCACTATTCCCTGTCATTTGATACAAACTTTTTAAAGAAAAGAGAAATGGTATATAATTATATAATCTCTACTTTAAAAGATCAAACAAGTAACTAAGGTAGCAAATATCAATCTCAATTGTTCAAGAGTTACAAGTTTGACACCTAGTGCTCCCTAAGCTCCTTCGTGTGTCACTTGTCCATTAGACACATTGATACTGCCCAATCTTTCTCCCTGTTACTCTCACCTAATTATCCCACTATGTGTTATCTCTACATCACTTCTTTGAAATCATGTATAGTCCAAGACTTAAGCTACCTAAGCTCTCTTGTGTCACTATGCCTTAGCTTGTTTCTTTTCCTTGTTATTCTCACTTAATCATTCTATTAATATTACATTTGATATGTAAAATTGATTCAGAATAGAATGGCATAGAATAGAATCAATAATGGAATGTCAAATTCATTCCTATATTTGGAAATATTCATGAAATGGAATGGTATTTATCAAAAATACCCTTGATTATTGAATTTAATAAATTACATCGATGAGTAAAAAGGTAATTAAATAATTATCGTTAATAAGAATAAATTGAAATCGTGATTTCACCCACTTAAGGGTAGAATTGAATTCTCCTACAAAGTTAGAATCGTTGATTTTAAGGAATTATGATTCCTTAAAATCAATGATTCCAACTTTTAAAATTACTTCTAAATATAGGACAGGAAATGGAACTCAAAATCACGATTTCATTCTAGGTTTATTCTAGTATACCAAATGTGTATAAGTGTTGCATCTATATCACTTTTTTCAAGTCATGTGTAGTACAAGATTTGCGTGACACGTGACTATTGTAGTTGGAGCTCCTCATCTACAATTTCTAATCTATTTTTTTGCCATTATTTCTAGTCTATTACTAGTATCATTTTAGTTGCAACCAAATAAAGTAAAAGTCATTACTTTTATGTTATGTACTCTTTAAGAATTGTAATTTCATCTACATCTCACTTCATTTCATAAATCAACGTGCCATAAAAAAGTTGATAAATTGATAATAAAAGGGGTAATGGACATCGATGGCTTTTCCATTATATAGACATTAATGAAGATCTATATATCCATTCAAATTTATTTATATTAGATAAAGATAAAAGGAGGGAACTTAAGAAAAACAATAAGACATTAATGCAAAAAATGGAGTAACTTAAGTGCTTGAATCAATTTTGGGGTTTATATTGTGACCTTTGCTTCCAGCGTGACTGCCCAAAAAACACCGTATAAGAAGTGAGACCTTGCCTTCTTGGTGTCTTCTTCTCTTTTATCATTTAAGTAACATTTGATTTGCAACTTTTTGAAGTATTGGATGGAATAAAACCTTTTATATTGTATTTATTTTCAGAATAAGTCCAATAGTAAACAAAACTCTTACTCATAATACTAGGCAATTTTTTAAAGCTTTTACCCCTTTCCTTTAGTGCTACAAGATTATTGTCTCATAAGAAAATAAGATCCCTTGATTGAAACCTTAAATTAACACTTCTTCTTAATCACCACTTTTCTATTACCACTATTAGTAGCGCCAATGCCACCGATACCTTGACCATCTTAGTATTACAATCATCACTACCGCCGTCATCATCATTACTACCACTATCACTACTAATGCTATCAATGCCACCACCATCATCACAATACAAACATCAAATTACCACCCTAATCACCACATTGTTATTAACAAGCTGAACTCCACTGCTTGCATCACCAACACTACACCACTTTCATGACCATCATCACTACATTAGAAACCCCATATACCAACATTACCATTATACCATATCACAACCAATACCATCATGCTACATTATTAACATCTTTATTGTACTATACTATTATCACCACTATTACCTTCACATAACCATTGCGTAATCATTGCTATTGCTACTTTTAGTGGACTAATGCATGCCATAATAATGGTGTGGCTGTGCAAGTGAGGCAGGTCATGTGAGGCCAACTCATTTAACTAATAAAAAAATGCGAGTTAGGTTGAAAATTTCAACAACTCTTTATAAACGAGCTAATGTAGGTTGAAGTGAGTTGACTAATTTAATTTTAGAGTTGTGCAAGTGAGATGGGTCATGCGGGTTAGCTTGTTTAACCAGTAAAAAAAAAGCGAGTTAGCTAGCATTGACTCAAGTTAATGCAAGTCGAGCAAATTAACTTGTTTAATCCACTTGCACTTCTCTAATGGAGGTAAAATAGTGATGTTAATGATGATAGTGTGTAATGGTGGTGGGGTGGAAACCATGGAAGTTAATATAGTACAATATAATACAAATAGTGCAATTGTTAACATTCCGATATGTTATGCATAACAAATAATATTGAAACAAAAGGGAAAAACAAATCTTATGAAGAAAACTATGTCGTACTATTCTTCTTTATCTTTGTCATGTATTATATTGTAAACCAAACACTATTTTTGTGTGTATTTTAGTTGATTTCTTGGTTAAAGTGATAGTATTGACCAAACTAAATTGTCTAATTGCATCTCTAGTGCACGTTCTTAATGGAAAATGTAAGTAGAATATGTATTTTTATAAGATCACTTAAATGATTATGCTTGGATAAATTGAAAATAGATCCTTACATTTTTATTCCATATATATTTAACCTCTAATATTTTAAATCTGACATCAAGATATTTAAATATTTAAAAATGCACATTGTCATTTGCCGGAAATAGAAGGAAAAAAAACCCGAGTATGATGAAATAGTTTAAAAATAAAAAATTGGAGTGCTATCTTTTTTTAAAAAAATAAATTTATATAATTTATTTGTATTTTGATATTTTATACTTATTTTATCAAAGATGAGATAATAAAATAAGTTTAGATAATAAAATAGGTTCTAAAAATTTTACTTACAGTAGATGGAAATCTATATATAAAGTTCAAATCATTTATTCTTTTCAATATGCAATGACAACATGCACAAATAAGGTTATTTATTAAGCCAAAATTGAATTGCATCAAGAATTGTACCACAAATTGCAATTTTTCTGTATTTTGGTTTAGAAAGAGTTCAAATGATTTATGGTTTGATTCGAGTAGTTGAAGCAAACCGAATAATTTGAACCTAAATCGAACTAATTCTTATTGAAAAATAAGAAATAACCAATATTTTTTATTTTAAAATTTTATCAATGTTTTAGTTTAATCCCATTTATCTTTTTTTTATATCACTTTTAGTCTCTATAGTTTTCTCTTTTTTTTTTTTAACCTTTGTTGCTCATTTCTTAAAAAAACTTATGCGTTTTTATTATCACTTAAAATACAAGATTACTATAATATGATGCTATATGGCTTAAATTCTTGCTTAATATTTCTTCATTTGAAAAAAGCGTTTTAGAATCGGTTCCAATGAAGTTGAACCAAATTGAACTAAATATTTTTTCTTTTTTAAAATTTTTAATAATTTTTATTTTATTAAATTAAATAATATTTTAACAAATTAATAATTCAAGCCAATAGCATGCGGACATGCATCTATATTTATTATTCACATAAAGTTATAAAATACAGGTCACTTATGTATCAAAACTATATGCAAATGACAAAAAATAAAATAAAACAAAATACAGGTTTTTTTTATAATATACCCGAAAATTTTATTTATGTGAATATTATTAGTGTTGTGAAATTTTACTGGGGCATCCCTTCTACGGAGGCCTTTTCCTCTAAGCTTCGGTTTGGATAAGAAAATAAATCGAACTATGTTCATGTGGACTGAGAATGAGCTTCGCTTTGAGCAATGTCACTCACTATTCTCCAGAAACCATCTCAGCTTTATCGTCCATCTAACACTTATTTTCTCGTGATATTTTTCCCGTAATCACTACAATTTCTCTCCACTTTCACTCTCCATTCCATCAGACGAGTCCTTTGTACAGCTTATTCCTCGCGATTTTTCTCATTATCAATACACGATTTCAAAGTGTTATTTACAGTTCATTGGGTCCTCAAGTTTTGATCTTTTATGGCGGTTTTGTTGAATTCAATCTCTCCCGTGACAAACCCATCACTTGGATACAGAAAAAGGTCATCTGGGTTATTCTCCCATGTCCCAAAGTTCCAATCTTTTTCGTTAAACGAGGGTTTTTCAAAAGCTTTGGCCTCAAACCAGATCACTATATCCTCCAAAGACACTGTTTCGGCATTGCCCAATTGGAGATTCAACAAGTATGATCAATTTAAAGGTACAGACTTTAGATTCCATGACGCAATTCACAATTTTGAGCATAAAGTAAGAAAGGGTCAAAAACCTGACCTAAATCAAGCAACACAGCTTTTGTATGACTTGTGTAAAGCTAATAAGATGAAGAAAGCAATCAAAGTTATGGAAATTATGGCTAGTTCAGGTATTCTGCCGGATGCTGCTTCCTATACTTATGTAGTGAATCATTTGTGTAAGAAAGGGAACGTTGGTCATGCAATGCAATTGGTTGAGAAAATGGAGGAATATGGGTACAAAGCTAATACTGTTACCTATAATTCACTTGTAAGAGGGCTTTGTTTGCATGGGAATTTGAACCAAAGTTTACAGCTTTTAGATAAGTTGATGCAAAAAGGGTTGGTTCCAAATGCGTATACGTATTCGTTTTTACTCGAAGCAGCTTATAAAGAAAGAGGGGTGAAAGAAGCAATTAGGCTTTTGGATGAGATAGTTGCAAAGGGGGGGAAGCCTAATTTGGTTAGTTTCAATGTTTTGCTAACTGGGTTGTGTAAGGAAGGGAGAACGGATGAGGCTATTAGATTGTTTAGGGAGTTGCCTTCCAAAGGGTTTAACCCGAACGTTGTGAGTTGTAATATCTTGTTGAGGAATTTGTGTTATGAGGGGAGGTGGGAGGAGGCAAACGAGCTTTTGGCTAAAATGGATCGTGGAGACCGAACCCCATCTATTGTTACTTACAATATATTGATTAGTTCGCTTGCCCTCCATGGCCGGATCGAACATGCCATGGAGGTTTTGGTGGAAATGATGCGAGGAAAGTTTAAGCCAACTGCTACCAGCTATAACCCTATTATAGCTCGCCTGTGTAAGGAGGGGAACGTGGATCTTGTGGTGAAGTGTCTAGACGAGATGATATATAGGCGGTGTAGTCCTAATGATGGAACGTATAATGCTATAGCTGTCCTATGTGATGAGGGGAAGGTACAAGAGGCTTTTTCCATCATCCAGAGTTTGGGGAACAGACAGAGTTCCAACGCTCGTGAATTTTACAAAAATGTCATTTCGAGTTTGTGCAGGAAGGGGAATACATTTCCCGCATTTCAGCTTCTTTATGAAATGACGAAGCAGGGTTTTATTCCAGATACGTATACGTATTCCTCATTGATTAGAGGGCTGTGTATGGAGGGCATGCTTGAGGAGGCTGTTGGGATTTTTACAGTTATGGAAGAGAGTGGCCAGCGACCTGATGTAGATAATTTCAATGCACTCTTACTTGGTTTTTGCAAATCTGGGAAATTGGATTTGTCGTTTGAGGTTTTTGAGATGATGATTGACAAAGGCCACATACCTAATGAAACAACATATACTATTATTGTTGAAGGACTAGCTCATGAAGATGAGATGGGGCTTGCCTCAGATGTTTTGAGGGAATTACACTCGAGGAATGTCCTCAGTCATAATACGGTTGAAAGACTAGTAATGCAGTATGACCTTGATGCTGAAACTACATAGGGTCGTTATGCCAGGATAGAAGAGGAACAAGTAGCAAGGTCTTGTTGTGGCCAAATTACTAACATTAGGTAGCATATGGGCAGATCCTAGACTAACAAATAGACTATGGAGATTACTAACATTAGGTAGCATATGGGCAGATCCTATGAGGGCATTCGGGTGCAAGGAGTTCCATCCTAATTGTCTCCCACATAGAGAAAGAAGGGAGAAAAAGAAATCCTGGCCTTTGTGAGAAGTCCTGGATCCGCCCAACAAGGCACTTTATTGATACTATATTTGCACCATGCATCGTTCCAAACTGTTAAGCCTGCTGGCTGTTTTGAGCATTTTTCATGAAATTATTTATATATGCAATTGCTCTTATATTCTTCTCTGAAGGCTGATGAGGTAATTGAAGCTGCTGAAATCATGCTTTTGTGGCGAGCATTCATCGCATGGTTACGTAGGTTACAAAGTCTTGGTTGATGAATGAAGGAATGGCTGTCCCTCTTGACCTGCATTATCCTTCATATTATCGGCAATCTTTTTTTTTTTTAATTAAAAAAACCATTATTTAAATAGCTTATAAGTGGGCTTGGTTATTTACACTTTATATAATAACATGGTTGTTGAAACACCCCCGATTTTTGGTATTTCTCATACTATGTTTGTTATACTGTCAAACCGTTATTTAAATATAAAAAGAACAAAACGACATGTTCAAGATCAAATATTGTGTTTCTCTTGAAATTTGGTTGGATATTCATCAAGTAAATCCAACTCCAAGTCGAATAAGATGAGACGCTTTTGTAGACTTACAAAGTCTAGCTTAAGTTAAAATGCTAATCCAAAACTCGGGTCCACAAGTAGGGTGGGAATGTGGAGCGAGTCGGAGGGCTGGTCAGCTCTAGGCCAAAAAATTTTGGTTCATGGGAATTGCGAGCCATCTTGGCTTACTTGCGTGGCTTGTGGGTAGGGGTGGGTCTACTCATTGTAGGCGTGGATTGGTTCGCTTGGTTTGTATAATTAAAAAAAAAAAATAGAAAAACACGAAAACGGAACAGTAGGCAGCTCATACAAGTCAAACACTTAAACTCACTCTTCATGAAAATAGAATAGTAGGCACAAAAGCAAAACCCAAACACGAAAACAAAACAGCAAGCACTCAACACTCATCATCATCGTCTCTGTCTACACTCTTCAATCATCACAATTCATTAACCCAACCACTCCAACTTGTTCAAGACCACTGGCCACCACACGACACCCACCTATCCTCGTCTAAAACCCAAACACGAACCTAGCCACTCCACTTGAACATGAAACCGAAACAACTCGTCATCGTCGTCGCGTTGTCCTCCCCTTGTCAGCCACTCCTCAGTCCTCACTCATCGTCCATCAAGCGTGCTCGTGCATGGTGAGTCCCCCTTGTTCAGTTTTTTTTTTTTTTTAACTTTGCCAACTATTGTGTTGTGTACTTGTGGTTGTGATGTAGAGTTTCAAGTTGAGTTTTGGGGTTGGGGACTAAGGTCTGGGGGTTGAAAAAAAAAAACTGTTTTGTGTGAGTTGGTGAGTCGAGTTGGCTTTTTCAGCTCGCCTAAGGTACAAGCCATCATAGGCCGGCCCATTTGACTCTCATTCCTACCCCTATCCACAAGTGTGTCATACGTTGAGTATATGTCTAGAAGAGTCATCCTCCTTCCCTTCCTTTTTTTTTTTTTTTTTAGTTTTTTTGGTCTCCATGGTTGTCTGGTGCATCATGTGGAACTCTTGAGATATTGATGTAATAGGTATTTCAATAATCAGATGATTAATTGGATAGCTCCATCGATGGGATTATAGAACAATAATTTTTCTTCCATTTCGTAAAAGAAATGTATTTATAATTCAAGTTTGCATTTCAAGTAACTTCTAAATTGACAAATCAAATGTCGGTTGATTTTATCTATTCTATTATATTAAGTGAAAACTTTGTATATTTGGACTCTACATCCTTTGAACATTTCTTCATACATAAAATAAAAAATTTAAGCCCTACCTTTGTATTTATTTATATGTTGCCACTGCTATAAATTAGAAGTTTTGCTTTTATTTTGCATATAGGTAGTTTTCCCTGATATTTTGCTAATACAACTTTCTATTTTTAAGGGAGTAGTAGTTTTACTATTCACACTCTCTTTGAAAATGTTATACATAAAATCATATGATTTAGTATTGTTATAAGATTACAATTTTATCGCTATCTTTTCATGTTATAAACAATTATTTAACATGTAATACTTTTGTAATTGGTATGATAAAAACACATGTAATTATTAAACTATAATATTATACATAAAATTATATAATTTAGTATTGTTATAAAAGTACATTTTTATCATCTTATATTCATGTTTCATGTTGTAAATAGTTATTTAACACAACACTTTCATAATTGATAAGATGGAAACACATATAATTATTAGATCACAATATGATTAATCCTTGTATGTCTTTTATTATTATTATTATTATTATTTCAAATAATAATAAAGGGGTGTTCCTATAAGTTAGCTCTTTTATCTATCCACTACCTTTTGATGTTAGTAACTGTTTTTAACTTTATCTTCCCATTATCTAAGGTATCGTTTAGTTGTAAAAAATTTATGATACTAGATTGAACAAAATATTTTGCATTTGTTTAGTTTGTATATTTTTTTGGTTACTAGACAAAAATGATCCTAAAGTACTTAACAAATATTTATTTTTTATATCATCCAAAATATGATACAAAAGTTAAATTTACTAGACAAAAACATAAAATCCTTATTTAGTACTCTGTATATCATGTTTAGTACAGTATTTTGTATTTCCAAATAATGGATGTCAAGTCCAATTTTGATTTTATTTTTTCCTAATTCGATTCACATTAAATCCTGTGCCCATCTAATAAGAATACTCAACTTAAATTAGGAAAATTTGACTTTTTATTATATTTGGAGTCGTCACCCAACTAGAGTTAGAAAAAAATTATCAAGTTTAGGACTACTTGAGCGGATTAATCCTAACTTGAACACTAGTCAACGAAATCATTTTTTTAATTAAAAAGAAAAGAAAAGAAAGACTAGAGATTCTTGATTCGGGGGCTTATATATTAAAACTTTAAAGTTACCACCTTAACCTTCTGAAATTTGGATTACATTTTTTTGTGATATCCTTTTTAGTATATATAAAAAAACTTACTTAAAAAAAGGAAAAGGTAAGAGAAAAAAAATATAACGATTATACTACAAAAAAAAATTTAAAAGTTTTTTATAGTTGCCTCATAAGGGTGCTTACATACCCGCTATTCGGGATTAAACAAACCGTAGTTCGCTTTTATAAAACTTTAGCGGACTAATTAATTTTAATTATGAAAACATGCTACATTTACATTTATTATCATTTTATTTTTTTGAAAGAAAAATTCTAAACCTAAAAATTATTCCTCAATTAAAAAAAAAAGAACTAAAACTTTCTAGTTTTGAAAACATCGATTATAGTTTTTTTATTTCATGAAAACCATTTTTCTAGGTGCGAAAATATTTTTTTTTTTGTTTTAGAATAAAACTATATCTTAAATAATAAATCATTTTAATTTTTCAAAATTTTTTATTTTTTAATTTTTATATTTATAAGCTATGTATTACTAATTATTAAAAAAAACTAGTTATGAACTTAATTGTCCCTAAGCGACAGTTACACTGCAACACCTAAGGTTTACACAATGGTTCCTCCTAATTATTTGATTTACTAATTTTCTTAAATTAATTAGGATAAAGTTATTAACCTAATTACATTCATGTTATCATCATCATCATCATCATCATTATTATTTATTTTTTTAATAATAATATTTTTTTAATCTACCTTAATTTTTATTAATCAGATTTATTTTTATTTTTATCAATTAGATTTTAACAAAATTAAGTAAATAAACTAATTTATCTAAACTAAAATAATAATAATAATAATAAAACTTACTTGGATACAGGTCAGATTCAGGCTAGTCACGGGTCGGCTTCGGGTTGGGTAGCAATGGAGCTTTGGATACGGGTTAGATCCTAGGCTAGTCATGATGGGCATGGCGTGGAAAAACAGTGTGTTGGAGGGTTGTTTTCTAGTGGTTGTCAATGCCGGAGGGGGTTAGCTTAGCCGACGCAACTGTCTTGGACTCGATGTTGACTTCACCTTGTGCCCAGATCTCTTCGAGTTGCGGTGCTTGAGTACCCGACGATGGCTAGCACCCACCATCTTCGACCCAATCAATTTGCAAAGGTGGGGTTTTTCTTAATCTATGTGACCCGAGGAACCTATTGATACCTATAGTTGACTTTGAGGTTGTGCATGTGAGGAGGAAATCTAGAGAGAAGGTAGAGTTGCAATAGCTTTGCTAGAGAGAGAAAGCTCCGGCAAAAGCTTACAAGTGCGTGTTTTTTGGTGATTCTCCATTGTCTCGAGTTTGCAAGGTCGAGTCTTATTTATAGACTCGTAAAAAGATCATCTTGATACGTTCGAATTGTGCCCACTATTGAGAACCGTTTCCATCCTCTTAAAATTTGAATTATTCTCAAAAAATTTATACAAATCCCTTAGATTAATTTTTTTTTTTGTGATTTATTCGGTTTCTTTTCGTTACAATATGAAAAGATTTTAAAAAAAGTTTTGATTTGCCTGGATTTGCTCACAGTTTCTTCTCTTTTCCGTTCATGGTCGCCATCTTGCTGGAGAAGATGATCACGTGCTTAGCATGTGATTTTCCTTAGCTAGTGAATCGCTGCCACGTGGCAGCCTTCTCTCCTCAATTGAAAAAAAATTTTGAAGTGCGTCCTAGGGGTCTTAAACTCATGACCTCCCGTTTCCTTTGCTGTTTAGGGTGCATGGGTGGACCAATTGGGCTGACCTTTTTTCTTGTTTATTATATGCAATAAATTTGCATATAAGTTATCGTCCTTAATTAGTTTTTTATTGATTTGAAATTCTCGAGCTTGATTTAGAGACCCATATTTCCTTAATCTTATTGAAAATTTTATTATTATTATTTTTTGTTACTTGTTATTATTATTTTATTTTTTTTTTTTTATTTTTCTTATTATTATTACTATATATGTTTATTTAAAAATCTATATGGAGAGGCAAAAATGGAGTGTCTACAACTGTCCCTCTTTGTAGTAAAGTTTAGGAAAAATTGGCTACAAAGACAGAAAAGACACCATTTTTGCCTAGGAGAAAGGATGTATAATGCTATATTCAGTTGGCTATCTAAACCTGGATCCACTAGGGAGTTATCCAATTAAAAGATCAAGTAAGGAAAACATCCTGTGAGCTAGTAATTCTATGTCGCAAAGGAAGATAGTCACTTCATGATGACTAATATTCCTTGGGGAGTGGTCTCAGACAAGAAGCATCTCACTAGACTAGCAACCTTTAAAAAGAGATTATTTAGGAAAGTGCTCTTATGAGCTGACTAATTAATGATAGGAAGTGTCTTATTAAATTAGCAACCTTAAAGAAGAGATTATTTAGAAAAGTGTTTTTATGAGCTGACTAATTGATAATAGGAAGCGTCTTATTAGACTGGCAATATTAAAGAAGAGATTATCTAGAAAAGTACTCTTATGAGTTGACTAATCAATAATAAGAAGTGTCTTACTAGATTGGAAATCTTTAAGAAGAGATTAGTTATAAAAGTGCTCTTATGAGCTCGCTAATCGATGATAGGAAGCATACTACTAGACTAGCAATCTTGAAAGCGAAGTGACTCATTATTGTGAGCTTGATGGAATGGTTGAAAGAAATAGTTGTATAAGATGAAGTATGGCCCCTCTCTTTTATTACTATTGTTATTATTTCAATTTTAATTTATTTTAAAACATGGATCCCTACCTAGTCACCATTGATAACAACTAAACAACTAAACCCTCATAATAGTCTAATCTTCACTTGTTTGTCTTCATCTTGACTTGAGTAGAAAATTTTGATGTAAGCATTCTTCTAAAATTTTTCCTTTTTTTTTAGCTCCTATGATTTTGGTCTTATCCTGAAACAACACCAAATCTGCTATTCGAGAAGGGTAAGATCATAACACAATATTTCATGAGTTTTACAATTTCATCATTGTCTATTAGTCATTCTTCTCTCGTATACGGGGTGGAATGTGGATAAGATAGGAGAATGAAGTAAGATTTTGTTGATGTAGCGATTGGTCAAAGCTGCTCCAACCTTCAATGACTATTAAGGGATATCAACTTTGCTTGTAGAAAATGAAAACTAAACTATGAAGTTGTAATGATTGCTAGCATTTATGAACTTTTGGCAAAATTTTCATTAATCTTGTTTAGGGATAGTACATCTTAATCGCATTTGCATTCATAGGGTCCTTCTAATTTGGATCGTCCATTTGAGCTAATATTAACGCCCCACCTGATAATACCCTTTTCACAGCATATGGACCTTCATAATTTGGCATGAATTTGCCTCTTGGATCTTGTACGTTAGATAGAATCTTCGTTAGTACTAAGTCACCTTCCTCAAAATGCTGCAGGCACACTTTTTTGTTAAATGCCCGAGCCATCCTTTGTTGGTAGCATTGACCATGGCATAATGCCATGAGTTTTCTTTCGTTAATCAAGTTTAGTTGATCAATCTTTTTCTTCACCCAGTCAACTTCATCTAGTTGTATCTTTAATAAAACCTTGAAGGATGGGATCTTAACCTTGATCGGTAATACTACCTTAACACCATACACCAAGGAGTAGGGAGTAACTTTGGTAGATGTTTGAATGGAGATTTTGTGGGCCATGAGTGCAAAGGGTAACATCTCGTGCCAATCTTTGTAGGTGATAATTATTTTCTCAACAGTTCTCTCAATGTTCTTGTTAGCTGCTTCCACTGCTCCATTCATTTGAGGTCGGTATGGAGTTGAGTTTTTATGATTTATCTTAAATCATTGGCATAATTCCATTATCATTTTGTTGTTGAGATTGGTGTCATTATCAGTGATGATCAATTCAAGAACTCCATACCGAGCTATTATGTCTTTCTTCATGAACTCGACTACCACTCCTTTAGTGACGCTGGCATATGATGAGGCTTCAACCCACTTGGTGAAATAATCAATGGCTACCAATATAAATGATGAGGATCATCTAGCACCTAAGAAGATAGAACCAAGAACTCAAGATCCATTACAAGGAATTGGAGGACCAATGACTCGAGCTAGAGCAAAGAGGATGAATGATGCCTTACAAGGACTAGTCATAGACCTACAAGCCAAGGAATCAAATTACATGAAGGCAGAACCAACACCTATTAATGTAATTCACGTTTCCATGGAAGAAAGCAAGGATTTGAAGTTCTAGAATAAGAAATGTTACATGTTGAACCAAAATAGGAAAGGGAATTTGCGGGTTTTTTGTTATATTTTTTTTAGTATTTGTTTTGGTCTGTAATTTAGAATATATAGTTACTTGTTTTGGTTCACATGAGGATAATGAAGCAAGTAGATTCAAAAACTTAGGTTTTTATATTGATACATGTATACACTATATAAAGCCGTGTAAGGTCCGGCCAAAGACATCACATGATTGAATAGAAAATTACATACTCTTTTTCGTGAAAAATGAAACCCTCTTTTGTTTTTTGCAGAAGAACTCTCCTTTAGGAATTTTTCAACTGAATTACTACAGGAAAAACCCTTAATTAATAACTTAGGTTTCAGTCAACAGGTGTGATTAGGGTCTAGTTCTATGCTACTTGTTCGAGACGATCCTCGGGGAATTGATTCAAATAATGTACGTCGAGTTCTAGGTTTAACATACCTAGGGTTCACGCATCATTTGGTATCAGAGCTTTAGCTTCTTGAATCAAGTAATCTCTATCCTTTTTGTTATTTGTTTGTTATTTAATTTCCATACTCTTATTTATATTAGAAATTCGTATAAAAAAATATATAACAACAAACTTGCAAATTCCCTTTCCTATTTCGATTCAACATATAACATTTCTTATTCTAGAACTTCAAATCCTTGCTTTCTTCCATGGAAACGTGAATTACATTAATGGGTGTTGGTTCTCCCTTCATGTAATTTGATTCCTTAGCTCGTAGGTCCATGACTAGTCCTTGTAGGGCATCATTCATCCTCTTTGCTCTAGCTCGGATCATTGGTCCTCCAATTCCTTGCAATGGATCTTGAGTTCTTGGTTCTATCTTCTTAGGTGCTAGATGATCCTCATCAATAAACCTATGACCGTTGGACGCCTTTGGGGTGATTGGTTCGATAACATCGATTCCCCACATGGAGAAAGGCCATGGCGCGAAAAGTGAATGGAGCTCTCGAGGTGGAGTATTTATCTTGTTGGCGTAAACTTGGCACAATTGGTAGTGCCTTGCATATTTAATGTAGTCTAGTTCCATTGTCAACCAATAGTAGCCGATTCTCACAATCTTCCAAGCAAGCATGTTTCCATTCATGTGGAGGGCACATACCCCTTCGTGTATTTCTTTTATTAGCTTATCTGCCTCTTCTTTGTCTACACATCTCAACAACATAGTGTCGAATGATCTTCTATAAAGTATAGACCTACTTAATAGGAAATGGCTTGCCAACCTTTTGAGTATTTTTTGGTCATTTTTGTTAGCCTTTTCAGGATATCTACCTTCTTGGAGAAATGTTTTGATATTGTGGTACCAAGGCTTGTCATCTTGTGTTTCTTCGATTGTTAGACAATAAGCGGGTTTACCCTCAATTTCTATCTTTAAAGGCTAAACTTCTGTCCCTTCTGTTACTTGAATCATAGATGCTAATGTGGTAAGGGCATCAACAAACTAATTTTAAGTTCTTATGATGTATGTGAAGGTGACAACCTTGAATTCCTCAATTAATTCTATCAGGTGTTGGTGATATGACACTAATTTGGGGTTTTTAGTCTTGTATTCTCCTCGTGTTTGCAATATGATAAGCGAGGAGTCTCCGTGTGCATCTAACTCATGGATTTCCATATAGAGGGCCATTTTGAGGCCGATGATGCATGCTTTATACTCTACAATATTATTGGTATATAGGAATGTAAGTCTCGTCGCTATGGGGAATTGCATTCCTTTTAGTGATACCAACACTGCCGCAATCTCAAATCTAGACACATTAGTAGCTCCATCAAAATATATCTTCCATTTGGGATCCTTTTCTACTTTAGACTCCTCTTCTGACTTATCCTCTACCATCAATATATTTTCATATGGGAATTGGGCTTATGATTCTCGAGAATCTCCTTCGATCGGGTGCTTAGCCAATTGATCTACAAGCGTCTGCACTTTCGTTGAATTTTGAGTTACATATATAACATTAACTTCTAACGTGAGCATTTGCCACTTGGAAATCCTTCCCAACAAAACTGGCTTTTCTGCTAAGTATTTCAGGGGATCATGTCTTGTTAGCAGTTTGATGGGATAATAAAGAGTATATTGCCTTAGTCGGTGCATGACCCAAACCAATGTGCAGCAAATTCTTTCTATCTCAGAGTACCTTTGTTCCTCTTCCGTGAATTTCTTACTTAGGTAGTATATGGCTTGTTCCCTTCCTCTTTCATCTTTTGCCCTAGTATATACCCTATTGACTTAGGAAGTATCGTGAGGTATAAGAATAAAGGCTTTTTTAGTTTTGAAGCTACAGAAACTGGGGGGTTCATAAGATATTCCTTGATCTTCTTAAATGCCTCCTCACATTCGTCATCCCATTTCACAGTGGCATTCTTCTTTAGGAGTCAAAATAGTGGATGGCATTTATCCATGAGTTGTGAGATGAACCGAGCTATGTAATTTAATCTTCCTAATAAGCCTCTTATCTCTTTGATAGTATGTGGGGAAGGCATTTCTAGTATGGCTTTTACCTTATTAGGATTGATTTTAATGCCCTCTCGACTTATAATAAACCCAACAGCTTACTAGATGTGACCTCAAAAGTGCATTTTTCTAGGTTTAATTTCAGCTGAAACTTCCTTAATCGCTTGAATAGTTTCCTTAAAACAACCACATGGTTTTCCCCTTCTTTGGATTTAGCGATCATGTTATCAACATACACTTTGACCTCTTGATCATTATGTCATGAAGTATTGCAACCATTGCTCTCTAGTATGTTGCTCTAGCATTTTTTAAACTAAAGGGCATGACTTTATAACAAAATGTACCCCAAGTCGTGACCAAGGTTGTCTTAGTGTTATCCTCTTCTACCATATTTATCTAATTATGTCGTAAGAAGCCATCCATGAAGGAGAAGAGATGACTTCCAACTCTATTGTCTACCAAAACATCTATGTGGGGTAGGGGGAAGTTGTCTTTAGGTGTAACTTAGTTCAAATCTCAGAAATCTACACATACTCGAACCTTTCCATTTTTCTTCAAAACTGGGACTATGTTTGCTACCCATTCTGGATAGTCTGATACTTCAATGAACCCAATCTCTAGTAGCTTCTTGACTTCTTCTTTGACTTTTAATAAGACATCAAGTCTAAATCTTTTTAATTTTTGTTTTTTAGGTTTGACATCTTCTCTTGTAGGAAACTTGTGAACCACTATTGATTGGTCAAGTCCTGACATGTCTCCATATGACTAGGCGAATACATCTGAATATTCAGACAGTAGCTTGATTATCTCGCACTTTTGCTCATTACTCAAATTACCTCCAATCTTAAGGTTTTTGGGGTCTTCTTCGGTTTTTAGATTAACTATCTCCACCAGTTCATCAATTAAAATTCTACCTTGTTCATATTTTTGCCAACTCTCTTGTATTGCTTCATGGTCATTAATATCATTTTCGATGGCTAACCTAATAGTGTTGGAAGTGATATCAATATTTTCATTATTTACATGCGTAAGATATCATTGGCGTTCATAAAAAATATTGAGTTTGTATGGAAGCGAAGCGAAGAAGAAAAGTGATTGAAATAACTTGTAATTTTATTGATCAACTTGTCGAAGAGTTCAACTTATTTCCGAACAATGATGGTTGTAAACTCAAAAATATTGATTATGATTACTTCCTATTCTAAAGCAAACCTAGTGCTATTAAGAGGATAGGAAAATCAATTATTGAGAGTTGAAGATAGATTGGAGATGTGAGGAGTCGAAGTCTATATTGATAAGTTATCACTGTTGAAGTTGGCTTGGATTGCTAACGAGTCTTGAGTGCTAACCGGCTGAGAAAAAGTCTGATGAAGGGGTGGAAAATTCATCAGGGTATCATATAGTCTTCCTCCCCTTTTACCCTTAGTGCACATTGCTTAAATTTTTTCTTCAGGAGTAGGAATATATCCTAACCCAAATGTTCCTTGTTGTCCCATCTTGAATTGAGGCCTTACTTTGCTCATTTCTTCTTTAATGACCTTACATGCTTTGTCGAATATCCGGAACCTAAATTCCTCGGGGCCATCCTCCTAATGTAAGGTATAGCTGTTTCTTTATAGATGACATAGTCTTGCTCGCCTAGCACAGTGATTATTTGGCCATTTAATATGAATTTGACCTTTTGGTAGAGGCTTGAAGGTATGGCTCTTGCCATATGTATCAAAGGCTTTCCTAATAGTAGGTTAAAAGACCTCAGGATATTGAGGACTTGGAATGAGATATTAAAAACTTGTGGACCTATCTCTACTAGTAAGCCGATCTCTCCTATGATTTCCCTCTTAGAGCCATCAAAGGCCTTGACTACCGTTGAGCTTGGTTTAACATTGCTCATATCAACCCTTAGTAAGTCGAGGGTAGCTAAAGGGCATACGTTAAGAGAGGATCCATTATCTATGAAGACCCGGAACACTATTGTATTGTTGTAATTTACCACTATAAAAAATGGTTTGGTATGTTGACTACCATCTTCTCCTAACTCTTCGGGTGAGAAGGATATCTAATCCATGGTGAGGATTGAGTTGGTGATGTGGCTCAATTTTTCTGTTGCAATACCCTCTGGTACTTTGACTTGTCAGAGTACTTTGAAGAGTGCCTCTTGGTGTGGTTCAAATGACATAAGAAGGCCCATGAGTGATATTTGGGTGGGGACTTTAGTGAATTGCTCCATGCTCTTGTACTCACTTGATTTAATCATTTTTTTGAATGCAGGAAGTCCCTCTTCCTCTTCCTTTTCCGACTCAATGGTAGGCTCTTCAATGGAAGAATTATTTTTAGGATCATAGACCTTTCTCGAGCGGGTGATTCCTCCTATTATTGAAGCTTTTTCTTGATTAACAGCTCGGTAGTTGAATGGTGCTACTTTATATTTTTCTAGGGAGATTAGGACATGGAACACATACTTCTTCTTTGGAACCTTCACCTTTGCCTCTGGTTCCGCGTAGCACTTTATAACCATCGGCTTTGTATTAGATCCAATCATATTTATGGACCTATCTTTCCAGTCTCGACAGTTGTCTTCTTCTTTAAATCCAAGTCCCCAACTAGTAGATGGCACATCGGTATAGACTATTGGTGTGAATGAGTAATCTACCAAGTATTCAAACTTTCTAGATGATTCGCTTAAGGTGCTAACTATCGGATCTCCCGTCAACCACCTCTTTCTTAACTCCCTTTGTATGTGACTCTTGTGTGGCTTGGGAGCTTTATTCTTGTTCTTTCCTTCTCTAAATAGATGGTAAATAACATGCCTAATTTAAGTTTTGTCCTTTGGGTTCATACACTATAAATGGCGTACTTGTTGCGAGTTCCATGCCATTTGTTCTATTAGGGTAAGGAGCTCATTTAGTTCAGGCTCTAGCTCTTTGATTGTGATCATGTTGATTGTAGGACTATGATTGGGTAGTAGATTGTTGTTAATATATGGAGTTGGTGCATTAATGAAATCTAAATGTACTATTCCTGCATCAATCAAGTCTTGGATTTTGTTTCGAAGTCTTTAACACCTGTCAATTAAGTATCCTTCTTACCCCATATGATACTCACATTTGAGGTTGGGGTCAAAATTCCTTAACTTGTATCGGTCGTTGAGGATTTCAAACTAATCAGATTATTTTCTCATAGTCGAGTGAAAGCTTGGCTAAGTGGGATAGGGATTGGAGTGAATTGTCTTGGGGCCTTAGTGACTTGGGTCTGATTTACTTGTGGTTGTTAGATTGGGGTGGTTGTAGTCTGGAAAGTCATATAAGACCCCAATTTGTTGTTCCTGCTTGAGTTAACCATACCGACCGTGGCTTCTTTGCCTTTATTGCTCCCCATAAGTCTTAGTGATGATGCAATTCTGGAAGAGTTAGTAGCTTGGAGTTTTCCGGATGTGATGGCATTCTCTATCCCGCATCTTGCCGTTACTACTTCTGTAAAGCTGGATGAGGTTTATCTAACTAGATGTGTGAAATAGGGCTTTTCCAATGTGTTGGTGAAAATAAAAGTTAGCTCTTTCTCCGAGATTAGGGTAGAAACCCTAGCAACTTGAGTCTTCCAATGCTGAGTGTATTCTTTGAAAGATTTGTTATTCTTCTTTCGAAGGCTCCCCAAGTCCAGCACCGAAGGGGCAACCTCGATGTTGAATTTGTATTGCTCATAAAATGCATGTGCCAATTTATCCCATGTATTGACTTAACTGAGATCTAATTGTACATGCCATGTTAAAGCGAGACCTGTAAGGCTGTCTTGAAAGGTTTGGACCATGAGTTGGTCGTATTATGCATATTTGCTCCTTGTCCGCACATATAGCCTTGTGTGCATCTTAGGATAACTGGTGCCATTATATTTCTCAAACTCTGGCACTTTGAATTTTTCTGGGTAAGCACCTACACCGTATACCAATAGATCGGTGATGCCGATTTGATTGAAATTGTTGGAGCCCTCTAAAGTCCTTATTTTATCAGCCAATTGTTGGAAGAGTTTCTTCACCATTTCTTTCTGCTTATCTTCCAATTCCTTTTTGAGGTCATCAGAAGTTAGCCTTATATCGGTTGTTGTTTTGGGCTCATACTCAAATGAATGATTGAGTCGAGAGTTGATTTCCTCATATTTGGGTGGCTGGATTTTAGTTGCCTTTCCCTTTTGAGCCCCTGAATGTTCCTCTTGAGCAGGCTGGGTGGTACGAAGGAGATTGATGCTTTCAGTTAAGAAACATACTTGAGTGGTCAACTGCTAGATTGTTTGTTCTAATGAAATGATCCTTGGGTTAGGGGAGGTGTCGATGTTGTTGCCACTACCATTGTTGACGTGGCTATTGCTGTTGCTAGCCATCATAGTCTTGGAGCCGGTGTTGATTAGACTTCTCAAGGGTTCTGGTTGTTTAAAAAGCTATCTTTGATACTTGGCAGGCTAGACTCAAACCCTATTAGCAAGCATTTATTTATTACTTTTCATTATTTCATTTTATTATACTTTACACATATGTAAAAGGGTAAATAAATGTGATACATGTATAACATACAGATGCAAAAGAATCAGCAATCAATTAACGATGTGATAATACTGAAATTTTATTAATATTGCAAACTTTAGAGTTTAACCACTTTATTCAAAACATCTAAAAAAAATCCTATAATCTAATTTCTTCTTCTCCTTAGCTAACTTTTGCACTTCCTCTTCTTTTGTCAAGTGGAAGTTGAATCTTTCTTTTTCTCCTTAGCATCTATGGCAGCTTCTAGTTCCCTAACCCTCATTTGGGTCTTCCTCAACTAGGCTTCAAGTGAATTATTCCTCTAGTTAGACTCTTTGAATATATTTTTCCATAAATCTTTCTTGCCTTTCGTGGTTTCAAAATGGACTTCCATCTGAGCTCTCGCTTGCTCTATGTAAGTTTTCATTTCTAAGCTTGGATTATTTGGTGTAGGCTGAGTGACATCAGGAGCTTGGTATATCCTTTCCCCTATCTTGTACAATTGGTTGATGATAAAATCTCTGGTAACTCGGTGTTTTCCTACTTCACCCTCCAATTCTCCGAGGTCAATATTAGGGTTCTCAATTCGGGCTTCCTATAGGGCCCTTACCTCTGTTAGTTTAGCGATCTTGTCAGCTATTAACATGTTTGGATCTTGCAACTCCATTGTAACCATCCCTAATGAGGGCTTGTGAACTATGTCTTGGATGGTGCCAAATTTATGGACCACTGAATTCGGATGATAGCCCGTGTACCAGTTAAGCCCAATTAATGGAACAGCTTGAAAGTTGTTGCACATTAGAACAACCTTATTACAGTAACTCCATTTGGCAATCCATAAGAGGTCTTCAGCACTGAAGCTCTTGAGTACCTCAACCCAACTATGACTAAGAATGTCATTTGGTAACTTCGTCATATCTACACATGAATCTATGAGGTCCACTTGTTGGGCTAGTGATCGTCTAACTATGTTTAGCTCGAAACACTTAAGATGGCTCGCGAACCAGATCAAGATGAGATTGATGTTGGAGTAGAGGATTCTATGACCCTTTTTCTTCACAAAATTCAAATTTCACACCCGTTCAGCTAGAAGGGCTGGGATGTAGGACTTTTCTTCTAAAAACTAAGTTACTAATTCTGCAACTCTATAATGAATGTGGAAGACCATGGTAGGGAAAAGAATGGTTGCAAATGCCGTTAAGATGAAGGCATGAATACAACTTTTTCCGTAATCCTTAGGGTTTCCACATAGGATATCTTTCTTACTTCCTTCGTCAAATCATGCCATAAACCATGCCTCCAAGTCATCCATTTGAAGGCAATACCCATTGCTATTCTTTAATACTTGGCTGATCACTAATCTGTGAACCTTTAAAAGTTTGCTGAATATGCTGGCTGGCCCAGCCTTTAAATCTGGCACATATATCTCATTAGAAAGTGGAGGGGGCTAAAGAAGTTGGGTATACTCTTCCATGGTTAAGGTAATCTCATGTGGCCCAATAAAGAAAGCCATAGGCTTGGGCTACCAAAGGTGTAACACGGCTTGAATCAAAGGTATGTTGACATTGATCTTCATTAGTAAGAGGATGGGCCTTACTTTTTCTTGGATGATGGCTTGTTCTTCTAGATTATATAGAGTGAGCTAATGATCTAGTATTAACTTGGGGTCTAAGGGCTTGCGAACACGAATCTCTTTGCAAAGAAGACATTCAATCGAAGTGCTAGCCATCCAACAGAGTTACAAATGAAAATTTCCATGTTACAAACAAACATCTCATTTTACAAATTTGCATGGAAAAATACATCACCATCATGATAATGGTCTCTTTACAAGAAATGCTTACAAAAGGAAATTGTCTCAAAACTTCGAGGTACAATTTTTACAAGGTGCCACATCGTTAATTATTTGCTGGTTCACAATCTCATGTATGCAAAAAGGTGAGTTCTAAAGGTTTCCAAACTTTATGACTTCCCACATTTTCGAAGAAATGGATCTCGGGCTATATCGAAGCATTAGGTAGGGTAGCTTAATCGGCCCCGAGTGGTGATTACCTCACTACACCTGGAACTTACACAATGACTCCTTATCCTAAGGTCCTAAACGGACTGGGTTTGACCATATCTAATCATACACATGAAAACTTGTTCAAGGCTAAGTTTATCAAATCTTTGGATCACATTAAAACACAAACATTAGTATAACTAAACATTCATAGAGAAAATGCAAATCTAGGATACCTTAAAATAAATTGTAATTTTAGAAAGCTTAGGTGGCTAGCCCACTTGAGGAGTCTCCAATGGAGTCGCCAAGTTGTTAAGTCCAATTTTGATTTTATTTTTTCCTAATTCGATTTACATTAAATTCTATGCCCATTTAATATAAACCCTCGACTTAAATTAGGAAAAATTTGACTTTTATTTATTTGGAGTTGTTACTTAACTAGAGTTAGGAAAAATTATCAAGTTTATGATTAGTTGAGTGGATTAATCCTAACTTGAACACTGGTCAACGAAATCATCTTTTTTTTATTAAAAAAAAAAAGATAAGAAAGACTAGAGATTCTTGATTTGAGGGCTAACCTATTAAAATTTTAAAGTTACCACCTTAAACTTTTGAAATTTGGATTACATTTTTTTTTTTTGTGATATCCTTTTTAGTATATATAAAAAAGTTATTTTAAAAAAGGAAAAGGTAAGAGAAAAAAAAAACGATTATACTACCAAAAAAATTTTAAGTTCTTATAGTTACCCCATAAGAGTGCCTATGTACTCGCTATTCGGGATTAAACAAGTCGTAGTTCGCTTTTTTAAAACTTTAGTAGATTAATTAATTAATTTTAATTATAAAAACATGCCAGGTTTACATTTATTATCATTTTATTTGTTTGAAAGAAAAATTCTAAACCTAAACTTTATTCCTCAATTTTTTTTAAAAAAAGAAGAAGTAAAACCTTCTAGTTTTGAAAACACCAATTAGAGTTTTTTTATTTCATGAAAACCATTTTTCTAGGTGAGAAAATATTTTTGTTTGCTTTAAAATAAAACTATATCTTAAATAATAAATCATTTAAATTTTTTATTTTTTATATTTATAAGCTAAGTATTACTAATTATTAAAAAAAAAGTTAAGAACCTAATCGTCCCTAGATGACGGTTACATCGCAATACCTAAGGCCTACACAATGGTTCCTCCTAATTCTTTGATTGACTAACTTTCTTAAATTAATTAGGATAAAGTTATTAACCTAATTACATTCATATTATTATTATTATTATTATTATTTTAGTACTTTTTTTTAATCTACCCTAATTTTTATTAATCAAATTTATTTTTATTTTTATCAATTAGATTTTGACAAAATTAAGTAAATAAACTAATTTATCTAAACTAAATATAATAATAATAATAATAATAATAATAATAATGATGATGATGATGATGATGATGATGATGATGATGATGATGATGATGATAATGATAATAATGATAATAATAATAATGATGATGATGATGATGATGATGATGATGATGATGATGATGATGATAAGATAATGATAATAATAATAATAATAATAATAATAATAATAATAATAATAATAACCTGGATACGAGTCAGATTCAGGCTGGTTGCAGGTTGGATTCGGGTTGGGTGGTAATGGAGCTCTAGATACAGGTCGGATCTTAGGCTAGTCACGGTGGCACGACGTGGAAAAATGGTGTGTTGGGGGGTTGTTTTCTAGCGGTTGTCAACATTAGAGGGGATTGGCCTAGCTGACGCAACTGTCTTGGACTCGATGTTGACTTCACCTTGCACCCAGGTCTCTTCGAGTTGCAGTGCTCGAGTACCCAATGACAGCCACCACTTACCTTCTTCGGCCCAATCGATTTGCAAAGGTGGGGTTTTTCTTAATCTATACGGCTTGAGGAACCTATTGATACCTATAGTTGGCTTCGAGGTTATGCATGTGAAGTGGAAATCTAGAGAGAAGGTGGAGCTATGGTAGCTTTGCTAGAGAGAGAAAGCTTCGACGAATGCTTACGAGTGCATGTTTTTTGGTGATTCTCTATCGTCCCGAGTTCTCAAGGTCAAGTCCTATTTATAGATTCGCAAAAAGATCATCTTGATAAGTTCGAATCGTGCCCACGGTTGAGAATCGTTTCCATCCTCTTCAGATTTGAATTATTTTTGAAAAATTGATAAAAATCTCTTAGATTAAATTTGTTTTTTATGATTTATCCGGTTTCTTTTTGTTACAATCTGAAAAGATTTTTAAAAAAGTTTTGATTCGCCTGGATTTGCTCGCAGTTTCTTCTCTTTCCCGTTAATGGTTGCCATCCTGCTAGAGAAGACAATCACGTGTGCAGCACATGATTTTCCTTAGCCAGTGAATCGCTACTACGTGGTGGTCTTTCCTCCTCAATCGAAAAAAATTTCGAAGTGCGTCCTAGAGGTCTCGAACTCATGGCCTCCCGTTTCCTTTGTTGTTTGGGGTGCATGGGTGGACCGGCTAGGCTGACCCTTTTTCTCGTTTATTATATGCAATGAATTTGCGTATAAGTTATCGTTTTTAATTAGTTTTTTATTGATTTGAAATTCCCGAGCTTGATTTAGAGACCTATATTTCCTTAATCTTGTTGAAAATTTTATTACTATTATTTTTTGTTACTTGTTATTATTATTTTATTTATTATTATTATTACTATATATATTTATTAAAAAATCTATATGGGGAGGCAAAAATGAGGTATTTACAATGGAATTACAAAAATCTTTATTAAGTACTGCATATATCAAACGTGATACAAAAGAGTTGTACTATCTTATTTTCCTTATTTTATGTTATCCAATTTTTTTTTACTGTTTAGTACTGCGATCCAAAAGCTACCCAGGCATCTATTCAAACTAAAAACACTTGTACATATGATCAACAATGTGTCAAATTAAAGTATCTATAGAAAGAGAGAGTTGGCCCATGGGAGGTTTCATGTACATTCTATTGTTGTTTCAAAAAAGCTAAGTCGTGTTAGTGAATATTCATGAAATGGTTCTTGTTAAAAAGAAAGAGTGGTTAGTTAAAATTGAAATGTTAGAGAAATTTGAAAGAAGAAACAAGAAAAATGTACAATAGTTTTTAACAAGGAAATACCAACACAAGAAGAATGAAATTATCTATATTACTAAGAAAATACTTGCACTTTCAAACTCCACATATTTATTACAGTTTTAATATATTTTATTTACAGGCCACTTCTTTCATAATTTTTCCATAACCAACTCAATAAACGACCACATTTTCCTTTTCTTTCTTACTCACATCCCACTTCATCCAGCAACTCAAAAGTTACTTTAAACTATAAACAAATAGTTACTTAAACTAGATGAACAAAACATTTTTCTACTCCCTAGTTCACACACCCTTCAACGTCATATACTTTTGTGGGTAATTGCTAAATATAATTGATAGTTGGTGCATTTTCATAAGTTCGTTTTAATTTAAGTGAGCATACTTTGTTTTATAAGCACTTGTGACACGATTTTCCGACAATTTTACCTTTAGAGATTTTTTTTTTTCAAAGTAACAAAAAACCTACTATACGTTTCGCAAATGGATGGCTTGAGTCTATATATTTATTTTAGCAAATATATTTATAATATGCTACTTTTTTTTCTTTACTACATTCATAAGGCCATTTATATATAATTTTTTTTGTTCTTTAATTATCGATCGTACATATGATTTAATTTAATAATTATATTTATTTTAAAATTTGATTATACAACTGTATTTAATTGTTGCACACACATTTATGAGTGCATACTAGCTAATAAGAAATTAATCTAATTCAAAGTATTATACTTGAAGGAAAATGCAATATTCAAAAGCTTGGTAGAAAAACACATTTTAGAAATTTAAGGTGCATCACTATATATTACAATTATCTTTTTTTTTAGAGTTACTAAAAAGTCCTTCAAAAACAACGAGGAATACTATTAAATATTATGATTTTTTTAATTATAAATATTTTATCCGTAATAATTATTCCAAAAATAAGTTTCAAATGTGTGAACCCAGTTTGTAACTTTTTTTTTTTTAAATTTGCAAAACTAAAGGTGCATACCAAGTCCACACCTTCAATACAATTTGTATTAAAGGTAAACCTTGTTCATGCCTTTGCTTAAAGGCGTAAACGAGGTTTGCGCCTTTAGTACAATTGTACTGTATAATATTTTTCTGGCATTATCCCCACCATTCAATAATGTAATGTAATCCTGCAAACCTATAAAAATTATTATAAAATAACATTACAAACATATAAAAATTATTATAAAGTGATATTGCAAATTTTTATAGTATCACAATATGTAATTTCTAATGCACAAGAAAATTTTTTGCATTGACTATTTGTAATATAAATGCGAATTCTTAGCTCATTTGTTCATATTTAGATCTTTCAATTTCCTCTTCCAGTCTTCTTTCTCATAATTTCAAAATTTTTGTTTTGCACAAGTTTAGCATAGCTATATTTCAGTATGTTTTTCTAAAAAAAATAATTTTTCCCTATTATATTACTTTGTATCAATGCATAAAAAATTAAATGCAATTATTTGTACTTTAATATTTTTATTAAAATACTAGTAGTTATTAATTAATCATTAATTAGTAATTAATGAGTTGTTAATATATCATTAATTAACATTAGAAAATGAATTAATAAAAAATCGATATTTTTCGTAAATGAAATGTCTTAATTTGTAGTTGTGGAAATTATTGTAAAAGTAATCGTTAATGATGATTTAATTAGTCATTAATTAATCATTAGAAAATTAATTAGGAAAAAAATTCATATTGATTATAATGAATTATCTTTGTGTTTTATTATAATGTATTTTTATAAAAGCATTTGTTAAATTAAGTCGTTGTTAATTAATTGTTAATTAACAGTAATTAGTCGTTAATATGTCATTAATTAATTAGTGAAAAATTTTCTATTGATTTTAAATGTAATATGTTTGTGTATTTTTATAAAAGTAATTGTAAAATTAAGTTGTTGTTAATTAACCATTAATTAACAGTAATTAGTCCTTAATATGTCATTGATCAATTGGGAGAAAATTAATTAGTAAAAAATTTTGTATTGATTGTAAATATAATATGTTAGTATGTTTTTTTATGAAAGTAGTTGTAAAATTAATTTATTATTAATTAATCGTAATTAGTCATTAATATGTCATTAATTAATTGTTACAAAATTAATTAGTGAATTTTTTTTGTTAATTGTAAATGTAATATGTTTATGTTTGTGTGTTTTTTTGTGAAAGTAGTTGTAACATTATGATGTTAATTGACTGTTAATTAATAGTGATTGGTCGTTAATATGTCATTAAATCATTGTTAGAATATTAATTAGTGAATTGTAAATGTAATATGTTTGTGTGTTTTTGTAGAAGCAGTTGTAAATTTAAGTTGTTGTTACTTAATGTGAATTAACTATAATTAGTCGTTAATATGTCATTAATTAATCATTACAAAATTAATTACTAAAAAATTTAGTATTGATTGTAATGCAATATCTTTGTGTATTATTGTAAAAGTAATCGTAAACTTAAGTTGCAATTAATTAACCATTAATAGATAGTAAATAGTTGCTAATAAGTCGTTAATTAATATTTTGATATTAATGGTAACATTTAATATATATATATTTTTGCATAATAGATGGAGTTTGGACCCTTCAATCTTTTAATTTTTAAGCAGCAGGAGGGACATCGATCATAGGCTGTTTGGGATGGAGAGGTAAACTACTCTTAACTTGTGGTATAACATTTCACTTGTTATCATTTTAAGATCAATCAACCCTTGCTGTTCAACGTCATGAGTTATCACTCCGTTGTGACGAGCGCATCATCCCCATTGATCATTGAATGGAGCTATACGTGCATTTGGTGGGATTCGAAGGTGTAAGCCGCTTGCCATTCATTCCATTGGATTGGCACATGGTAACTACATTGGTTGAGCGATGGAGGCTAAAGACACACAAATTCCACATGCCGATAGTAGGGATGTAAGCGAGACGAGTTTGGGCCGGGCTCAACAATCCCATTATGCGTCCCGTTATCCTATGGGGATTCCCAAACCTGGCCTAAACCCTATAGGGTTTTTTCATGAAATACCCACCACCTATCCCAAACCCTGCAGGGTTTTATTAAGCAACTCGAAACCCATTCCAAACCCATTAGAATTAATTTTTTTTTCTATTATTAGTTTTAAATATTTACTTATTTATTATGATTATTTTTATAAAATATAGCTTATGTTCTTGGAAATAAATAATATTTGCACTTTCAACATATTTAATCATATGTATTTTAATATTATTCAAAAATCTACATATTGGTAAATAAAGTTACTGACGTAAAAACTTTTTTAATTATAATAAAATAAAATTACTTAACCAACCATATAACTTAATAAATAACACAAAAAAATAAAATATAGTTAACAAGTCTTAATAGAAAGAGAAAAATTCTAAAACATATAAAAAATGCATTAATCTTATATTTTTTGGAATTCTTACTTGACAATTGACTCTTATAGTCTCCAAATCCCATCTTCTTCATCATCTATCTTTGAACCTATCGAAAGGGGGAAAATACCCATAAAACACATTAGAGATTAGGCAAAATCTTAATAGAGGCCTTTTACGGAAGTTAGCTTGGAGAATTCTTAAAACCCAAATGCTCTCTAAGTAAACTTCATGAAAATATTTATTTGTATGCATTAATTCGCAATGTACACTAAATCCCCAAAATAACAACTAAATTGCTTGGAGATTTCTTATAGCCTTAACTTTTACAAAGCAGCACAGCATACATAGTAACTTAGAGTAGATTGCAATAAGTGACTACTTGACTAAACAGTATTCCACTCGTGCAATGGGTGTATGGGCTAGCCCCCTCCTGTCGTAATGGTGCAGGGTCAGAGGTTGTTGCCCTGTGGCCAAGTAGAAGAAAGTTCGATGCAAAGCTTTTTTGTTGTTAAGTTATAGTAGCACTGAGCAACAAAGATATACCGATCGTGGGCATTCGTCTGGCGACCATCAAATACCGACAGTCATCTTTTAAGATTACCGACCTTTACTTTAAATATCGGGTTTTCATAAATTTAACATAACATAAAAAAGCTCTTTTTATCATCAGACTCAACCTGATTTTCGACCTCTCAACTATTAATCCAAACACAATTAGATTATTAGAACAAAGAACTAAAAAAAAAAAAATCTTTAAATTAAACTGGGAGAGTGAGAGTGAGATCTAAGCTTACCACCACTAAAAGACGAGAGACACCGGATAATGACAGAGATGAAGGGGATAGCGAAGGCAATGGAGATGACTAAGGCAACTGAGATAATGGAGGCAATGGAGATGACCAAGACGACCAACGGACGAAGACAACGATTGAGACAACGGAGATGACTAAGACGATGAAGACAACGAATAAGATGGCGGAGACAATGGAGGTGATAGAGATGACCAGGATGATAGAGACAACGATTGAGATGATGGAGACAACTAAGATGATGGAGATAACGACTGAGACGACCGAGACGATCGAGATGATGACCACGAGACGACAGACGAGCCGACTGACGATAGTCGATAAGTGACCAACGGTAGCTTGTACAGGAGGAGGACGACGACGAGATCAAGACGATGAGTGACCGATGGCAGCTTGCACAACCAAGATCAAGACGATGCGTGACCGATTGGTGACAGTAGCTTACATAGGAGGAGGACGGCAACGAGATTGAGCAAGATGAAGACGATGAGTGACCAAGGATTTCACTATTTGTGGCTTCTTTTGATTTTTTTTTTTTAATCGCTGTGCTCTATGTGGACGTCCTTGTAGTTTAACTGTTTGAGTTTGACGACTGACGAGGGACTGAGGGAGTTGGAGTTTGAAAAGTGAGTAAATGTGTGACTGTGAGCAGTATAATTATAAGATTAGAATGGAAAATGGATTATGGCTTGGTTTGATTTATTTATTTTTTCAAAAAAATTTATTAAATATATAGTAATATTTATTAACTAAATTATAAATATATATATGTGTGTGTGTTAACGGGTTCGGATTCCCAACAGGTTTAACATTTGTCCCATTACCCTTCCCAAACCCTATAGGGTTTTCAGTAGGATGGGTGGGTTGAACTTGACAATACCCGTCTCGCTTACATCCCTAGCCGATAAGGGAGTTTACTATTACCCTATAGGATGTAGAGATCTAGCTAGGCCTCCCCATTGATTGTCAAGCAGTTACATGGAGTAGTTACTTGGATTGGGGTGTAATATGTGAAAGATTGTTGGGTGCAAGGCTAAAGTCTAGCGGTAGGATGGCTCGCATTAGCATGATGTGGCTACGTAATATGTTCTAGATCCTTCTAGAATACGCCAAAGTAGAACAAATCCATTGCCATATGCGTGCATATACATTGCGGCTACTAGGGAGATTTATCTTTGCCGATAAATCCAGCACATTCGTCTACGCGATGTTTTTATCTCTGTTGGAGCATTTCGACATTGCTGGATTGTATAGTTGGGGGTCTACGTATCTAGCCTGGTTGTATCAGCAACTTTGTGTTGTGCTATTGCCATCGGCACACAAGATTGGAGGGGCTGCCATTCTCCTACAAGTAAGGACTTAGGATAGATTCCTCCACATAACGCCTCTTAGCCAGCATGGAATAACTATAGAAAGTGGAGCTCCCTTAGCTGCACATTGGAACACATGGAAGGACACTTAACTTCACCCGACCCATGTTATAGGTGCATATCAGGATGCGCACGATAGGTAGAACATGGCATAAGTATTTTAGTAACCATTTTTTTTTTCATTTCATCATATTGATCATTAACATTGAATATTATTTTCTATCTTTTAGGTAGAATGGGAGTTATACTCTAGGAATCTAATTAACGTCCCACCACATTTCTGTAGAAGTGGCATGCACATTTGGACCACTCAGGCTCCACTCATATGTTTTCACATAATTAAGTGGCATTACCTCGATCAAGTGGCAAGGTTTTAGGGGGTTTCAATGTTATAACCAGTAAACACATAGCCAAAGCTCCATCAAATCGACCTGCGTAGAAGGGTTGATGTGGATCAGTCAGTGCAACATGTTGTGTAGATAGCCTTGTGGGAACAACATGTAGATCGGGTGCTATATATGGAGGGGTCTAATGGTGTACATGAGGAATATATGCAATGGTACAGATTGATTAGTTGGCGATACATCAAACGCATAGGGGCTATACTTAGATTTTTGGTAAGTACAACATCAACACTAGTTGGGTGAATCATTGCATGACCATTCCTTATTTTATTTACGTTTTGTTCTAATATGTAGAGTGATATGTTAAGACAAATCTGCCTATCATTGAATCTTGACATGACCATCAAAATAGTTACTCATAAGGGTAACGCTGCACTCATAAGCACAGTAATAGAATGCTGTGGAGGTGGAGGCTAAGGTACAATTGACTAAAGTCTTCCAATTGCAACCGATTCCTTCATTCCATAAGACTGGGAGACATCGTCGACCTCGAAACTGGGGTGAAGCACATGAGAATCCAATACAAGACCAACAATTCTAAATGGGTTCTAATGTGATGTACGATAGTTTGAGCCCAATTTTCAGCACATGCGTGATGTCACATTGTTATTCCGTCAATGGTCTGGTCCCAATACCAGTGGCCCCATAGAAGAAATGCTCTAGTAAATAGCCTATGTATCAGGGTAAATCATTGAATCGTGAACATAATGGAGTTTAGTGCCTCCTCGAGCGTTCGACAATAAACACCTACCCCAATAACATCTAACATAAGAGTCACAAGCTCCTTTTGCTCTACGTCTAAGGTTGTCAAGAGAGTTGATGAACACATTTGCCCGACTGGCTAGACCGTTCACCAAGGGAAAGAATAAGATGGGATAAAAGTTTATTTTTTATATTAATTTCATATGTATAGCTTCTACTCTAGGATATGTGAAGATGATAAATTTCTTACAACTATTTACTACATCATAAATGGAAATTAACGTTGTCTAATGAATTTACATGCATTTGTCTGACACTATTTGATAAATCTAACGAATATTGAAAAGGCTTATGATCAATGCAGAAGAATCGTCAACCTCCATGAATGATCTCCCTTCACCTAACCTACATAATGGAAACATATAATATTAGTATTACACATGCAATGTATAGATATTCGTGAAATCATGCGTATTGGTATTCATCGTTTACCATTATCGCATCGACTTAGGCATGTTCTTTTATTATGACCTTCCCCTTGGTATAGTTTACATGTGATTTTATGTGGATGCTCCCTAATGTCCATTTCCATGTCATATCTTCTTTTTTTTTGTTTCAGTTTTCTCTTCTTTTGTGCGAAGTTTTCCCTTAGGCGGAGTGATGGGAAGTATATCTGCTCTTAATCAAGCCCGTTGCCTATGAGTATGGAGTGCGTCCTATATATTAGCTCCCACTGCATCCACTTTACGAATCGGTTATAGAATGCATCATGTCAAGCTTGATTGACACACCTATTACATAGGTGTGGGAGCATGAGATTATGTATATTTGCTACTTTTGACAACTATATGTGCTATGGATAAGTCAATAATGTGCATTCGTCGTATTCTTCTAAGCCTTCAAATGCTATTTGATGAAGTACCTCATGCAATTGTATAACATCTTCTTCACCAAAGCGGTCATAGGTAACCCCCAAGCCCCCTTCAACACGAAATTGTAGCTTTCAACAATGTTAGAGGTCATATACTCAAACCTATAGCAATCGTCATGAGCCAGTATTCACATATCCAACGACATGTCGTCAAACCAATCCAATGCATTAAGCTTAGTGATCTCCACCTGCTTTATCACAAAGTTTAGCTTTCGAGCTTGTGCTTGTAACTCGGTATATGTAATCAACCTCCTGCATTACATGTTTTTATATGCCAAGTTAAAGTTGCTAATAAAGTGTTGTAGACAAAATCGCTACACTGCAAATGGAGAACACCATCCATTGGCCTTTTCTTCAACTGCCGACTTGATGCCAGTGTATCTATCCGATATGAGTCAAATGGTTTCACGACTTATACGATACCAACAACATATTCTTTCAATTTCCTCAAAAACTAGCTCCATGTTTCAGCCATTTCTTGATCTATGAGAGCAAATGCCAGTGGAAGCATATGGTTGTTATCATCAATGTCACAAGCAATTAGCAACTTGTGAGTGTACTTCCCATACAAAAAAGTTGCATCAATGGTAATAACTGGTCTAAGGAATTTCTACACTATAATGCATAGCCTAAATGCCCAGAATACCCACTTTATCCTATAGCCAAATTCTTGTTTGACAATAGAAGCAAGCTCTATAACCTTCATATTAGGACTGTGCTTAACAAGATTTACAAACTGGTTAGTAAGAAGATTACAATCTAACTACGGGTGATCTTGACTAATCAGTGAGTTATTGCATGTGTGTGGACCCTCAAATCTCACCATTACGAATATGCCCTCAAACTTCTTCTTTCTGGCTCAAAGCCTCCATTTACAATCGTTGTCTCTTCTCAAATAATAAACAAACCAAAGTAGTAGACTAGATTCTATAATAGTGAAGTTGCAATGGCTCTTCACATGGTAAGACTTCATTGCTTCAATCACATTTGCTTTTATTGTGAATCTCATGCCCCTATACAAATTGTTACTATTGCTCGAATCACTACAAATGTTATTTTGCTCCCACTCGAAATAAATATAACCATCACCATTGCCAATGTTGTAGTACAAAACAGGATCTCTAATTACTATGCTTGGTGTTTCAGCCTGCTCTAATTGATAAATTACCTGTGTTGAGTATGCATGTACAGTTGGAGAGTCCTTTTCAAGTACTTCATCTCATTGTTTTCACTAACGCCATCTTCCTCCTCAAAACTCTCCTCATTATTGGTAATCTCATCCTCAACACCTATTCCTACATCGATGTTTGTAGTAGTTTCTGCTCCCAAACGAACCATGTACGAATAACATGTCTCTGGTTATTATAATACTGAAGTAATTGTTCTATCTACTTTATCTTCATCATTGCCTTCTATTGGGGTTGGAATTGAGGTTTCAAATGTTTACGTCTTGAGCTGCATTTCTTCTATTTAAGGTGACGAATGTGGTTGCCTACTTTCTTTGAATGCCTGCCTTTAAGAACCGGCTCCAAATCGTTAGAAATTCTGATGTACATCATTATATCTAATTGCCATTAAAACATAAGATATACTGCCCCCATAGAACTGATAAGTGTCAAAAGACCCTTAATTCTAGTGCTTATTAGTCATAATTTTTTATGGATTTCATGTGATTTGTGAAGAAAAGGGTACTTATATGATTAAATTTTAATTTCAAGTGTCAAAGGAGACAAAAGAAAGGGTTTAAGGATTATATAAGCAAAGGCAAGGTAAAATTTGGCGAAAAATGAAGAAAATTGATTTTTAGTTTAGCACAACTTATGCAAACACCAGTGCTGGATGAAAAAAATGACCAGTAGCTTTACCAAAGTGTGCCCCAGGTTTAGCATAGCTCGTGTTGATGTTAGTAACGAGAATTCTTCTTAGCCCTACCCCAAACACGGTCGTGCTGGAGGTTGTGCTGAACCCTGTTTCCGCACAACTGTAAATAGACGCCTCGTTTTATTTTAAAGGAATTTTTTTTCTTCTGGCTTCGTTCTAAAAACCCTAGGGGAGCATTATTATGAACTTCAAGTGGAGAATTGTCCGAACATCATTGGAGATCAAAAAACAACATAAGGGATTACTCTTTCTATCATGAATCAATTCCACTTCTCTAGATTCTTTGTTTTTATTGAAAACTCTATGGAGGAGTAATTCTTTATATCTTTCATCTTGTGAAACCTAACTCATATGTTGAAACATTGATTGATTAATGAATTGTTTATATCTTTGCATCTATTCATGTGTTTCCATTGTTCTTGTGATTGATTTATGCATGCAAATTAATTGCATGTCTGATTTTTATTAGATTGAAAAAGGTTTCGTCTAGTAAATTAAATCTTCATGAATAAAGATATTACATGTTTTTCCTAGAGGTAAGAAAACATTGATTTTCTGCAATTAATCGGAATTTGTCAAATTAATGAGATCTTGCATGATGGTAGTGAGTGAGAGGTCTCCATTATCTTGTGCATGATTAAGAATTGATTAACTCGAGGGAGTAATTGATTTTACTTTAGAATTCTTGTAGTGTAAAGTGTAAATTGATTTGTTAATCGATATCTTATTTTAAGAATTTAAGGGTTAGGGTAAAATAAGACGAAGAGTATATTTGTGATTGAATATATTTTTAAGACAATATCATTTAATTCTAGGGTTATTAGGATTTGTTAATTATTAATTTAATTCATAATTTCCACATCATAAATTAGACTAGATAGTAAAGAAAGATAATACTAGTACTTGTTTTCTAGATCTCAGAGGACAGTATCTGTTAAATTTATACTATAGTTGATAGGTATACTACCTAGCTTGATAATAGATTTTATTGGTTATAAATTTAAAACTTAAAATGATCGGTTAGATTCGAGTGCACCAAGTTTTTGGCACCGTTGCGAGGGATCTAGCAAGGTAATATTAGGAAAAATCATAATATCTACTACTTTAGTCATTCTTCTTATTTGTTTTATCTATTTCTCTTCTCTCCATCTTTGAAAAGTTCTAATTCACACTTGGTTACCTTTTGCAGTGTATGATAAGGAATCTTCCCTCTAACATTCTTGATCTAGATCTTGAAATTGAGAAAACACTCCGCCGACTTCAAAGGAACACAGCTACCGAGTCTTCTAGGTAGTCAATCAGTGAGGAGGGAGAACGTGTTATAGCAATGGCAACGGAGGTTAAGGAAGAAGAGCTCACTAAGCAACTTTCTAATAGTTTTAAGTCAGAGTCATCTACAAAGAGTGAGGCAAAGGTACAAGAAGTAATGGTTGAGGATTCACTAAAGACAAACATTGAGTATGCAAGGCCCACACTGGACGGCACAGGTCCAACCATTGTTAAGCCTCCCTTTAGGGCTAATAATTTCAAGATCAAGGGTATGGTGATTCAACTTCTACAACAATATTGTTAGTTCGATGGACTACCTAATGAAGACCCCCATGCTTACATTCAGACATTCTTGGAGATTTGTGAAACTTTCAAGAACAATAGGGTGACGGATGAAGCAGTGCGTATAAGATTGTTTCCTTTTTCATTAAGAAGGAAGGCTAAGACCTGGCTTCAGTCATTAGGTCCCAGGGCTTTAACTACATGGGATGACACGGTAAAGGAGTTTCTGGACAATTATTTTCCACCATGTGAGACCGCCAAGCTCCGAAATGATATCTCTTCTTTCACTCAACAAGATCATGAAACAATATATGATGCTTGACAGAGATTGATAGAATTGTTGAGAAAGTGTCTACATGACCAGTTACCTACATAGATACAAGTTTAGACATTTTTTAATGGGTTAAATCTAGCTACACGTCACTTGGTAGAAGCTACAGCTAGCGGTACATTGAATACTAAGACTCTAGAGGATTCATTGAAGCTATTCGCTAATATGGTAAGAAACAATTACCAGTGGGGCCGTGGTAAGAATAAGCAAAAAGCGACAGGAATGTATGAAGTAGATGTCATGACTACTATGGTAGCAAAGATGGAAGGTTTAAGCCACCAAGTTGCAGCTCTCAAGAATTCCTAAGGACCACAATAACAACATAAGATGAGAGATCCTGTGAAGGGTGTGGATCTTTTTTAGCAATATGAGCAAGTAGATTATCTTGGGAATTCGAACAGACAACAGTATAATCAGTATGGTAACACTTACCATCCGAGGATGAGAAACTATCCGAATCTGTCTTATGGAAACCAAGACTATTAGAGAGCTAATCTACCACCACCAGGGTATTTAAAGCAACAATCGCCACTTTATTAGCCTTTATCGCTTCCTTCAGCGCAGCTACCTCAACAAGAAAAGAAGGGTAACTTAGAAGATATACTGAGTCAATTCATCCAAAGCTTTGATGCAAGGCATCGTAATCAAGAGGCCTTGATTCACAATCTTAAGAAGCAAATTGGCCAACTGGCTAAGATGATTTCTGAGAGACAACTTGGCTCTCTTCTCAACAACGTGGAAAAAAATCCAAGAGAACAGGTGAAAGCCATTACTTTAAGAAGCGGGAAAGAGTTACCATCTGAACAACGACATGAAAAGAAGCAAGAAGATAATCAACCTATTGAAAAAGAGAAGAGAACTCCTGAGGAAACACATTCTGAGAGGAGATCACCATCAGCTATCAAAGAATATGTGCCAAAAATCCTTATCTAGCTTGTCTCAACCAAAGCAAAGACAATGATTAGTTTGGTAAATTCTTTGATCTATTTAAACAGCTGCACATTAACATTCCATTTGTAGAGGCACTTTCGTAAATGCCGAAATATGCTAAGTTCCTAAAGGAGCTTCTATTTAACAAGCAAAAGTTGGAGGATGTGTCTACTGTAGAAGTTGATATAAATTGCTCATCTATCATTCAGAATAAACTTCCTAGCCACTACCAAGGCAATGGTTGATGTAGAAGGAGGCAAGCTTATTTTGAGAATCAGTGATGAAGAGATGGTAATCCAAATGGCTATTGCTATAAAACACACTATGTGCATTGATGACTCTTGTTACTCTATTGATGTTGTTGATATGTCAGTAGATGAGCATATGAAGGAAGTTTTGAGCAAAGATGAGTTAGAGCTAAGCTTGACATTGGAAGAGAAGAAGGATGCAGATAACCCACAGGTTGTGCTACTCATTGAGTAGCTTGATGCTTCAGAAGGTGCTACACCTCAGCATGGGTTTGAAAAGTTAAGAACAGAAAATGAGGCGAGACTTAAAACTTCTATAGAAAAGCCACCAGTATTGGAATTGAAACAATTACCAAAGTATATGGAATATGCTTTCCTTGTAGAAGACTCCAACTTATCGGTTATTATAGCCTTAGATGTATCTCAAGAGCGGAAAGACCAATTACTCACGGTCCTGAGAGCACATAAGCGAGCCATTACTTGGAAAATATCCGATATAAAAGGTATCAACCCCTCCTTTTGTACTCACAAAATTTTATTAGAAGAAGGATTTAAGCTTGTAGTGCAACTACAGAGACGACTAAATCCTAATATGAAGGAGGTGGTTAAGAAGGAGGTGATCAAACTTTTTGACGCTGGACTTATTTACCCCATATTTAATAACGGCTGGGTTAGTCTAATGCAAGTGGTGCCTAAGAAGGGAGGGATTACTGTTGTCCCTAATGAAAAGAGTGAGCTCATTCCCATGCGGACCATCACTAGGTGGCAGGTGTGCATCGACTATTGGAAATTGAATGACGCCACTCGAAAAGATCACTTTCCTCTCCCTTTCGTTGATCAAATGTTGGAAAGGTTAGCTGGACACATGTATTATTGCTACTTGGATAGGATTTCGATTACTTTCAGATACCTATTGCTCCGGAGGACCAAGAGAAAACCCCTTTCACATGCCCTTACGGCACATATGCCTACAGGAGGATGCCGTTCGGGTTATGTAATGCACCGGCTATTTTTCAGCGGTGTATGTTGGCTATATTTGAAGATCTAGTGGAGAAAATCATGGAAGTCTTCAAGGAGGAATTGGATCTCCAACTGCCAGAGACTTAGTTGACGAAGGTGAAGAGCGTCGAGCTAACGATGTTAAACAAGTGTGCTTCTTAGGAGGCAACCCATGTCTAACTTAGGTATATAGCATTCCTTTTATTTTCTTTTTGTTGTCACTATCCTAAGTCTATTATTTTTAGAAAATTTCATATCTTAAGTAGAGTTTCTAAGCTTATTTGAAGAGAGCGGGAGTAATTTCTAAGTGTGGGGAAGCGTCAATGATAAGTAAGGAAGTTTGAATTTTAATCACTAAGTGCACCTAGTAAGTCTTTCTCTACATTCATTTACACTTTTAGAGGTACACAATGAACACAATTGTTGTCTATTGGCTCAGGCAAATCTTATTTTCTCTCTACGTGTTTTTCAAAGTTTGCACTATCTTGAGCACAAAGTTCTCAAGACTATGCACAATCTAATGAGGTTATGTGGATTTTTTTTTAAGTCAACACGGCCACGAGCATGGTCGTGCTAAAGCCAGGGCTAACTTTATTAAACATTCTGTGGAATTTTTTAAGTCAGCATGGCCATGCTGCAGCCAGGGCAGACCTACCCAATAAAACACCACTTTTTTTTTTGCCTCTTTTGAGGGTCTGCACAGCCCTGAGCAAGGCCGTGCAGCAGCCCGTGTTGACATCCCACATATATATATACAATTCCTCTCTTCCTTCACTCTCTAAATCATTAAAGGAAATCTTCCCTTACTCTCTCGATTTTCTTCTTCTTCTAACACTTTACATTCACACACTACATAATTCTTTTACCCCATTCATCTCATGGCCACATTCAAGTAAGTTTTTCTTCCTTTTTCTTCTTCTTTCTTTTAAATTAACTTTCTTGAACTCGCATACTCGGCTGATCTTACATGACTCATCTTACATTTCTGACATTTATATGACGATTGTGGATGCACTTGTTTATATATGGCATATTCTTCTCCCTTTGTGCGTGAGTACATTCTTATAAGTGCTTGATGTACGATAGTGCTATATTTTACCGAATTTTTTTTTTCACATTATATGAATTTCTTTTCACATTGTGATGTGCCTAAAAACCAAGATTAAGCACATGCAAAACCAATTTGAAAGACAAACAAACAATGTCAATCAAACTAGTTCAACAATTGCTCAATTCCTCAATATTTATGAACCAATTCTTCAAATAATGGTGTGATCAATCTTAATTCCAAGTATGATGATGCTCTGATACCAAAAAGATGATGTGCCTAAATGGGAAGTAAGCACAAGCAAAAAAAAAAAATCCAAATAATAGCCCCAAAAGGCAAGACCAATTTGGTTCACTTTTAGAGCAAAATTAGACCGTAAACCCTAAATGCAATCTTTGATTTGAATGATGTATTTCATACAATGATTAACACGGTGAAGTATTCCTCAATGAAGATAAAAAATTATACTTGAAAAATCCATGTGATTACTAATAAAAAATAACAACATCCACTTCCATGATCCACCGTCCAAATGGATTGATTTTACGGTTTAAGAATTGTGCACAATGGATGAATCGAAAGACAAGTATGATAGTAACTCAAATGAAGCACAATATTTCAAATAATATTAATTCAAATCTGGCCAAGAAATGTTTCAATCCAACCCTAGATATGGCACACTAGAGAAGAAAAGAAAACACAACAAATAGAAATTGATACAACTCATAATTTCAATTTGTTGCATTTGCCACAATTTCAATTCTTGGGATTGAAATTGATAAGAGGGGATTGAACTAAGATGAACCTTAAGCTCTCTCATGAAAAAGTGATGTGTTTAATTTGAAAAATTCCCCCAAAACCCTACTTAAGCAAGTATTTATACTTACTCCCTTTAGTGTTAAAAAGTCCACAAAATTACAACTATGCCACTTTTAGGGTAGTCGATTCTAAATGAAAATTAAAAACAAATGAAAGTGTCCTAAAAGAAAATTACAACATAAAATGGTCCAAAAAAAATTACAAAGTACAAAAAAAATAATATAAATCTTCAAGAGCCAATGCTTCGAAGTGAAATCAATCACAACGGGCCTTTAGTTGCAAATCTGATGATGTCCCGTGGCCATCAACTAATGTAAGTCATTTGGCATCCCATGGAGAAATGTTATTGTACCTGTAAGATTATTACTCAAATATTTATTAGATAGAAGAAATAAAGTGAAATATGAGCGATTTGGATCATCATCCAAATCGAGTTCTAAGTGCATCTATGGTGCCGGAAAATTTCCCATCACATTGCTAAGGCTCTTGATCGATGCTTGTTGAAATTTTTTGGGCTTTTGTGATCTTTACGCCATTAAAGGCTTTTGAAGTCATGGGATGTGAATGAATTGATTTTTTTATTGTTACTGGCGCCACATTACCATGTCTAGGGTTCTTAAGTGTCCACAAATTGGGGTTTTTGAAAAATCATTGCATATGAAAGGAAATTTTGGCGTTTCTGAAGGATTGTTGTGTGAAAAATCTGTTTTTGATTTCAGCACGACCTTGTGCATGACCAATTCCCCGTGGTCATGCTAATTTGAATTTATACTATTCATATTTCTGCCTCACCTCTAGTACGACCATGCTGAAGGTCGTGCTAAACTGCATGATTATGTCCTTTAATTTATTTTCCTGTTTTGATACTTTTCGTGTTCTACATCAATTTTCCATGATTTGTTTGAGACTAAAGCATCCATGTGCGTCATGATTAAGCATCTCTCGTTTGTAAATGCATGTCTATCCCTTGAGTTATCATATTGTTATGTCTTTGCAACTCTTCTTTGTAAAGATGAGGTATAAGAGAGCTTGCATGAAGAACGCCGCCCCACCCGCTTCTACTTCACAAGCCTCACACTTTAAGAAGAGGCCTCGAGTTCAACAACCTCCACCAGAGCTCGGCAATATTCAACCTAAACTATTTGAGGAAGCTTGGAGCAAGGAGAGAAGAACAAGGCTTGAGAACCTCACCTTTGGGAACAACGAAATATTTGGACTAGAAAGTGCTCAGAGAATATGGAATTGAAGATAGAATCCGCCAACTGCTAAATGTGGGTCCTTGGGCTGCCTTGGTTAAATTTCATGAACCGGCCTATAGAGAAATCACTTCGGAATTCCTCACCACTTTAAAGCTTACAAATTAGACAATGAGGTTTTAGGCCTATGGCAAAGAGCACACTCTTCATTCTTCTAAGATTGGCTTTTATATGGGGTTATACTCATTAGCTGAAAGTAACACCTAGGATTTACAACAATTGAAGAACGAATGGCCTGAGGGGATTACAGCTCAATTGTATTGGGCATAGCTGTGTGGTTATATAGAGTGCGACAACCCTCCCCCTCGCTATCACCCTTCCAAATCAAAGGCCTCATGCATGATCAATGTAGATATGCAAGTCCTTCACCACATTTTAGCTCACACCATCAGATAAAAAAAAAAAAGCAGCCATGGAGTCATCAACACCTTTGAAATTTTTTAGATGTATAGCATGGCTAACCATTTGAGAATTAATATGGGGTTGGAAGTTGCCAAATATTTCCACAGGCATGCCACAGATCCTAGGGTGAAGGGAATTTACTGTAGAGGATATATCACTAAGTTTTTGAAGGGCTATCACATTTTTCAAGATCCTGGTTCAGTTGATCCAGACATCTCCTCTACCACAATTACTGATAGGCCATTCCGGTTATGGGGGTTGGTAAAGCTGATTGACCAGCCTTCTTCAGCCAGATATTCTACCCTGCCTAAAGGGGTTTCTTCTCCATACACTACATCCATTTCCCCACCTCCTACTCATGAAAGCGAAATCTAGCAATTGAGGCAGGAATTCCAAGAAGAAGGAAAGTTACACCAGCGAGAATGAAAGAAGAATAGGCGCTTTCGAGTAGTTGTCTGGTGCTTCTTGGAGAGGCTTGCTGGCTGTTTCTCTTCTCCACCAGCCAATCTACCTACCTATGAGTCTTCTCCCGAGCAAACTTCATCAAGAAACAATGCTCTTAAGCCATCCAAGAGAGGTGAGAAGGCTCCCATGGTTGCTAAGTCCTCTAGTTTCGACGAAGAGGAAAGTGATGAAGAAGAAACAGAAGAGGAAGAGGGTGACGAGGAAACTAATCAGGTTGAAGATGATAAGGAAGACAGTGGTGAAGACGAAGAAGATGATGAAGACAACAGCGAAGAGGAGGATTGATTGATTAATGTTGTTGTTGTGTACTTTGTTTTTATATGAGACTTTTCCTACTTTTCTTTTATCATAGTTTGTACATATTGATTGAGATCCCTATTCAGGGAAGACTCTAGATCTGTTGGGTGATTTTACCTGTTATCTAGACTAGGATAGTTTAACTATTCTTGTTACCCTTAATTTTTTTTTTCTAGGATGATGTAGCACAAACCTTAGGTTCGCAGCTCCAATGATGACATGCCAATACTGTTTTGCTTTATACCTTGCCTTGAACTCTACATGCAACCGCCTACATATAAAAACCAAGGAAGTTCTTAGTGTCCTTTTTCTTTTTATTATTTTTTCTTTTTGTTTTTTCCTTTTCCCGTTTGTGTGCTTGATTTAGGAAGACATTGGGGATAATGTCTTAAATAAGTGTGGGGAAGGGGTATATGGAACGAAGAAAATTAAGAAATTTAGGTCCTCATTTACTTGTGTTATCTATGCATTGTCTTATTAAATTTTCCCCATTTACAAGTTTGCAATTGAGTTTGAATGTTGATCTTGAATCATTAAAAGGCGAGATCCTTGAAATTGTTCTTATAAACGTTAGTGATTCTGTGTTCCTTACTTACCTATTGTTGAACTTAATATATTTAGTTGGAATTTCGGGATAAAATCTAAGTGGGTTAATCTTACTTATTATTTAATTATTGATTCTGGAGTTGTGAAATAGATAGAAGTCCTTAGTTTAAAGTTAAATGGTTGTATTTTTAAGCTTATTGGTTAATATATTTACTTTTCAAAAACTTAGAGAGCCCTTCTAACTTTTTGTGAAAGGTGCATATGAAATCTATTACTTGGCGATTCCTCTTAAGTAATCTCTTTGAAAATTAATTAATTAATATGTTAATTGAGCAATAATGTGAAAAGCTTAGTCAGTATAGGCGAACTTTGGTCCCTTAGAAAAGTGAAGTCTGACTCCGCTGCTAACCAATCAATCAATTAAAGAAATAATAAGCCACTACTCCAATGATTTAGGTTCTCCAAATTAAGAGTATCTTTATGAATCCCTAAAGTTAGGATAACGGAGGTTCGATAGAGTCCCTTTAAAACCCGGTCACCTAAGTTCGTTTGGCCTGGGATCGGTCGACCAATGATATTGTAAAAACAAGATGGGATACAAAAAGGGCAAAGTTCAGTAGATCTTGTAACTTGAATAATTAAGTCCATAGGGATGCCTTCAATTGAGGGGATAACGTCTGTTAACTTGGGTGACGAGCCCAAGATTATCAGCTGAACATTCGTTACATGGGTTGCAAAATCTTAAATAATTGAAATTAATATGAATATATATATACAAAGAGAGGAAAACTCGAAAAAAGAAATTGAGAGGTTTAACAAAAAGAGGAAGAAAATCTAGGGGAAAGATGGATGCCATATACTCTTACTTGAGGTTGTTGTGCTTAGAAGAGGTAGTTGAACGATTTATATGTTATCTAGTAAGTGGTGAGATGTGACTAAGCCACTTTTGCTTTGTTTGACTTTCTTCGTAACTTGGAAAGCATTTCTTAAATGATAAGGGTAATAGTTTAACTTACTTAGATTAATCTGTAAACTTTGATTTTTGTATGTTAAGTACATGTACAATCACGGTAGGTTTAAGCGGTAGGCACTAATGAATCACTAAGATTGAATTAAATAGAGGATATTACTTATGATTTAAAGTTTAACAATGAGTACAATTGATGAAAGGATATCTATTTTGTCCTTATTTTGTTTACTTGAGGACAAGCAAACAGTTAAGTGTTGGGAAATTTGATAAGTGTTGGAAGATTCTTAATTCTAGTGCTTATTAGTTATAATTTTTTATAGATTTCATGTGATGTGTGAAGAAAATGGTACTTATATGATTAAATTTTAATTTCAGGCGTCAATGGAGACAAAAGAAAGGGTTTAAGGATGATATGAGCAAAGGTAAGGTGAAATTTGGCAAAAAATAAAGAAAATTGATTTTTAGTTCAGCACAACCTATGTAGACACCAGTGCTGGATGAAAAAAATGACCACTAGTTATACTAAAGTGTGCCCCAGGTTTAGCACAACCCGTGCTGATGTTAGTAACGAGAATTCTTATCAGCCCTGCACCGAGCACGGCCATGCTGGAGGCCGTGTTGAATTGGGCAATGAAGATAATGTGTTTCGAAGTCAGCACGGTCTCGAGCATGGCCGTGTTGATGCCCATGCTGAACTCTGTTTCCACAGAACTATAAATAGATGCCTCGTTTTATTTTAAAGGACTTTTTTTTTTTTTTGGCTTCATTCTAAAAACCCTAGGGGAGCATTATTATGAACTTCAAGAAGAGAATTATCCGAACATTATTGGAGATCACAAAACAACACAAGGGATTACTCTTTCTATCATGAATCAATTCCACTTCTCTAGATTCTTTGTTTTTATTAAAAAGTTCATGGAGGAGTAATTCTTTATATCTTTTATCTTGTGAAACCCTAACTTATGTGTTAAAATATTGATTGATTAATGAATTGTTTATATCTTTGCATCTATTCATGTGTTTCCATTGTTCTTATAATTGATTTATGCGTGCAAATTAGTTGGATGGACTCTATTGCTTCGGCATATTTTATATAAGAAATCGGTGTAATTGACATTTTTCTTCATTTTCAACTTCTTGACCGAAGTCCTATCAAATTCCGGCTCCCAATTACTAATCACAGTATTTCCGAATGCGTAGATCATCATTTTACATAGTCAACCATTGTTTTCTTATCTGTAATAAATATATATTATTGGTTTTTTTAAATGACAATTTTAAATAATAACATTGTAAAAATTAGTTTAAAAAATCACAAAATTCCATATCAATTTTAATTTTAATTTTTTTCCTAAACATTGTAAAAATTATTTCACAAACCAAAAATTATAAATTTTTGTTACAATATTTTTTCATAACAACATGGATAATATTTTAAATTTGAAATTTACAAATAATATTAATTTTTTTGTCAGTATAAAGTATTCTCATACTAACTTAAAAATTAATTATCGCATGTTGTATATTTCGGGATCTACATAAATCATATTTAACACATTACAAACTAATAATTAGCAATAATATTGTTTATAAAACATACCATTATAGTAATAATTTTTTCAAATATTAATATCAAACATAGTTAAAAAAAAACTATAACTTTTTATAAAAAAAAAACACCATAATTGATTAATCATTTATGAAATGATATATCTAAGAGTATTCGTTCAAATCTCATATCTTCGATCTGCACAAGCATTTATTCTTCTTCCTGAAAATGAAAAAAACGAACAGATGGAATTTGCAGAAAGGAAAATAAAAATAAATTTCTTCTGTTCTATATTTGCATTATTAATTTTAAATAGATGGAGTTTAAAAAACTTATTTTTTCAATGGACGGTCCATATTAAAGTAAAAAATAAATAAAAAATAGACAATGGGATTAGCATGGGATTGTACTGAAAACAAGAACCCGATATACGCTTTTAGTTTTGTAAATTTTGAATAAAATGAAATCATAAGCCGAATTCATATCTTCGAAATATATTTTTAAAATAATTATTATTGATATAATATTTACGAAACTTAAATAAAATTACAATATTGAAGAGTAAGTAATATTTGCCATTTTACTCAGTAAGGACGTCATGGTAAATTCTCACTTAAACCGTTAAGGTCCGACTAGAGGAGGTTAGTAATGCCCATCTAGTAAGCGGAACGGAGTCCATTTCCGGCGTTCCTTACCCCACCGCGATTCGGCCACTAATCAGTGTTCCCGGCGGCATAAACATGGAGACGCCGGATAAACACCACAATAACAACGAGGACGAGGAGAAACCAACCGTGATCGTACCACCAAATGTGGATGAATCCGAGAACGAAAACCCTAAATTCGAAATGGAAACCACTAGCGACGCTATAGCCAAAGGCATATCGTCTCTCTTAGTCACCGTCATCAAAGACTTTGATTCCACAGCTCAGCGGACCCTCGATTCTCAGGACCAGCTCTCTTCCTCTATTTCTCGTCTCACTGAAGGTGACTTGCTCAACTTTTAATAATTTTATTCCTTTTTTTTTTCCCGGAACTTTAAATATTGGTTGTATTTCAGTAATTAGTTTTAACTGTCAGATTTTAGGTCTAATCGAAAATGAATACGCTAAACAGCCGGAGCTGACATGGTGTTTCATATTCGAACTTACAATCTAGGAAAAATTATTATTATTATTTTTTCTTATTTTTCTATTTGTGTTTTATTAACCAGTGATGCACTCCTTAGTTTAGTTCTACTTAAAAGTTTGTTTAGTTCAATGGTTTGGTATCGTTTTGGGACCACTTCGATCTGTCTGGCCAAAAAGATACGTAGGGATAATGTGAAAGATACACATATCAATGATGGAACAGATACTGATCAGACGGGGATTAGATTCAGATTAAATGTGAGTAAGGTGCAAATAAAAACATGGACAAAATAAGAACAACTTCATAGGTTGTTAAAAGATGGTACGTTTCCATGAAAGAGAGATTAGATATAGATTAAGAACACTTGACTATGTGTCCTGTAAGAGAGACATAGGCTAAACTGAATGTGTTATTTCGTTTGATAAGATTTTGTTGAGTACAAATGAGGCATTTGATTACAGAATCATTTTTACTGATGCAGAGCTTGATAGGCTGTTGGAGGATGCTCCTTTACCGTTCATGATGCAGCATGCTGCAAGGATCTCCAGTGTTCGAAAAAGGGTGTCTTCACTCAATTCTGTTTTGAAATCTATACAATGTCGTGTCGATAACATCGATCGTATGCTTTCAACATACTCATCAAAATCACAAGGTATTCTTATTATCATGATGCTGCATTTATTCTTATTGCTTCTTGCACATGAAATTAATTGTTTGGCATTCATCTTATGAACTTGAGAAGGAGCTACACTCTCACTCCTGTTTTCCACTCAGCATGTTTATATTATTCTCAGCTGTCGCATTGATTCTTGGAGTAACCTATTCAACTCAACTGTTGTTTTCCTCATTTTAAGTTTGAATTGAGAATGTAAATTGACAAGCAGCATCTATTTGTCACTTCGAGTTTTTGGGAACTAGAAATGCGAGTATATGTTCCCTCCAATATTATTGATGTGTACACTGCAAATTTTCATGTATGATAATTGCAAATCAGGTCTTCCACTCAATAGCAATATGTTAATGCTTAGAGGTTGCACATGAAAGATGTATAAAACAATTGGAAATTTGATCCCATTTACCTAGGTATCCAATTGCAATTGACTGGAAAAGAATTCTGATCATAATTAATGTCTCATAAGGTGGTTCTTTGTTTCAATTTCCAACTTACTGTTACTCTTCCCTGTATTATAAGAAAGTAAATTTGGCATTCTTAAATTGTTCCTTGTGTCAGTAGTGACGTTTCACATTATTGCGATTTATTAGCCTCTGGTGTTTTGGCAGAGAAGCCAACTACTGAAGCTGCTGGAAAGTGATATATTGCAGTGCAAACACAAGGTACTTGCTCCTGCCAAATGTATTTGGTTTTGTTATCTCTTAAAATCTGTTTGAAATTCTTTGCTTGCATTTAAACTTTGAGAAATCAGCTTTTGAATTGTGCATAAGCATAAAATCATCTGTTAAAACAAACTCGTGTTTTCCAAGGGAAAAATCTTACAGGTTATTGGTGATTAAGAGTCAATAGCTTAGGAATGCAGGAAATGCTGTAATTGATTGTACCACATGAGAGATATACTCTTGCATAGTGGATGAAATGCTGGGCAACTGGACGCTGATGTTGGTGCCACAAAACTAGGACATTGACTGGGCGTTCAGGTTTAATCTGCTTGGGGTCAACATTTCCTTTTTTTGACTATGTTTCCTGAAGCACACATTTGTTTCAGCTCCTGTTTGGGTGGAATCAGAGCCCTTCCATCTTGTGCAGCCTAAGCTACTGATTCCTTACCGATCACTATGTAACGTTAGTGCAATTGAGAAGATTTAACGTCATTTTTCTATGTTGAATCGTCTTAACTTCTGCCCTTTTCTTATGTCATTTTACAGCCACTAAGATTCGAGATCCATATATCTTTATCATCATAAGTGCTTTGGATGTAGTTTACAGTGTCTTTCTCGTAGAATGTACAATAAATGGTTCAAAATTTGCTCGTCTCAAAGATTCGCTCGAGTACTCCTTAACAGAGGCTATAAAAGTTTCTTATTGAGCCAATCCAATGCTTGCCTCGTTTGGTTTATCCCACAAAATCATCGAATTTGCTGTTTTTCTAAAGTGGGTTTGTTATGGGGTTGGAAAAAGAAGAAGAAGAAGAAGTAGTTGCACGATTCATCGATAAGTGAGTAAATAGAATTCCATTCTAATCACATGTTAATATCTTTTGTACTTATTCTAGCATCATCACTGAATCGTGAGTAATACAATACAAATTCAATGTAATCCTATTTCATAAAAATTGTTCAAATAAGGTGTGAGGGTGAGAGTTACCTAGATGTAGAAAATGGTGCCGGGAAGGTTGAGGAGCCTGCTTTTGATTCTTCTCCTTTTCATAGGGTAGTTCTATCAAACAGTGATTAAGAGAGGAAGCATTTCAGCTTGTGTTGGTTTCGTGTTGTGATGTCAGTCCTTCCCTTTTTGAGTTGATCTATAGTGGAATTCGTGTTTTGAGTTGTTAGCCATGCGTAAGTCAACAGAAAAGGATCAAACGATCTACACATTTTGGCGTCTTTGCGAGCAATTCATACGCATTCTTCTTTGATATGCAATTGTTGACTGCTCTTCACCTTTTCCTGATTTTAAAAAAATAATAATTAATTTTATTTAATTTCAATAATTTTATTGTATTATTTATTTCATATAATTACATAGACCAATTAAATTGCACTACGAGTTAATCCCTAGTGGAGAAGTTAACATTATCACTAAAAAGGACTTACTTGTAAATGTTGAGGACTTGAATATAAGATACTAAATATTTAGGATAAAATAAAAAGATGATAAATATTGAAAACTAAATTTATAAATTCTTCACGAAAATACGTGGATTAATAAGATGGTGTTATGTGTGTAGCACCGTTATTAAAATGACTTATTCGTAAATATTTGTAAATATTGAGGATTTGATTATAAAAAAAATATTTAGGATTAAAATAAAAAATGTGATAAATATTAAAAACTAAATTTATAATTTTTCTCTCTCTTTTTTTTCCCCATTAACTAAAAGAAAAGGATAAGTGATTTCCAATTTATCAAAATTTAAGATGCTTTTTGTAATATTTAAAAATTGACATCAATGCTAAAGTTTGGAGGGGTGACTTGCAAAATTAGATAATCAGAATAACGTCGGTTAAGACTAGACCTATCGAGAATTTCCCCAGCTTGACATCGAGAAAAAGTGAATGATTGAAGGAAGGTTTGGGATCCGTCCAAAGCAATTGGTCTTCGAACAAGGAAAATTGGAGAGTTAGAGGTTTGAGTTAAAACTTAGAAAATTGATTGCAAAGGGCAAGGGAGTTGGAGTTAGGTATTTACGTGCTTTCTTGCTTCCACGATTTGTCAATATGGGCATCTTCATGTGTTTTTCTTTAGTTTAATCGGTGACCGATAAATCTGTTCATTTTCATCTAGTATGCTTAAGGTAGTTTAACCACTTGCGATTAACCAAATATCAATCCCATTGAAACTAATTGGCGGCAAATCCATTCAACCCAAGCTTCATGAAGCAGCCCAATTCCTTCTCTATATCTTTTTTCTAAGAGGTACAAAAAACAGTTGCCTTGGTAAATAGAGTTTTTCTGTTCTCGATTAGTGTTCGAATCATATACCGGCCAATTGCGTATAACTATACATAGCAAATATTTAATAAATATGATGCTAAACATTCGATCGATTGGGCTAAGAGCCCACCGTACTGCCCTGGCTTGTGCAGGGCCACCGAAAAATTTAGAAGTGTCCGTGCTCGTGCCGGTTTAGCCCAATGCTTAGCTCCAGAGATTCATTCGTTCATTCATTTATTTTATCAATAGATGAATTAATCTATTCATTACTATCTTGCTGTTGGAACCGACTTTGCCTTGTGGCCATGGAATTAGAAGATGACCTAACAATGTCATTCAACTACCAAAGAATTAGATCATTACGAGGATTCGTTCTCCTAAGAGCCCTATATATATACTCTTAAGAAGCCATGGACTCTAAATCGTCCATGAGTTACACAACTTCTGGCTTCTGCTTTGAAAGCTTAGTACAGTTCCAAGCACCAGCTTTATCAAACGATCATGGCTTCTTCCACTTACTCTTTCCCTTTCCTTCTTGCACTTCTTGTCCTCACAAGCAATGTGATGTGTAAGGCTGCGGTGCATCGCCGTCTTCTACAGATTCCTAAAATGCCAAACGTACCTAATATGCCTTCTGTACCGAGGAGCTTGCCACCCCTGCCTTCCTTTCCTAGCTTCCCTAAAGCCCCTAACTTGGCATTGCCTCCATTGCCTTCAATGCCCACCATTCCCTCCATTCCTCAAATGCCGACAATGCCGACAATCCCATCCATCCCTTTCTTGTCTCCACCTCCTCCAAAATGAATAAACAAAGTGAAAATTGATGCACTATGTTTGTAGTTTCCTAGTTCTTCTATAGGTCATAAGGATAATTTAATTTCCATACAGCGAGCACCTAGGCAGTGCATCAAAAGTTATTATCCCTTCCCTATTGTATGTGCGGTTTGTGTCGTGTAACTGTTATGTAATTTGAGCAATTTTTGTATCATGAGATTATCGCATACTGAAATAAAGAAGATATACTTGCTATGATGGAAATCCCAATGATCAGATTATCCCGGTTTTAGAAGATTATTTTTGCCGAATAAGTATACCGATAAGGTTAGCACCATCACCGTCTTATCTAAAAATTTTAAGTTTGTAAATTTGGTGTAGGAATATAATTTATTACTTGACAAAAAGGTGAATTAGATTCAATAATTGGCCTTCCATGAGCTGAAAATCCGTGGATTAGTCCAGCCAATAATAACTACTATGGTTAACAAGAATTGAGGAAAATATAACACCCAAATAGTAGTTGGGTTTCATTTGGGTGAGGGTGGAAGAACCCAAGAGCAGGAATCTTTTCCCCTGATCCTGGAGAAAAAAGATTCCCGGGACATGATATGCCACATAGAGTGCTTATCGGAGGAAATTAATGGAAAGAGAGTTTGTGAATGATTTGAATCATCTCCTATTGTAGATAATATACCGTGGGAGTTTATGTGGAGTTCAAAATGCTTGTTAAAGCAGAAACATCATCTCTGGAGGCTATATACCAAATCTTTGGCTAGTAATGCTAATTTGTTTTGCAACAAAATTTAACAAAACCCCATTGCCTATTTTGTGTTCACGCTATATCTATTGAACATATGTCTCATCAATGCAATTGGGTTCGCCAAATGGCTGATTCAGTAAAGGATAATTTTTGGCAAAATTGCTGTTATGTTATGGCAGATATGTAAACACCGTAGTGATTGATAAATAAAAAATGTTGTGTCCAGCCCTACAAAAGTTATCACGTTGATTCTGAGATATTTCGATGTAAGGTTTCAGGAAGAGATCAAGCGGAAGGCAAGTCCAGTTTCTGTCTTTGCGCTCCAACAGCAACGTAACTCGAAGTGGAAGCCTCCTCCTCCACCTTGCATAAAAGCGAGTTGTGATGGTGTGTTCGATCAGAGCAACATGACAGCTTGATAGTGATGTTTCCGGTTGCAATTTATCCTTTCTACCTAGGTTTCTAGTTACGATTAACTGGGAAAGACTCCGACTATAATTAAGGTCTCATAGGATGGTCCCTAGGTCCTGATAGTGATGTTTCACATTGAGGCAGCTTATTAGCTTCTGATGCTTTTGGTAAAATCAATCAAGTTTGAGAAATCAGCTTATGTCGATCATGAGCACAAAAGGACTTCTGTTTTCTTTAAAAAAAAAAAAATTCTTATAGGTCATTGGAGATCAAGAAACAATAGCTTATGACTTCAGGAAAGCATGCTGTAATTAATCGTAGCATCAAACTAGAGATATACTCCTGCGTATTGTACGAAATGCTAGGCAAACTGGAATTTGATGTTTACAGAAAGTTATGAGTCATCTCGTAAAAGAAAAAAAAATCAAGAGTTTCAAGTCAATAAAGACAAAAGATTGACTAAAGAAAAAATTTCATGGGCGCTTCAATGTAGAATTCAAACCTAACCATTAATTGAGAAGCAATGGAAATGGCGGACAAACCAAACTTAGGAAAAGTAAATTGATCTGTCGATACAATCGAATTATATTTATTCAATTCATTGTTTTCAATATGAATGCTTAGATATAAAGTGCACTTAAAAAAAATGATAATAATAATAATAAAACACTGGTGTGTTAGCTTGGACACACTCCTTAATGGACTATAAAAAGTTCTCTTTAGTTTAGACCGGAAACATTGAACCGCTGAGGTGAATGCATTGAATAATCTTTAGGTTTCTAATTAACCTATACTTATTTTGATTTAAATAAGATTATAATAAAGCATATCATCAGTTAAAGGGTTTATATATCTACTGAGTGTTTGATGATATAGATCACTGGTATTATATAATTTTTATCGCATTTTGTCCTTAGGATTGTGATAAATGCACGTCAACGTTCTTCCTTCCCCTCGGTTGTTGAAGGAATAAGCTCAGCTCAGCTGTATAAGGAAGTCGGATATATATACTACCCTTCTACCCTCTCCTATATTTTTGGACTTTGCCATCGTAATGAGAACATTTGGTATTTGTTGGCCTTAACCATCGGTACAGTTCAGCCAAGTCGAGACGATACATGGTTTCTCTTGGAACATGATACTCGACTTTAAACTTCACTCTACCTAACATAATCTAAGGGGGGACTCGTTTAGCATTAAAAATTGATTTCAACTCTATTAAATGTGAGTTAGATTAAAGTTTAAAAGCAAGTTCAATTAAGCTTATAAGCTTAACATATCAAATACTCAAACTCGAGCAATAATCTACTCGAGTAGCTTGAGTTCGAAGCTATTGCAAACAAGTTAGGTTTAAGTATGAAGTCCAGCATGGCAAAATATTCGGACACGAAAGTAAAAAGACTCTTAAGGCTACCTAGACAGAGCAAGTAGATTAACTCCAAGATTACTATGATTATGATTTGTTTATAGTTGGTTAATTTAGTTTGCGTTACTATCAAGTCTCTATTGTTATCCATGGTAACCTGAGGTCATTTCACTGTTAATGGTAAAACTGTACTTACTCTCGGTCCTCTTTCCTCGCTCCGCAGTTCATTTTCAACCAATGTGCTTTAAGGTAGTTTAAACACTCGCAGTAAACTTTAGTCCCATGAAGCTGATGGGCAGCAAGCCCACGAGGCTTCTAATGCAATTCCTTCTTTTCCGATATGCTTTCTCGAGAGAGATCGAGGGGAGTAGCATTTGAGAATGAGTTTTCTTGTTTCCAAGTAACGTTGTTGACTCATATTTTACTGATATGATGAATATTTGATGAATGCACTAATATTTGTTACGGTTTATTTATACATGACAGCAGACAGCATGAGATTAAACAATATTTAAACAGAGACACCAATGTAAAAATACATTTTGATACTCCACATTGGGTTGATTGGAATTTAAATGGTCCATTATTGATTCACATGACAGAAAGAAATAAAATTATCTACCTACTGAGCCGGCTGGAATAAGGAGGCCAAGAGCCAACCGTGCCACACCACTTAAAACTAGAGCCAATAGATGCATTTATCTGTTCATTATTATTGTGCTGTTGGAACCGACTTTACCTTATGGCCATAGAATTAGAAGATCACCTAACAATGTCACTCAACTACCAAAGAATTAAATCATTACGAGGATTCATTCTCCTAGGAGCCCTATATATATATATATCTACTTTAAGAAGCCATGGACGCTAAATCATCCATATAAATCATCCATAAGTGATGTGGACATCGTAGCTGACACGGGTTGATTGGGTGTATCTTTTATAAGGCACGGCCGTGTAATGTGTCTGGAAGTTTCACAAAAAAACATACACGGCCTTATACATGGCTCAAAGGCATGGTCGTGTAATACGCTTGGAAGATTCACAGAAACATACACGGTTTTATACATGGCCGTGTATAAGCCCTGTGACGAACGTGCATATATATATTTATTTCTACGTGTACATATATATTTCCTTTTTTTTTAACTGTTTCCCTAAGGACTATATATAGTTTCCTAGGTTATTTTTAGGGTTAGCTTTTATTCAGATATCGAATTACAGACGCTTAGAGAAGAATTTTCTCTATTTCATCGATTGTGTGCAATTGAGAGTATCAAGGAATAAACTCATATTGTTCTTTGTTTATTCGTGAGATCCAATCTTAGAATTGGTCTCGTGTTTTACGCTTTCTATGCTGCGTCAGTTGGTATCAGAGCAAGGCAATTTCTTGCGGAGATGTCGGCTAACGACGGTGTTGACGGCGGTCGCGTTCTCAACCTAGATCAGGATGCGGAAGTCTAAGGAGTCAATCAATGGGCTCCAAGGGCAGTGGTTGAAGCCATGGAATAGAGGCTCGGGCGTGTAGAGCAGCGCTTGGAGGATCTGATTACGCATTCGACGCCATGGTGGTGGGCCACAACAGTGACAGGGGCATTGGTGGAGATCGACCAAGGGTAGCAGTCGCTCGTGGCGGTCCTATCAATCAACTTGCAGCCGCAAATCGATGGGATCAACGGCTATATGAGAGTTCTTCTGAGGAAGAGGGTGATTTCCTACAGAGGAGAGGGCAACAATAGAGGAGAGGCGGTGTTGGTGGTGGTAGATACCGCAGGATCGACAACAGAGTTGATCAGGAGTATGATGGTGGATATCGAAGAAACTACCAGGGATACGATCAGGCAGATGGCGGTGATTTCCATCTCAAGGTAGATATTCAATCATTTAATGGTAATCTTAATATAGAAGATTTCCTAGATTGGCTTGCAAAAGTTGATAAATTCTTCGACTATATGGAGATACCCGAGGATAAGAGAGTGAGGTTGGTTGCGTGTAGGCTGAAAGGAGGGGCATCTTCATGGTGGGATTGTTTGCAAAACAGGAGGTGGAGAGAGGGAAAGTAACCAATAAAAACATGGTACCGCATGAAGAACCTGCTGCAGAGGGATTTTCTACCACCCGACTATGAGCAAATTCTCTTCCAGCAGTACCAACAATGCTGTCAGGGGCAGAGGACGGTGTATGAATATACCGCCGAATTCATGAGATTGGCATAAAGGAATGATCTGAGGGAGACCGAGGGTCAGCAAGTAACACGATTTGTCGACGGGTTGAAGCCTTAGATTAGGGATAAAATTGGAGTGACGGTATTTAAAACTGTGAACGAGGCAAAGAATTTGGCCCTTAGAGCCGAGATGATGATTCAAGAACAAAGAGCGAGGCTTAGTGGAGGCAAGAGGAATTATGGGTATGATAGTGTTGGTAATGGCAACCGGGTGGCTGGTGAAAGGAATAGAGGGATAGTTGAGAAGCCGGCTGGAGGTATAGAGAAGAAGGAAGACAAGGCTGAAGGGAAGAAGCCTCTTGAAATCAAAGAGACCCCAAGACAAAGTAATCCGCATGCTAAGCCAATTTTGGGGAAGTGTTATAGGTGTAATCAACCGGGGCACCGATCCAACGAATGTCCGAATCGACGGACTATAAATATTGTCGAAAGGGAGGAAGAGGAGGCAGTGTGCTATGAACCGGATGGTGAGGATGAGTATTATGATGAGGTTGATGATGGAGTTGAGCCGAGCTATGTGATTAGAAGGATGATGCTGGCACCGAAGCAGGAGGGTAGTTCGCAACGACACCAGTTGTTCCGCACTAGGTGCATAATTTGTGGGAGAGTATTCGACTTGATTGTTGATAGTGGGAGTTGTGAGAATATAATCGGGAGAGAGGTGGTGAAGCAACTCCAGCTGCCAGTAGAGAGACATCCGAACCCTTACACCATAGGGTGGATTAAGGCGGCAGAGCGAATTGAGGTGAAGGAGAGGTACCGGGTTCCTTTCTCTATAGGCAAATATCGGGATGAAGTCTATTGTGATATCGTCGATATGGATGCCTGCCACTTGTTATTTGGGAGACCATGGCAGTTTGGCGTGGATGCCTAACATGCCGGAAAAGAGAATAAGTACAAGTTGGAAAAAGGAGGTGTAAAATACACATTGCTACCATTGATGGATAAACGACCTAAGACGCAAATGGCTGAAGGAAAATCCTTTCTGACAATCACTCAGTCAGAGAAGGAGATGGTTGTGGACCTAAAAGAATCCCGAATGATGCATGCACTTGTCGTGAAGAATGCTGGAGAAGATGTGAGTAGTGAGGAGGTTCCGGAAGGAGTAAAGGGGGTGTTAGAAGAGTTCAAAGAGGTAGTGCCAGAAGATCTACCAGAGGGGTTGCCTCCATTGCGTGACATCCAACACCATATTGATTTGGTGCCTGTGGTTATTCTTCCTAATCTCCCTCATTATAGGATGAGCCCCAAGGAGACCGAGGTCTTACAGGAGAAAGTCCAGGAGTTACTGGACAAAGGATTTATCAGGGATAGCATAAGCCCGTGTGCTGTTCCGGTGCTATTAACGCCAAAGAAGGATGGTACTTGAAGGATGTGCGTAGACAGCCGTGCGATCGACAAAATTACAATTGGGTATAAATTCCCAGTTCCTCGCATTGAAGACATGTTGGATAGGCTGAGTGGAGCGGTGATATTTTTGAAGGTGGATCTTAGGAGTGGATACCATCAGATTCGAGTTAGGCCTGGGGATGAATGGAAAACTGCTTTCAAGACGAAGGAAGGATTATATGAATGGTTAGTTATGCCATTCGGCCTCAGTAATGCACCCAGTACCTTCATGCGCGTAATGAATCAGATACTTAAGCCTTTTATTGGTAGATTTGTGGTAGTGTATTTCGATGATATTTTAATATATAGTAAGAAGTGTATTAACTGTGCTGAAAGAGAATAAGCTTTATGCCAATCTCAAGAAGTGTATATTTATGTCAAAGAAGTTGTTGTTCTTGGGTTTTATAGTGAGTGGTGAGGGAATAACGGTGGATGAAGAAAAGGTAAGGGCTATTAGAGATTGGCATACTCCCAAGACGATAACTGAGTTGAGGAGCTTTTTGGGGTTGGCGGGGTTTTATAGGCGCTTTATACGGCATTTTAGTACTGTCGCTGCCCCATTAATTGACTGCCTGAAAAAGGGGAAGTTTCAATGGGGTGAAGAAGCTGAGTCTGGGTTTGCTGTGTTAAAGGAAAGATTGTGTAGTGCGCCGGTGTTAGTGTTACCAGACTTTGGCAAATTATTTGAGGTAGACTGTGATGCCAGTGGGGTAGGTATTGGAGCAGTGTTATCTCAGGAAAAGGGACCTGTGGCTTTTCATAGTGAGAAGCTCTGTGAAGCTAGAAGGAGTCGATCCACTTATGATAAAGATTTCTATTCCGTGGTTAGAGCACTGAGGATGTGGGAGCATTACTTAGTAGGAAAAGAATTTATCCTGTATTCAGACTGTGTAGCTCTAAAACATCTGAGTAGTCACACACGCATCTGTAAAGACATGCATGCCAGATGGATCTAATTTCTACAAAAGTTTCCATTCCGCTTGATGCATAAATCCGGAGTTCAAAATAAGGTGGCGGACACATTGAGTAGGAGAGTTGATTTATTAATCACCATGAGAGCTGAGGTGGTAGGTTTTGAGCAGATGAAGGAACTATATGAGGAGGATTTGGATTTCGGGACAATATGGAAAAAGTGTATCGATCAAGAGTCCAGTGACAGTTACTATATCCTGGAGGGCTACTTAATGAAAGGAAATCAACTCTGTATTCCTGAATCATCTTTGAGAGAAAAGCTGATTAGAGACCTACATGGAGGAGGACTAGCCGGACATCCAGGGCAAGATAAGACTTTGGCGGCAGTAGCTGCAAGATATCATTGGCCTCAACTGAGAAGAGATGTGGGGAGAATTGTGCAAAGGTGTTACGTCTGTCAGACATTTAAAGGACATTCTCAGAATATTGGGTTATACACTCTGCTATCAGTACTTGAGAATATCTGGGAGGATTTATCTATGGACTTCGTTTTAGGTTTGCCTCGTACCCAACAAGGTGCTGACACTGTTTTTGTGGTTGTAGACAGGTTCTCCAAGATGACTCACTTTATCCCTTGCAAGAAGACAGCCGATGAACAGGGTGTTGCCAAGTTATTCTTTAAGGAGGTGGTCAGGTTGCATGGAGTTCCCAAGTCAATCACATCAGATAGAGATATCTGGTTTCTTAGCCACTTCTGGAGGACTCTATGGTACATGTTCAATTCCTCACTCAATTTTAGTAGTACAGCCCACCCTCAGACTGATGGGCAAATGGAGGTGACGAACAGGACCCTTGGCAACTTAATCAGAAGCAATTGTGGAGAGAAGCCAAGACAATGGGATTTGGCGCTTTCTCAAGCTAAATTTGCTTAGAATAGTTCCATCCATAGAACCACTGGGAAATCTCCTTTTTCAGTGGTCTATACAAAAGCGCCATCTCACGCATTAGATCTAGCTCTCTTGCCCAAAGGTGTAGAGCCCAATGTAGTTGCAAAACACATGGCGGAACAACATCAAGTTGTGGCATTTGAAGTGAAAGAGAAGATTGAGAAATCTAATGAGAAGTACAAGAAAGCTGCAAACAAGCATAGGAGGGAAAAGCTCTTTGAAGTGGGAGATCAGGTGATGGTGTTCTTAAGGAAAGAATGTTTTCCAATGGGTACTTATAGTAAATGGCAACCAAAGAAATATGGCCTTTACAAGATTGTTGCAAAGATAAACGATAATGCGTATGTGGTCGGACTTTCTGATAGCATGAAGATTTCAAAAACCTTTAATGTAGCTGATTTATCTCCATTCTACTCCGATAACGAATCTCTATATCCGGAAGAGAACTCGGGGTCGAGTTCTTCATTGGTGGGAGAGAATGATGTGGACATTGTAGCTGACACGGGTTGATTAGGCGTGTCTTTTACAAGGCACGGCCGTTTAATGTGTCTGGAAGCTTCACAGAAACATACATGGCCTTATACACGGCTCAAAGGCACGGTCGTGTAATACGCCTGGAAGATCCATAGAAACATACACGGTTTTATACACGGCCATGTATAAGCCTTGTGACGAACGTGCATATATATATTTATTCTCACGTGTACATATATATTTCCCTTTTTTTAATTATTTCCCTAAGGACTATATATAGTTTCCTATGTTATTTTTAGGGTTAGCTTTTATTCAGATTTCGAATTACAGACACTTAGAGAAGAATTTTCTCTGTTTCCTCGATTGTGCGCAATTGAGAGTATCAAGGAATTGTAACCACCCCATTTTTGCCCATAATGATCAATAATAATCAACAATAATCAATTTTCAAATTTTTCCATTTTTCTTTAATTTAGCAAAAATAGGAAAAATATTCAATAAATAAAATAAATAGGAAAAAATACATCAATTTTAAAAAATAATTGCAGAAATGGCAATAAAAAGGATTAAATAACTTTTACAAATTTTGAAATTTTAAAAGATACAAAAAAATGAAAAAAATCGCATTGCATATATGCAAATTACGAAAATAAAAAAATCGAGTAAGTGGGCTAGCCCAGCTGGTCCGAACCACAATTTGGTGCGCGCGGGAGTGGGTTAGGTCGCAGGTTCGAAACGCGGGGGAGGTAGAATTCGCGTTTTGCAATTTTTCTTCATCGCTTGGGACACGTGGCAGCAGCTGATTGGTTGGAGCGGACGCACGTGCCGGGCATGTAATCATCTTCAACCTTCATCCGAGATCGCCGGTAAGGAGGAAAAATCGAATTTCGGCTGTTTTGATTCGATTTTTTGCACAAATCCAGCAGATCTTCAACAGAAATAAGATAAACACCATCCAATTAGAATCAAATCGCAACAAATTGATAGATTTGCATAAATCAGAAATGGGTTTCAACCGCAAAATCCGATTTGCTTCAATCAGTGGAAATTCGAGCTTATCCAACTCGATTTCTTACGCCTATAAATAGAGGATGAAGGGAGGAAGCATAGGCACAAATCAAAAGTGACAAAAAGAGAGAGAATCGAAGCCTCGCTAGAGTTGCCAAGTCGTGACCACTGATCAAGCATCAAGCTGCCACCAGGAGGCATTTTGGAAAAATCTACCTCCACGGTTGAGTTCTCCACCCCCGAGAACCTAGGAAATGACACCTCAATCGCTTCAAAAGGCCGCCGGAACTCCGTCAACAAGCACTCCTAACCGCTGTGCCCGATCGACCTGACCCGACCCGCTTTGATCCGATCCGACCCGACCCGTGCACCGACCCAGATCCAAGTAAGTCGGATTTTTTGATTTTTTATTTTTTTTCTTATTTATTTATTTAGTTATTATATATATATATATATTTTCGAATTTCTTTAGTTATTTATTTGTTATGAATAATTCAAAAACAAAAAATGTTAGGATTTAGATTAGTTTTTTTTTTAGGAATTAATTTAGGATGAATAATAATAAGAATAAATAATTATAATAATAAATAATAAAAATGTGAAAATATATAAAGAAAATGATAAAAAATATTAGAAAAAATAATAATAATAATTTAGATTTTAGTCTAGGGTAGATAAATAATATAGGAGAAAATTTTTCAATAAAAATTATAAAAAATTAAGAAAAACCAATAAAAATTAATAAAAATTATAAAAATTAATAAGAATAAATGAAAACTTATAATATTAGAAATGGGTTGAAAAATAGAAAAAATGAAAATTTTATCACTTAGAAAAATTATTTTCTTAAATAAATCAAAAATTGGTTTTTTTCCTAAAAATTATTTTCTCGAAAAATCAAATTGTCAAGCTTAGACTTAGATTTTTTAGAAAAATACTAAAATGATAAAAACGTAAATCAAAAGTAATTTCGTAATTAAAAATCACCAACATATTAAAGTTTTTCAAGAAAAACGAACTACGGCACGTTTGATTCTGAATAGCAGGTATGTAGGCACCAATTTGGGGCAACTCTAAAAAGAACAAAAAAATTTATTTTCCTAGAATAATTTATTTAGAAACACAATAAAAGATAATAAAAATAAAATAAAGACATTTGAAAAAGGTTTAGATTTCATGAGAATATGGTGGTAACTTTCGGGTTTTAATAGGTTAGCCTCCGAATCCAGACTCTGGTCTTCCCTTTCCTCTTTTCACAAAAATGAAAAAGGAAATTACCCTGATTAGTGGTCGAAATTAGGATTGATCTGCTCAATTAGTCCTAATTCAATCTTTCCCAACCACAGTTGGGTAGCAACTCCAAAATAAAGCGAAATTCTTAACTCGAGTCGAGGATCTACATTAGATGAGCATAAGGTCTAGTATAGATCGGATTAGGAATGGAAAAACAAAAATTAGACTCGATAGGAATAAACTTAGATTGTTCTTTGTTTATTCGTGAGATCCAATCCTACGATTGGTCTCGTGTTTTATGCTTTCTACGCTGTGTTAATAAGTCACACCACTTCTACTTTAAAAACTCACATTAGTTCCGAGCAACTAGCTTTATCAAACGATCATGGCTTCTTCCACTAACTATTTCACCTTCCTTCTCGCAATACTAGTACTCTCAAGCAATGTCATGTGTGAGGCCAAGCCACATCGCCGTCTTGTACAAATTCCTAACCCAATATGCCTTCTATACCAACGAATGTGCCACCCCTGCCTCCCTTTCCTATGTTTCCTACAGTCTCCAGCTTGGCATTCCCTCCATGGCGTTCAATCCCCATTCCCCACCATTCCATCCACTGCACAAATGCTGGTGATCTTGAAGATCTCGACGATCCCAACAATCCCATCCATCCCTTTCCTGTCTTCACCTTCTTCAAAATGAAGAAATAATATACGAAAATAATGCGCTACGGTCGTATTTTACTCGCTTTGTCTCAGTCGTATGGATAATTTTTGCTTCTATAATGTGAGAACATAGGTTGTGTATCAAAACATATATATATATATATTTCCACCGCATGTGTGTTTTATGTAGTGCAACTGCTATATAATTTGAGCTATCGCTGCATCATGAGATGATTGCATGCTATAGTAAAGAATATACTTGCAATGATGAAACTTTCAATGTGATGATTATCATCGTTTTAGAATATTATCTCTGCTGAGTAAGCATGCGTAAAGAAGAATTACATCAGCAATTTGCCTTTTCATGAGCTGAAAATCCCAGATTTGATCTAGGTGAGGCTGGAGAAACCCAAAGAGTAGGAAACCTTTTCTCCTATGCGGTTGGAGAAATTACGTTTACCGGATATCATATGTTATATGAAGTGTTTCGTGTTAGAAACTAAAATATCAGCACGAATCGTTATTGATTATATTTAGAAAGTTACTATGAGTAGTCACAAAAACTCATAATGAGGGCTTTTCAGCACCTACTCTTCATGCATAAGGTAATTTAAATGGATCTTGAAGATAACCCGTGATTACAAAAATAAGGTCATGGTAAGATATATACCTAATTTGATTTGTTAATTCATACTTGAATGGAGTGGATTTGGACTCAATCCTTCGACCCAATAAAATTGTAATACACATTCGTAATTTGTAGGTCTATTACTTAAACAAGTTTTCTAATTTTTTATTAAAGCATGTTTTGGTTATTTATAAATCCTATCACAATATAATTGCCCTTAAATTTTCAAATTTTGAATATAATTTTTCATTTCATATAGAATATTTACTTGGATTAAATTGAATTAATCATATAAACATTACCTAAAATTAATTAATATATGAGTTATTTACCTAAAATTAACTAATTGAAAGAGTGTTGAGTTTGAACATGAACTAAACTTGAAATTTTAAAACTCAAACTTACCTTGAAGTGGCACTTAATAAACTTGAGTTCAACCTAACTAAACTCGTTTAAACTCAATTTATTTGAGAAATTTTTTTTCTTTTACTTATAATAATATTAATATTCAAATTAGATTTGAATTAAATTAAGCTTGTGAGCTAATCAAGTAAAATATTATACAACTTGAAATAAGCCTAATTAATTACTTGATAACTTGAGTATAAGTTAGCTCGAGTATAAGTTTCTCTTGATTATCCTCAAGTTAAACTTGAGTAAATATTGAGTCATTATTAAATAGCCTGCAAGTAGGTTAAAACATGCTTCTTCTTTTTTTTTTTCCTTAGCATTACAAAGGTTAAGATTTGTTATTTAAATAAATAATATTTTTTATTTTGAAATGTATATGAACCAAGTTGTAATTACATATTGTGTTGTTCTGCTTAAAAATCTATACAATCGCCTCGATTGTTTAAACAATCAATTTATTACATTATGGTATTAATTTGTGTTAAACCTACATATGAATATGTTATATCCTATCATGTCATTTTCAAACTTATTTTTGCAAATGGCTTCAACTCGAGGACGTGTCACTTGATGCAATTTATTTATTTTTTATCTATTCATTTTGGGAAAAAAAATTTAAGCATGTTATTTAAGAAAAAAAAAAGAAATATTTTTCTTTCTTAAAAAGCTTACCCTTGAATAAACTTTGAATAATATGTATAGTAGTTAATAACTTTGCATAAACATAAAGAACTTTAAAATTGTTTAAATATTCTACATAATTGTTTTATTCAATATAAAAAAAATTCTCCTCAAAATATCTCATTTAATCCGTTACACAATTTTTTTTTACCATTTTTAAAAAGATTAAATGAATAAATAATTGGATAAATTATTCATCGACAGAAAATGGAAAAATGGCTCATAGATGGATTGGGCTGGATCAAAATATGGGCATGCCGATTAAAGCCCGATGAAATGGACAGTTGAGCCCACAATGTGTAGGCCCATCTATCTCTCTCCATACGACTGCAACAGAAGATCCGGGAAATGCGGCGCGTCACTGGACCGCATACGAAACCTTGTAGCACACCCAAAACCCTAGTCCGCTACTTTAAATACTCAGCCTCTTTTTTCCGTTGTACCTCGTATCAATGTGGAGCTTGGGCGCCGTGTTTCCGCATTAGTTATGGTTATCCTACAGTCCTGTCGTCGGGATCTATCAGTCGGATCGTGGAAGCCTCGATCCCAACTGTTAATTTCACAGAGCCATTGGTATGAAAGCATTTATAAATATATGTATATCTCATTTGAAACATTTTAGTATGGTATTGGAGAAAAAAAGGAATGAAAGTGATGAGAAATGGTTGTCGCCCCAGGCTTACATGCATCTAATTCGATGCTATATGGTGATTGACACTTCTATTTTATCTGATTCTACCACTCTCTTTTTTATTGTTACTTGATTTTATTTCATAATTGTTTATTATATTTTGTGCGTTTGTTTTGTGGAAAATGTTTATAAGGAATTTCCTTGTTATTCGTTATAATCTAATAGTTTCATCAGATGAATAAGTGGTGATGGAAGGTAATGAATCTGAGGGGGGAGGCGTGATGATATTTATCCATACGTGTCTGAAATCATAATCTTATGATGAATTTTCAAAACATGCACTACCATCTGATCTCCTCCATTCGTCCCTTTTTTTCTTTTCCCTTTTGCATTGTCACAATTACTATTTTTTGTTGTTATTTATTACTTAAATGATATATTTTATTGCAATCAATCAATGATGCAAATTTATGTTCAAATTACTGATTGCTCGGTGATTAGCATAAAAAATTATTCACCATCTTTCGACTGAGATTCGATTGCTAACTTTTGAGTTTTGAGAATCCTTTTTTTTTTTTTTTTTTTTACCGCAAGTATCCCTTATTTTCCATGTTTCATTTTAAATTTCTTGGTATTGCCCGAGGTATCTGATGTGTTGTCTGATCGAATGGCTTCGCATTTCGTAAAAAGGGCATAGAGCAAATGATCTGATAAAGCAGGTCTTGCGACGCAGGTTGCTTCGCATTAGTGTCTGATAAGCTTGCTGTTACTTTTTATCCTGCTTATATTTCCGACTTTCGTATTGAGATTTCTTAGGTTGTTAATTGTCTATTGTTCAATATGATAATCGATTGAAAAGCTCGGCTGAAATTTTTATCTAAACGAGTGTTCCTGCCTGTACTCCTAATCCTATGCTTTCATGTACGATGAGAGCATGTGATTCGAGGAGGCACTAATCGGAATTCCATCTGTTTGAGAGATGGCGGTGATGACTCCATAAAATTCAAGCTCAACAGACCAGAATGCAGGGCTTCTCTCTGTTAGAGTAGCTTTGCGTGTCGATAACCCCGCTGAACTGAGTCATCTCTCTTCAAAAATCAAATCCATGTCTCCACTTCTGTAGAAATTTGAAATTGCTGTTCGGTCTCTTATCATACTTGGAAATATCTGGGTTTTAAATGCTTTTGATGGAGTTACCATGAGGATACATAGCTCCCTCTTCTGAATTCAAGTTGAAGAAGGAACGCTGGCAGAATCGAACCTATTACTTTAACCGCCACCACTGAGTAATTCCATCTTGTTTTCTACGAAAAGTTTTATCCTGTTTTTCCAAAAAAAGAACGTTTTCTCTTCTTTTCTGTTGATTGAATTTCATCCTGATCTGATGTTTGCAACGTAACCGCATAGATGAGGATGAAGCAAAAAATGAATATAATCCAACACTTGATCTGAGATGTTTCATCATCAAGTGATGCCCAAGCATTTGCTTCTGAATCTTATGTGCTTCGTTGATCTTTAAAAAAATAATAAATAGAAATGGGTTCTTTTTCTTTCTTATTATTATTTTATTTTAAACGAAAGTTGGCCTGCAAAATCATCGTGTGATGAAATATGGAAAAATCTTAGGACACCTTCCTACACAGCATGGGATTGTCTTTGCTGTGGATGAGAATAAAATTTCCGTTCTGATGATGATTTCAAATCGGGTTTTTTTTTTTTTTTTTTTTCCTTTATTATTATTTTGGTGGGGCTTAAACGTGGGCTATATAGGTAGGCGAATCAACTGCCTAGGTACACAAACACCAGGTCTTCGGCTTAACATAAGGATGTCATAAGAACATGTGCTTTTTGTGTACGAGGTTGAAGAAGGAGAGAATTCGCCGCGGCCTGCCATATCAAATGAACCATTCTAAGTAAAAGAAACGTAGCAATTTGAGGGATCTGTTGAGAAAGAACGTTAAATTAAATCTAATGACTTCATAACCGGAATATTACCAATCCGGGAGAAACGTGGACAAAATCCTGAACTATAATTATGGCTCCATCTATGTATCGTCGAGCTTCTCAGTACTTGATCAATATTCGACTATCAATTCACTTACATCATTTGGAGTAAGGGTTCTAATTCAATTGAGCAAAATAGATCATCAATATGATATTCCGAATTCAGGATCTTATAGACTCGCGTAAAATTAGGAGTAAACATAATTGATATAAATATGTCAAAACATGGCATATATTATTATTGTAAAATTATATATCTATTTTTAATAAATCAATAATTTTGTAGTTTAGGTGCTTCCTACCGTAATTATAATTTGCTAATACTAAATATTTAATAATATGTATATGTAATACAATAATTTAATTATGGAATGTTTAGTTATTAAAATGTGTAGTGTATTATATTTGTATAAAAAGCAAAGACTTCTGTATTTAAAGTATTACTTGAGTCTTATGATTATAAGTAACAAAATAATCATATAATTAGGATTATATCATCATCAATATACATTTTTAGTTATTGAGTCTTTCTTTCTTAAAGTCATTCTGCTAATTAATTGAAATGGTAATTTAAGTTGAATGGCACAAAATAAAAAATGAAAGAATATAGCCATTGTTCAACGGTATACTTTATATATATATATATAATTTAATGATTTGCTAATTGTAAACACTCAATTTTTTCCCTAATGATCAATAATAATTAATTTTCAATTTTTGTAATTTTTCTTCTAATTTAGCAAAAATAGGAAAAACATTCAAAAAATAAAATAAATAGGAAAAATATATCAATTTTGGAAAATAATTGTAGAAAATGAGAGAAATCGAAGCTTCGTCGGACCTTTCCAAGCTGCGACCGCCGATCAAGCCTCGAATCGCCATCAGGAAATGTTTTTGGAAAAATCCACCGCCACGGTTGAGTTCTTCACCCTTGAAAACTTAATAAACGACACCTTAACCTCCTTGAAAGCCCGTCGAAACGCCGTCAACAAGCACCCTCAGCCGTCGTGATCGATTGACCCGACCTGACCCGTGCATTGACCCAAATCATGGTAAGTTAAATTTTTCGATTTTTTTGTATTTTTATTTATTTATCTATTTGTTATTTATAATTAAAAAAATAGAAAAATATTAGAATTTAGATTAGTTTTTAGGATTTAATTTAGGGTGAATAATAGAAAAAAATAATAAAATAATAATAATAATAGAAAAATTATAAAACATAATAATAATAAAAATATATATTAGAAAAAATGATAAAATTTAGATTTTTAGTATAAGGTAGATAAATAATATAAGAGAAATTTTTTTAATAAAAATTAGTAAAAGTTAATAAAAAATTAATTAATTAATAAAAATTTATAATAATAGAGGTAAGTTGAAAAATAGGGAAATAAATTCTCATCACTTAGAAAATCATTTTTATAATAATAAATCCAAAATTGATTTTTTTCCTTAAAATTATTATTTTTCAAAAAATCAAATGATAAAACTTAGGCTTAGATTTTTCCAGAAACATACTAAAATGGTAAGAACATTGTAAACACCCCATTTTTGCCCTAATGATCAATAATAATAAGTTTCCAATTTTCTCCAATTTTTTCCATTTTTTAAAAAATAGGAAAAATATTCAAAAAATAAATAAATAGGAAAAATACATCAATTTTGGAAAATAATTGCAGAAATGGTAATAAAAAAGGGTTAAATAATTTTTACAAATTTTTGAAATTAAAAAAAATACAAAAAAATAAAAAAATCGCATTGCATATATGCAAATTGCGAAAGTGGGCTAGCCCAGCTAGTTCGAACCTTGGTTTGGTGCGCACACGGGAGGGCTCGGTTAGGAGTTCAAAACGCGGGGGAAGCAGAATTCACGTTTTGCAAAAAAAAAAAAATTCTGCTTGGGACACGTGTCAACAACCGATTGGTTGGAGCGAATGTATACGCCGGGCACGTAATCGTTTTCAACCTCCGTTCGAGATCGCCGACGAGGAGAAAAATCCGAATTTCGGCCGTTTTGATTCGATTTTTTGCACAAATCCAACAGATCTTCAGCAGAAATAAGACAAACATCATCCAATTGGAATTAAATTGCAACAAATCAATGGATTTGCACAAATCGGAGATGGGTTTTTAACTGCAAATCTGATTTGATTCAATCGGTGGAAATCCGAGCTTATCCAGCTCGATTTCTTGCACCTATAAATAGAGGATGAAGTGGAGAGGCAGAAGTAAGGATCAAAAGTGAGGAAAAGAGAGAAAAAAGAGAGAATCGAAGCCTCGCTGGAGTTCTTCAACCCGCGACCACCAATCAAGCGTCGAGCAACCACCAGGAGGCATTTTTGGAGAAATCCACCGCCACAGCTAAGTTCCCTAACCCCTAAAACCTAGGAATTGACACCTCACCCGCTTCGAAAGGCCGCCGGAACGCCATCAACGATCATCCTCAACCGCCGTGTCCGATCGACCCGACCTGACTCGCGCATTGACCCGAATCCAGGTAAGTCGGATTTTCCAATTTATTTTATTTATTTATTTATTTCTTATGTATTTATTTAGTTATTTTATTTATTTATTTATTTTTTGAATTTCTTTAGTTATTTATTTGTTATATAATTCAAAAATAGAAAAGATATTGGAATTTAGATTAGTTTTTTTAGGATTTAATTTAGGATGAATAATAAAAATAAAAATAATAATTATAATAATAAATAATAAAAATGTGAAAATTTATAAAGAAAATAATAAAAATTGGAAAGAATAATAATAAAATTTAGATTTTAGAATAGGATAGATGAAAAATCTACGAGAAAATTTTTCAATAAAAATTTAATAAAAATTAGTAAAAATTATAAAAATTATAAAAAATTAATAAAATATCAATAAAATTTATAATAGCATAAATGAGTTGAAAAATAGAAAAATGGAATTTTTATCACTTAGAAAAATCATTTTCTTAAATAAATCTAAAATTGGTTTTTTCCTTAAAAATATCATTTTCAAAAATCAAATTATCAAGCTTAGGCTTAGAATTTTTTAGAAAAATACTAAGATGTTAAAAACATAAATCAAAAGAGATTTCACAATTAAAATCCACAAACACACTAAAGTTTTTTAGGAAAAGCGAACTACGGCAAATTTGATCATGAATAGCAAGTACGTAGGCACCCATTTGGGGCAACCCTAAAAAGGAATAAAAATCATTTTCTCATAATAAGATATTCAAGAATAAAATAAAAGGACAAAAAAAAAAAAAAAGACATTTCGGATAAGGTTTAGATTTTAGGAGATTATGTGGTAACCTTAGGGTTTTAATAGGTTAGCCTCCGAACTCAGAAACTCTGGTTTTCCCTTTCCTCTTTTCGTAAAAACGAAAAGAGGAAATCATGCTGACCAGTGGTCCAAATTAGGACTAGTTTGCTCAATTAGTACTAATTCAATCTTTCCCAACTACAGTTGGGTGGCGACTCCAAAATAAATCGAAATTTCTAACTCAAGTCGAGGGTCTACATTAGATGAGCATAAAGTCTAGTATAGATCAGATTAGGAATGGGAAATCAAAAATTACACTCGACAGGGTGGCGACTCCATTGGGGAGAAATATTTAGGGAAGTGCCCCATTCTCTAGTAGGTTAGCCACCTGAATCTCCTCAAATTGCTCCTTTCTGAGAAATGTTTTTTGATTTGTTATATTATTGCTAACCTTTTAAGGATTTAGCTAAAGGTTAGAATTCAACTATTTACTTTAGTTATTGAGTCTGCATGCATACAATTGTGTGAGTAGATATGGTCAAACCCGGGCCGTCTTAAGACCTTAAGATGGGGGGCCATTGTGTAGGTTTCGGGCGAAGTGATATGATCACCGTTTGGGACTGATTAGGCTACCCCACCCAATGCTTCGATATGGCCTGAGATCCATTTCTCCGAAAATGTGGGAGGCCATAGAGCTTGGGGACCTGTTAGAACCTACCTATTTGCATACATAACATCATGGGCTGATAATAGATTGATGATGTAATATTTTGTTCTGTTTATGGAGTTCAGATATATTTCCCTGTAATGTTATCATAGTTCTGGTTGTAATTGGGAAATTTCTGTTGTAATAGATGGCTAGTACTGCAGTTGACCGCTTCCTCCACAAAGAAATCCGAGTGTGCAAACCTCTGGATCCGAAATTGGTACTGGACCACTGGTTCACTCTGTACAACCCAGAAGAGTAGGCCTTCATTCAGCAAAAGATAGAGCTTATCCTCTCACTAATGAAGATGGAGATGAACTTACCCTTGGTACGGGCCATGCTCCATCTATGGGAAATAGAGCTTACGGCTTTCTTCATTGGGCTGCACGAGATCACTCATACTCTGGAAGAGTACACCTAACTTCTACAAGCTCCAGCACTAACTAGCAAAGTGTATGTACCAGATCTTGAGGCCGGGCCAACAAGTATCTTTAGCAGACTTCTGGGTATCCGCAAAACAGCAATAAACAAAGCCCTAGCAAACTGTAATGGATATTGCATACGGATTGATGAGTTAGAAGCCATCATCTGTAGAAAACTGACGCCTACGCAGCAGAAGACCAAGAGAACTAGGAAATAGATCCCTATTGTACATTTTCAAGTATTGAACTCCAAGTTTCCAGTATTAATAAAAATAAAGTTTCAGTATTATATCATTAATCAATTGTTGGCCCATTTATTTTAGCATCGGTGTGATACATGCATCATATTTTCATACATGCATTAAACTAAAGAAAACGCGCGCCAGGTATCAAAGATAGCTCCCAAACAACTGAACCTTCCAAGAAGCCTAATTCGTACCCATTCAAAATGGCAGACAGTGGCAACAACAGTGACACCCCGATACATTTTCCACCCCTCCAACAATCATTCAAACAAGCAACTACCATTCAAGAGCCAAGGATAAGCGAAGATGATGTCAGCGATGGGAGCCCAACCCCCCGCATGTCCAAACAGCATCCAGCTCTCAATAATTGGTTCTTTTATCCTATTGATAGCGCTAGGTCAGGTTCAAGGATAGGGAACAATTGTTAAATAATTTTTATTGAGACTTCTTTAATAAATTACAATTTGTCTTGCTTATATATACATCTGCTTTCGTTTCACTTCACCCAGATTTCCTACCATCGAACGTCAAGGACATTTCGTGCAAGTAAAAAATGAAAACACTGATATCGTTTCCAACACTGCTGGGTCAGCTGTTGGAGGCGATGTCCTCGACCACGAAATAATACAAGAAAATTGGCAAAAACATGAATAAAGCAGAATTTCAATTGACGAGCCGGTGGAGATAGTAAATCTAGGAAGCGTTGAGAAACCTAAAAACCTCAAGATCGGGACCAGTTTAAGTATCGAGCAAAAGTGTGAGATGACCGAGCTGTTAACAAAATATGCAGATGTGTTCACCTGGTCATATGGTGACATGCTAGGACTGGACCAATTAATAGTAGTTCACAAGCTTCCCACGAGGGAAGATGTCAAACCTAAAAAATAGAAATTAAGAAGATTTAGGCCTGACATCTTACTAAATATCAAGGAAGAAGTCAAGAAACTACTAGAAGTAGGGTTCATCGAAGTGTCCGATTACCTAGAATGGATAGCGAATATAGTCCCCGTTATGAAAAAGAATGGAAAAGTACACGTATGCGTAGACTTCCAGGACTTAAACCAAGCTACGCCAAAGGATAACTTCCCCCTACCTCACATTGATGTTCTAGTAGACAACACTGCAGAAAACCATCTTTTCTCATTCATGGACGGTTTCCCAGGATATAATCAGATAAAAATGGCTGAAGAAGATAAAACCAAAACGACTTTCATCACAACATGGGGAACTTTCTGTTACAAAGTCATGCCCTTTGGTTTAAAAAACGCTGGGGCAAGATATCAAAGAGCCATGGTCGCGATACTTCATGACATGATGCATCGAGAAGTCGAAATATACGTCGGCAATATGATAGCTAAGTCTAAAGAAGAGGAGAGCCATACAGATATCCTGAGAAAGTTGTTTAAGCGATTGAGAAAGTTCCAACTCAAGTTAAATCCGGAGAAGTGCACTTTTGGGGTCACAATGGGCAAATTGTTAGAGTTTGTCATAAGCCGGGAAGGCATTAAAATCGACCCTGACAAAGTAAAAGCTATACTAGAGCTACCTTCCCCACGTAGTGTCAAAGAAGTAAGAGGTTTGCTGGGAAGGTTAAATTACATAGCTCGTTTTATCTCATAGCTCACAGATAAGTGCCGACCACTATTCCGTCTGTTGAAAAAGAATGCCACAGTAGAATGGGACGACGAATGCGAAGAAGCATTCAGGACGATCAAAGACTATCTTATAAAACCTCCAATCTTGATAGTCTTGAAGCAAGGGAAGCCCTTATTCTTATACCTTACGATACTCCTTGAATCCATGGGATGCGTGTTGGGGCAAAAAGATAAAGAGGGAAGAGAGCGTTCCATATATTACTTAAGCAAGAAATTCATAGACGGGGAACAGAGGTATTCAAAAGTAGAGAGGACTTGTTGTGCTCTAATTTGGGTCATGCATTGATTAAGGCAATACACCCTTTACTATCATATTAAGCTGCTAACAAGACATGATCCTCTAAAGTACTTAGCAAAAAAGCCCGTTTTGATAGGGAGAATCTCTAACTGGCAAATGCTCTTATCAGAGTTTGATATCACATATATAAATCAAAACTCAATGAAAGGGCAATCTTTAGCCGACCAATTAGCAAAACACCTAGTTGAGGGAAATTCCCAAGAGCCACAAGTTCAATTCCCTGACGAAAATATACTAACAGTAGAAGGTGCACCAGTAGGAAACTATGAAATAGAGCTGAACCCCAGGTGGAAGATGTTCTTCGATGGAGTTGCCAATGTACTCGGTTGTGGGATCGGGACAGTGTTGATATCCCTAGACGGAACACAATTCCCTTCAGCAACAAGACTCACATTTCCATACACCAATAATATCGCGGAATATGAGGTGTGCATCCTCGGCCTCAAAGTGGCTTGCCACATGGAAATCCGTGAATTAGAAGTGTACGGAGATTCATCACTTATAATACTACAGACAAGAGGGGAATGCAAAACTAAAGACCCCAAACTGGTACCATACCATCAACATTTGATAGAGCTAATCGATGAATTCGAAGCAATCACCTTCACATACATCCCGAGAACTCAAAATCAGTTTGCAGATGCACTCGCCACACTAGCATCTATGATTCAAATAACAGGGGGAGCCGAAGTCTAACCGATGAAAATAGACATCGAAAATCGGCCCGCCTACTATTTAGCAATTGAAAAAGCACAAGATGACAAGTCCTGGTATCACGACATCAAAACTTTTCTCTAAGAAAGCAAATACCTTGAAATGGCTAGCAAGAATGACCAAAGAACACTTAGAATGTTAGCAAGTCGTTTCTTGTTAAGTGGGTCTGTGCTTTACAAAAGGTCGCCTGATACCACCTTGCTAAGATGTGTGGACAAAAATAAGGCATATGAACTAATGAAAGAAGTACATGAAAGGGTATGTGGACCTCATATGAACGACTACATGTTGGCTCGAAAAATCATGAGGTTGGGATACTATTGGTTAACCATGGAATCAGATTGCATAAAATATGTCAAGCACTGTCATTTGTGTTAAGTGTACGCAAACCAGATAAATGCTCCACCCAACGAGTTGCACTTGTTGTCAGTACCATGGCCTTTCTTCATGTGGGGAATCGACATAATTGGCCCAATCACTCCGACGACATCCAATGGCCACAGGTTTATATTGGTAGCAATTGATTACTTCACCAAGTGGGTAGAAGCTTCATCATATGCCAATGTCACAAAAGAGTTAATAGTCCGTTTCTTGAAAAGGGACATAATAGCTCGATATGGAGTTCCTGAGTCCATCATCACCGACAATGGTACCAATCTTAATAACAAGTCGATGACAGGTTTATGTCAACAATTCCACATAAACCATAGAAATTCAACTCCCTACCGACCTCAGATGAATGGGGCAGTAGAAGCAGCTGACAAGAATATCAAAAAGATCATCGAAAAAATGACAACTACTTACAAAGATTGGCACGAGATGTTGCCATTTGCCCTCATGGCTTATAGGACTTCAATAAGAACATCTACTGGGGCCACCACATATTCGTTGGTATATGGTACTGAGGCAGTGCTACCAGTTGAAGTCGAAATACCATCATTTAGAATTTTGTCAGAAACTCAGTTAACTTAATCAGATTGGGTAAAGAAGAAGCTTGATTAGCTGAATCTGATTGATGAAAAAAGACTCATTGCACTATGTCACGGCCAGTGTTACCAACAAAGGATGGCCCGAGCATTTAATAAGAAAATGAGGCTTCGATGCTTCAAAGAAGGGGATTTGGTGCTAAGGAAAGTTCTTCCGAATGCCCAAGATTCCAGAGGGAAATTTACACCAAACTATGAGGGTCCATATGTGGTGAAGAAGGTATTGTTAGGAGGTGCTCTGATATTGACTCAAATGGACGGTTCAGAATTGAGAGACCCCATTAATGCAGATGCTGTTAAGATGTACTATTCTTAGGCAAGGGAATTGAAATTTTGCCGATGTTTATGAAAGCCAATATTCAATACAAATTTCGTTGAGTCCAGTTTTCATTTTTTACAAGCAAAGTTAATGTTTTTGAATAGTCGATAAATCCAACAAATTCTCATTAAGACAAGCATTCCTAAACACATTACCCCCCACTTCACCAATGAATAATGAACATTGAAATGATAATGAACCTCAATAAATTTTGTGATATAATTCCACCTACTTTTGAGCATTAAGCCTGGTGCATTAGTAGGACATTACCATCAAAAGAGCCATGCGCACAAGAAAGGAAGCGCGTCAAGATCTTCAACCCTGTTTTGAAGCAAGAGTAAGCAAAGGAGAAGCAAACCAGCATGAAGGTTCGGTTGTTTGGTTGTTATCCACGATGAATTGGTAAACATATTAAACAAATAATTATCATCCACATATCATGAAAACATCAAATCATTTAACCCAGTTAGTAGGAACGTGTTCAAAAGCATAAGATTAGTCAGCCCACAATAGGGCATTCGTCTAAACATCCCCTTGAAAAGGTTAGTTAGCCCATAATGGAGCACTTTCCTAGATATCTCGTCTTAAAGTCAGCCTATAGGGGTACTTTTCGAGACATTTCTTCCCTAGGGTCGCGAGTCTAAAAAGACACTTCCCGCTATAGGTTAGTCAACCCACAATAGGGCACTTTCCCAAACACCCCTTCAAAAATGTCAGCCTATAGGGGCACCTTTCTTAGGCATGTCCTTTCGCTATAGGTCAGTTAGCCCACAAAGGAGCACTTTCTTAGACACCTTTTCTCGAAGTTAGCTCATAGGAGCACTTTTTAAATCCATCGATTAGTTAGCTCAAAGGAGCATTTTTTGAATCTATCGATCAGTTAACTCAGAGGAGCACTTTTCGAATCTATTCATCAGTTAGCTTAGAGGAGCACTTTTCAAATCTGTCTATCAGTTAGCTCAGATGAGCACTTTTCGAATCTATCGATCAGTTAGCTCAGAGGAGCACTTTTCAAATCTATCACTCAGTTAGCTTAGAGGAGCACTTTTCGAATCTATTGATCAGTTAGCTCAGAGGAGCACTTTTCAAATCTATCGATCAGTTAGCTTAGAGGAGCACTTTTCGAATCTATTGATCAGTTAGCTCAGAGTAGCACTTTTCAAATCTATCGATCAATTAGCTTAGAGGAGCACTTTTCGAATCTATCGATTAGTTAGCTCAGAGTAGCACTTTTCAAATCTATCGATCAGTTAGCTCAGAGGAGCACTTTTCGACTCTATCAATTAGTCAGCTCGTAGGATCACTTTTCAAATTGTCGATAACCGATTAGTCAGCTCATAAGAGCACTATTCGAAGGTATTTTCCCAAAAAGTCGCTAGTCAAGTTAGACTCTTCTGTTGACAGGTGGCTAGCTCATAAGAGTGCTTCCTAAGACAATCTTCTCTTCAAGGTTGCTAGTCCGGTAAGACACTTCCTATCATCAGATACTCCACTTACAATAACATGCTCCTAAACAATTTTTGAGATTGTTCCTATCGCCAATTAGTCAGCCCATAGAGCACTTTTTGGAATGATACATTATTCTAGATTGTTATGACCATTTTTTAAGCAATACTAACCATCACGAAACACTCGTGGGATTATTAGCTCATAGAGCATTTTCCTACTAGAGACTAAATTCCAGATAACCAGCCAAACCAAGGCGTTATCCATTTAATCAAGAGGCCAAGAATGTCGTCTTTCTTGTCTTTGTAGTTAAGTTTTACAAACTTTACTACAAAGAGGGGCAGCTGTAAACACTCCATTTTTTGCCCTAATGATCAATAATAATCAATAATAATAAGTTTCCAATTTTCTCCAATTTTTTCCATTTTTTTAAATAGGAAAAATATTCAAAAAATAAAATAAATAGGAAAAATACATTAATTTTGGAAAATAATTGCAAAAATGGTAATAAAAAGGGTTAAATAATTTTTACAAAATTTTGAAATTTAAAAAAATACAAAAAAAAATCGCATTGCATATATGCAAATTGCGAAAATAATAAAATCGCGAAAGTGGGCTAGCCCATCTAGTTCGAACCTTGGTCTGATGCGCGTACGGGAGGGCTCGGTTAGGAGTTCGAAACGCGGGGGAAGCAGAATCCGTGTTTCGCAAAATAAAAATTTCTGCCTGGGACACGTGTCAGCAGTCGATTGGCTGGAGCGAACACATGCGTCGGGCGTGTGATCGTCTTAAACCTTCGTTCGAGATCGCTAGCGAGGAGAAAAATCCGAATTTCGGCCATTTTGATTCGATTTTTTGCACAAATCCAACAGATTTTCAGCAGAAATAAGATAAACATCATCCAATTGGAATCAAATTGCAACAAATCAATGGATTTGCACAAATCGGAGATGGGTTTTTAACCGCAAATCCAATTTGCTTCAATCAGTGGAAATCCGAGCTTATCTAGCTTGATTTCTTGCACCTATAAATAGAGGATGAAGTGGAGAGGCAGAAGCACGGATCAAAAGTGAGGAAAAGAGAGAAAAAAGAGATAATCGAAGCCTCGCCGGAGTTCTTCAACCCGCAACCACTGATCAAGCGTTGAGCAGCCACCAAGAGGCGTTTTTGGAGAAATCCACCGCCACAACTGAGTTCCCTACCCTCGAAAATCTAGGAATCGACACTTCACCCGCTTCGAAAGGCCGCCGGAACACCGTCAACGAGCATCCCCAGCCGCCATGTCTAATCGACCCAACCTGACCCGCGTATTGACCCGGATCCAAGTAAGTCAGATTTTCCAATTTATTTTATTTTATTTATTTATTTATTAATTTCTTATGTATTTATTTAGTTATTTTATTTATTTATTTATTTTTTGAATTTCTTTAGTTATTTATTTGTTATATAATTCAAAAATAGAAAAGATATTGGAATTTAGATTATTTTTTTTAGGATTTAATTTAGGATGAATAATAAAAATAAAAAATATAATTATAATAATAAATAATAAAAATGTGAAAATTTATAAAGAAAATAATAAAAATATTGGAAAAGAATAATAATAAAAATTTATATTTTAGAATAGGATAGATGAAAAATCTAGGAGAAAATTTTTCAATAAAAAATTAATAAAAATTAGTAAAAATTATAAAAATTATAAAAAATTAATAAAATATCAATAAAATTTATAATAGCAGAAATGAGTTGAAAAATAGAAAAATGGAATTTTTATCACTTAGAAAAATTATTTTCTTAAATAAATCCAAAATTGGTTTTTTCCTTAAAAATATCATTTTCAAAAATCAAATTATCAAGCTTAGGCTTAGATTTTTTTAGAAAAATACTAAGATGGTAAAAACATAAATCAAAAGAGATTTCACAATTAAAATCCAAAACAACACTAAAGTTTTTCAGGAAAAGCGAACTATGACGGCAAGTTTGATCCTGAATAGCAGATACGTAGGCACCCATTTGGGGCAACCCTAAAAAGGAATAAAAATCATTTTCTCATAATAGGATATTCAAGAATAAAATAAAAGGACAACAAAAATAAATAAAAGAAATTTCGGATAAGGTTTAGATTTTAGGAGATTAGGGTGGTAACCTTAGGGTTTTGATAGGTTAGCCTCCGAACTTAGAAACTTTGATTTTCCCTTTCCTCTTTTCGCAAAAACGAAAAGAGAAAATCATGCTGACCAGTGGTCCAAATTAGGACTAGTTTGCTCAATTAGTCCTAATTCAATCTTTCCCAACTACAGTTGGGTGGCGACTCCAAAATAAAACGAAATTCCTAACTCAAGTCGAGGGTCTACATTAGATAAGCATAAGGTCTAGTATAGATCGGATTAGGAATGGGAAATAAAAAATTAGACTCGACAAACATAAACCAAAAGTAATTTCATAATTAAAATTCATAAACACATTAAAGTTTTTTCAGGAAAAGCGAACTACGACCCGTTTGATCCTGAGTAGCAAGTACGTAGGCACCCGTTTAGGGCAACTCTAAAAAGAATAAAAAAATCATTTTCTTATAATAACTTACTCAAAAACATAATAAAAAGACAACAAAAAATAAAATAAAAGACATTCGGATAACGTTTAGATTTCAGGAGATAGGGTAGTAACTTTAAGGTTTTAATAGGTTAACCTCCGAACCTAGAAACCCTGATTTTCCACTTCCTCTTTCACAAAAAACGAAAAGAGGAAATCTCGCTGACTAGTGGTCTAAATTTGGATTAATTTGCTCAATTAGTCCTAATTCAATTTTTCTCAATCACAATTGGGTGGCGACTCCAAAATAAAATGAAGTTCCTAACTCAAGTCGAGCGTCTACATTAGATGAGCATAGGATCTAGTATAGATCGGATTAGGAATGGAAAATAAAAAATTAGACTTGACACTGACAAAAGTGAGACACAATTTAGTAAAATAAAATTGAAGAAATCAAGAGCAAAGTATTGGTGTTTGCCTAAGCGCTCTTCCAATTTTATAAAGAAAAATAGGATGTTTAATATGAAAATATGTATCCAGCATCCCTTATAATTATGCCCCTTAATATAGCCATGATCAATTTCTTTATAGTGCCTATTCAGATACAGCGTTATGATCAGCAAAATCAACTTGTTGATTAAATTTTTCAAAAAAAGCCTGATTTTATGATTCTCCCTAACCAAACTCCTTGTAGCCGTAAATCTTATTTGACACAGATGATATGTCTTTTCTCTAGCGTCCATGTCCACAAGTAAGTTGATTAAACTATACATTCACATGTTTATTTTGTTAAAATTGAAGAAGAAAAGTAATAAACAAAATTGAAGTATGAGGCATTTTCCTTAAAATATTTGGTAGGTGTTAAGTCAACTATTAAGTCTTTTTTATTTGATCTAAAATATCACAATTTAATTTTCTTTGGACCCCATATTTTAGTTTATCCATTAAGTTTTCTCAAAACGAAGTGAGAAGTATAGGAAAATTTTTGTATGGTTTATTTAATAAAGAAACGAAAAAGGTAGAGACCGAATAGAAAAATAATATTATAGCAATTGGAATGGCATTTTAAATATGCCACATAGGATTTTTTGTTGGATGTCATTGGAAAGGTTTCATATAGGCTTTAGCGGTTAAAATAAAAGTTCACTAATTAATACTTGGTATGGTATTTCTTGGAAGTATGATAGAATATTGTGAATTTACTCTTTTTAAGTAATGTGGCTCAACTCAATTTAAAATGAATCGTTTATATGAGCTATTGAATTGAAATGGTTTTGGATTGAACGGAAAACATTGTAAAAAAAAATCATATTTTATAGCTTAGTTGGACTCTATTAGATTCATTAACTTTTCTACACTAGATGTTAAGGTCACAAGTAGAATAGAAAACTGGAGATTTTCATGAGCAGTAGATCTAAGCAAAAATACATGATCCATGATCTATTGCAAACTTGCTTGTCAAGTTTGGTAATGAAACTCCATCGTAATTGTACTTATAAAATGTTCGTACTCTACTACTTTATTTTGTTTTGTTGTGTTCAATAAATTTAGAACCTATAAATATATTTAAATAGATGCATCTTCAATCATTCTCACTTCTATTTCTTTCTTTGATGGTCTCGTACACCCATCCAACATCCTAAATTTGGACTCCCACCACCTCCATCTCAATCCGCCATCTTGTCGACAACCATCACACCCATAAATAGCAGATGGCCCTTTACTAAAACCGCCATCATTCCATGTTAACCTAAAATCTCATCCAAATTGGCTGAAAGAAATTGGATTTTAATCAAAATTTATTAAATGGAATGGATGAACTAACACTCCACAATTAGCCATCATTGTGGAAGTTTAACACCATCACCATGTTTGCGTCATCTCATTACCTAGCCAGAAAGTTTACCTTAACGATTGGTCTAGAAGTGGGTGAATTGATCCTCTAAAGTCACGAACCTAAAATTCTCTCTAATTTGAATTTTTTCATTGACAAATATCTTTTTAGCCACCATGATCGCATTTGAGGTCTTTAATTCATGAAACAAAAGCTACATGACATAAATATATGAAAGTTTAACCTCTAATTGGCCAATCTTAGAAATTAAGTTGAAAACCCTCAATTTTTTTTTAAATTACAAAAACTAGTAAATTGTGGAAAAAATGAGCTTAAAACTGAATTTATGCGATTTTGTCCCAATGATTAGATTGAGATTTCATGTATATTGATGTTCTTGATGATGTACTATGGAGATTATTATTATTTTTTTTATGTTTGATTCAAATTTTAAATTAAGTTAAAATGAGTTTCGCACAAAATTGTGTAAGATAGTGGAAATAGGTTTGTAGCTTAAAAAAGAAGCTAGTGGCGAGATGTTTTATGCATGATTTTGATGTCAAATTATGCTTTTATCTTATATTGAACTTTGTGGTGATTTCAAAATCAAATTGGTATGAAAATTTGTGAAATCAAAGAAAGTTTATGTGTAGGGTCAAGTCAAGAAGGAAATTTTTGTAATCTATACTTTTTAGAGTGGTGATTATCTTGATATGTTTAAGTAATTCTCAGCATAGTGGTTGATTTGATATAAAGAACATTAAAAACAGATAAGAAATAAGAAAGTTATGATCATTATAAGCTAATACAAAGAAAATGGGTAAAATTGGATAGTAGGTTTATATAGTTATGTGTATTCCTATAAGTATTATATTTTAGCATGTATATAGTTATGTAAGATATGGAATATGATACACTAGGTATACATATATTGGCATGGTATACATTAATTTTTATATATACATACATATATACTGTAACACTTTAAAACCTAGGACGTTACAACTAGTCATGTGTCATAATAATGACACTATAAAACTCTTAACCCTATTAAAAGTACAAATATTTATATATATCTATAGTATAAAATAAAATCTTCAATTTCATAAATATCATACATATATATCTTCTATCTACTTGATAATATATGTAATTTCAAAATTTCTTAGATTATGTCTCAACACTCTAGTGTTGAACTCACTCCGAAAATCTTGTAACTGAAAAAAAAAAGAGAAAAATAATTAAACTTAAACTTAGTACGTGTGTATTACAAGCATATGCACATATCATCTAAATCATAACATATACACATAGAGGAATGCAACAATAATATCACTAGTAATTTATTTATTATCTTTATATTAGCCGACAACTATCATAAGGATACTCATGACTTTATCATACCATATATAATATATAAAGATCTTAGGTTAGGAGTTGCCATCTTTGGCCCTAACATTCTAAATGGTATTGAGAACCGCCATTGCAGTCTCCAATACTTCTAAAATCTACTCTCAAATCATTTTGGTATAGAACTCCACTAGGGACAACATCATATACTGATCATTGGGGTGTCCCTTAGGGATCTGAAATTGTAGGCCCCTAAGTTGAGACAATCACAAATAGAAAGTTCTTAACCCAATCATTAATTGCTCCAGTCAATTTCTATTATTATTAAACACAAATAGTAAATACAATAAACACATATCCGGAATGGGCTTTTAACTGTTAGCTATAACTCCACAACCTTAGCATTGATAACAATGTATTACATGATAATAAAAAATCGTCATAACTAAACTTAACTCTCTATTGCATTTCCTAGAATTAGCCAACTTAATTCTTAAAGCATACTTATTCTTTATTTGCAATTTTCTATATTCATCAAGTCATCATTATTAATATTCATTATTTATATATTGTTGTTGGAGTAAAAACAAGTAATTTTATTTTATTTATTCTATTACATTCATGTAATTATATATAATATATTACCCAATAGTTAAGTTGTAAAAATACAATTTATATACAAAAATTAGAGCATTGCTTTAATAGTTAATGTTGCTTATAAAATATAGTGAATTAATTAATAAAGCATTGTTATTTTATTTTATTATATTTAATATTAATTTTTATTTTTTTATTATTACTATTATTTTTATTTTTACAAAATGAAACCGATCGTTAATTTATTGAAAATCTAGTTGTACTTTGGTTGCAACTTTGGTTACAATTCTGGTTGCCATTGGTTGCAACTCTAGCTACAACTTTGATTACTCTTTGATTTGTCGCATAACCACCTAAAATCATGTTCTTCTAAGAAAACTTCTAAGCTTTGTTTACAAAGTGAAACCAAACAACAAAAGTTCCCATAATTTTGGTCAAGACTTCATTTTTCAATGGGATTACCACTCTTCAATTTACAACTAAACAACATAGATGGTTTGTTCTTTAAATCTTGTTCATACTATCATAACAATTCATCCCCTTGATACAGGGCTCAAGCTATTACATTTCAATAAGAAATTTCTTCTTCATTTCTTCTTTTTATTTCTCCAAATTTGATCCTTTAACAAAACTAAATCCAAGATTAACACTTCAACACCATAATACACCTAAATTGGAGCAAATACACATATATCCTAAAAGAATTGCATGACTTACTCATTTAGATCGTTCCAACAATTGCAACTTGCATCCGCTCATTTTAGTGCTTTACGTTTTTTCTATACCGTAACCACCAAGACAATTGCTTCACCATCTATAGAGAATGAATAGAAAAGAGATGGATAGTATCAACTTACTATGTAACTTTTGGATTAGATGTGCAGTTTTGATGGGGTTTTTGTCTCTAGTTAAGGTTCTCCTGAATGAGAGGTAGAAACAAAGAATGAAAAGAATGTAGGATTAGGGTTACATGATGAATATTTATATGCTGTTAGTGAAAAGACAAATGTGCCCTTACTTTTAAAGCCTATTTAGTTATTTGTCATTCCCTTAAACTTATTTTTTATTTTTAGGTTATTCATGGGTATTAAACATATATATATAATATGTTTTTCCTCAACTTTGCTATATGAGCATATGATAAAATAAAATAATAGAAGATAAATGTAAAGTACATCATATACTATCAACTTACAATAAGTTATACAAATAATATAATGTAGTCAATCCTAATTGTATAAAATATTGTTATATTATAAGGTAGGGTATTCATGTATGATTCTACTAACGGTAAACTAAAAATATTCTTAACTAAAAAGAAACCTAAACATATATTTAATGAAAGATACAACACTTATATAATACTATAGTGGACTAAGTCAAGGGGGTAAACGAACTAGGTTTATGTCTCACTAGTCTTATAGAATCTAAACCTTATTATATCTTGTACAGTTATCGTAAACTAAAATTGTAGTAGTACCTATGACTTTAAGGAAGAATTGAGCTAAAGGTCATATAATTTGGTTTGTTTAAATGTAAATGAATAACTATTTCATAGTTGATAGACTACTGTGACCATTTGTGCTTATAATAGATTGATTTATGCATATGTGATGCATGAGTATGTGAGAGTACTATGCATCATATGTTATACTGTACTTAAACTTATATTGTTGTTGAGTGTTTCTAAAATCATATTGTCACAAATAACTAGATAATAAAACTACGAGGTTGAAATCCTAAATAAAGCATGCATAATATACATAAATAACATTAGGTCCCTCAGCATGTTATGACCTTTAGGGGAAATGATAGAGTAGCTTTTTTTCTAGCGTGAAACTAAACTTAATGATGTGAGAAGAGGTCTTAGTGGTGTTGGGAGCTAGCTTGGTAATGTATATGTGTGGGAGTAGGTGTCTACCTTATTACATAATCTTGGGTTTAGTGAGCAATCATACATTATCATAACCTAACTCTTTGAATCCCATACTACGGTGGGGTTCTTACTTTAGATCGGATAACGATGTGTTGATGGCATTTGCTTATTCATTAGTAGTGCTTAAGCTAAATAATAACCCTAGTTGATGTTGTGTTATTGCATCTCCAACCACTTGTTGAGCTCACCATTCATTGATTCATTCCTTTATAGTCCTTTTTATAGCCTAGCATAACAGTAACAATAAGGTTAATGGCCATGACTTATTATGAATGAAACTAGTTATAGATAGGGGTGGATTTAAGTGGGGGTTGAAGGGGGCCTTAGCTTCCTTAAACTCGAAAAAAATTAATTATGGTTAATTATTATTTAAATATATATATATATATATATATAAATGATATGTATATTTTAAGAGTAATTATTAACAAAACATAATGTAAAGTTTAGTAGTAAATGTGAAAGTTTTTAAGTTAAAGGTCATAGGTTCAATTGACATGATGGTCATTTTAATTTTTCTTAAGTTTTATTTATTGTTTTAATGACATTTTCTATTACTTCTTTCTTTTATTTTGTTTATCCACAATAGTTAATAGCATTAAATTTCATTCATTATTAAATTATAATAAACTAACTAAATTATCTTAAGTTTCTATTTTTTTGTTGGTAGTATATTATAAATAAAAATTACATTAATACTACAAATATTTTAGCTTTATTCCATAAAATATTAGTAAATAATAATAATTATATAATTTGATGTATTTTTCTTACAATTAATATCATGAAAATGAATGTGGATTTTTGAATGATTGATTACGTAATTAATAATATAAATTTGATAATATTTGTAGCATTACAAATGATATAATTTTGTAGAGCTATTTTTCAAAAAAAAAATATTTATATCATATTACTCTTTCAACTCTATTTATAATTTTTTATTTTAAAATTTTTTGTTATATTTTTATTGATAATAATTTTTTTAAATATTAGAAAGTATTGTGTCGCTTGCAATATATATATATATAACATGCATATTGTAATTTTGATTTAAATATAGTAAATATAACTCCCCCATTCTCATATTTCTACCACAACTCTTGGTTATAGATTTTACACTTTAACTACCCACTTTGATAAATCTTCTTTGATCTTTTAAACTCAACTTCGATTTTCTATGCTCTTAGGTTTTCATATAAGAATAGTGGCCCATATTCTCTGCACACACATGAATATAATAGTTAAGCTATAGCCTTTGCAATAATTTCACATGCAATGGTCGAGCAATTTGGACTCAAACCTAAAACCCCGAGAGATTTTAATCAACTTGATTAAAATTTCTCCAAATTCTTTCCCATGCCATCCTCTTATAGAATTAAAATTTCAATATCAACTGGATTAATAGTATACGGATTAATAGTATACTTGATCCATAGAAATATTTCTATAGAATTCAACTTAATATTCAATATTTACTTTAAGTTACAATACAATCAATATTAAATTCGAGTTTTATGATATTTCATTTGATGAGCTTACAAGAGGTTTGAGTTAACTTTAACATCATTATTCTTTTAGTTGAAAAAATTTCTTATTAAAATAAAACGAGAATAAAATAAACGAGCTTATTTGTCTCGATCTCTATATTCCCATGAGCCATGAAGGTAGAAAAACGGGCTGTTGAAAGATTGGGCTCGATAAAAAATTATCAATCATGATGTGGGAGTGAGGCCCGTTGGGTTGGAGGAGTGAGCCCGTCCATGACAATGACCATCTGCAACCACTCCCACAGCAAAATCACAGCTTTTTTTTTTTTTGTCAATCAAATTTCAATTCAGTTCAATTCAAGCCCTAAGAAACCCTAAAAGGGATGGGATTGACGAACTTCATCTTGACAGTGGCCGGTGTTAGCGCAGTGGTTTTGCTTCTACGCAGCGATGTAAAACAATCTGCCGCCATCTTTAGACGCAACGTGAAACATATCCGTAATTGGCTTGAAGAAGAATCTGCTGCTGCTTCCAAGGAGGCTGAAAAGGCTACCAAGGAGCTGGAATCTAAAGTCAAGAAGGACATCCCAAAGGACGAAAAGCATTAGCTGAGGATGGCGTCGTATAATAAAGAGTAATATTCTTTTTTTCTTGTGTTGTTAGTTGAATATGCTGCTATCTGCCATTGATGTAATTATAGTTGTTTGAAAAATATATATGTAAGAGCTTAGTTTTTCAGCTTATGTTTAGTTTCATTTTTGTCAAAACCCTAATCCTTCACTATAAATACTCACGGGCCTCTTTTCTTCCTCACACGACCTGTCCGCTGCGTGTGTTTATTGCGTCTATAGTATGAAATGCTTTCCTTTTTTTATTCTATCATTTGTATACTTTATTTGAAACATATTAATATGATCCTTGAGATTAAAATTAAAAAAATGAAAATGATGATAAACAGTTGCCGCCCCAGGCTTACAAAGCGTCTAATTTGATGCTATATGGTGATTGACACTCCCATTTTATCTGAATCTTCCACTTTCTTTTGCGACATGGTTTGTTTTGGATTAGTGTGCTTGATAAGCCTGCTGTGACTTTTTATCCTGCTATACTTCCTAGTAATGGTACCAGTTTTCGAGTAGAGAAAACATGGATGACATTTTCGTGTCTTCAAATGAGTGATCCTGTTTGTGTTCCCTTCTATCCTATGTTACCTCATATAAAGAGTGAGATGCAAAGTGGTGCTTGCATCGGATATTCTTTGTGTGTGGCATTATATGATCAGTGGAGACACCATGCTATTCCAGGGTAGGGAATCCTTGTTTAAGAAGCGAAATGTTATTGTTCATAATTTGTAGTATTTTGTTTTTTAGGATCTGGGTTGTGATACCATCTTCCTAGACCTTGGGGATGGCAGTGACGGCTCTGCAAAATTCAAACTGAACAGCCCAGGATGCAGGGCTTCTTTCTGTGAGTAGCTTTGCGATAACCACACTGAACTGAGTCATTTCTCTCTGGAGATACATCCATGTCTTCATTCTTGCAGCATTTTCATTTGCATTCCTCAAAAATTTTCTGTTGCTTTCTTTTACTGAATTTTATTTGATCTGATATTTGCAAAGAATGCACGAAAATGAGGATGAAGCAAAACTAATATAATCCAACACTTGATCTGAGATGTTTAATCATCAAATGATAAACAACCATTTGCTTCTGATACTTAGGTAACTTGTACTTTTAAATTATGGAAAAATACCATGTAATTCTGTTTTCTTTCCCTCTATTTTATGAAGTTAGGCTAAAAATCATCATGTGATGAAACCTGGAAAAATCTTAGGACACCTTCCTCATTCCTATTCCTACTAAACTGCATTGCACTGTCTATGTTGTGGAAGAGAGCAATGCTTCCGTTCATATAATGATTTTGAATTATCTTTGATATTTCTGCTCTTACCATGCATTTCACTTTTGTTACTTTTAACTGAGCTAGCTAGACGAGGCTCGTCTTGGCACTTTGTTTTGGCTGGTTAGGTTATGGTAGTCACTTAGTTTGACCTATTTAAGAGGAGCAAAATTTGCACCGAATCTCTTTTGTTGTCTCTGAAAAGATTGCGAGTTTACTCCATGATTAGTTAATACAAATATATGGTAATGATTTTCAGCCGAGCCTTGTTTTCTAGAATGGAAACCGCACGGATCACCTCTGATGTATAGAAAAACATTCGGCATAGATATTCAGCCAAACCTTCATTTGCTCTAATGGAAACCTTGCTAATAACCTTTGGTGTAATGCATAGACAGATATTCGGCATATGGACATTCAGCCTAACCTTCATTGCTTGAATGGAAACCGTGTTAATCACCTCTTCTGTATATTTGATTTGATTTCATAGATGATTAGGTTTACCGGGAATTCAACATAAAATGGTAGAGCAAGAAAGATCTCCCACCTTCTATCCTTTCTTACTGGTTAGCTCTCACTGGGCTTTAAGATGCCTGCATTTTGGAGTAGGCACATCAGATCGAGGGATAAGCGAATCAAACAGGGTTAATCAGTATTTGACTTTGTGCCTTGGCAAGGTTGATCAAAATTTGATTCTGCGCTTTAACTTGATCTGAAAAAAGGGGGAAAAAAAATGAGCTCAAGTCTGCTTAACCATTTTGTTAGGTTCATTTATCCATAGATTACGATGCTTCTAGTAATGCTTATACTAAAGATACTACATCAATAAGTTGAATGTATATGTAGGGTGTATTTCTCGATGTAGAATGTTTTCTAAGTATTATTATTATTATTGGAGTAAATTATGTTGATCATTGCTGTGAACTTTGTAAATTATGTGATCTCTACTTTTTTTAAAATACGATACTTACTTATTTGGTTGTCTACGTGTACGTTGATGTGTTATTATCATGTCGATACTAATAATGTATCTTATTTAAATATATATATATATATATATACACATTAAATAAATTAATTAAAAAAAAAGTTGTGAACATTACTGGCTAATGCCTACCGCTAGTTGGGTAGCTAAAGCCACTATAATTGTGTGGGCTATGACTCACTTTTAAAAGTGGTTCGTGCAACTCACCATTAGCAGTGGGTTGTAGGTCACCATCGAATCTTTTAAAGAAAAAAAAAATGCTTAAACTCAATATAACCTAATTGAGTTTCAAGCTTGCTTTTTTTTTTTTTTTTAATTATTATTAATTTGATGATGTGTGTTTGCTTACTAACTTGGGAGGGTTGTGTGACCTCCCTAGGGCGGTAGGTGACCACCCATTATTAGTTTTGGGTCACGATCCACGTGATTATAGTGATAGGGTAAGGAGTGGTTGGCAATGGTATATTGTATGTGTATATGTATACATATTATATATAATACATTTACTATTAATTTTTTTGTATTTTAAATGATATATTATATGAAGATAATATTTAAATGAAATATATTATTAGTGTGAGGTAGAGATGATGTGGTGATGACACATCACCACAAAATCAGTATATATGTAGGCAAAATCAGGGTAAGTGTTGTATTTTGAAAAAAGTAAAGTATTAATATAATTTACAAAATTTATAAGAGTGGTTGACTTAATTTATCCTTATTATTATTATTATTGTGAAATATTATCACCATTTTCAACTCGTGATAACTTTTTGGTTTTTGTTAGTAGGTAATTGGAGGTAACAACTGCAGCAAACAACCTACAATGGCAACTAACACGATATATATTTTAAAAAAGAGAATCATTTTTTTGTTTTTGTTTTTATTCTCTATTAATATTCTCTACTCTAGTTTATCACCCTTGCCCATTGATCGTTGATGTCACCTTTGATTTATAGTTACTACGAAAATGTGCTAGTAATCGGAACCTGTCGAGGTGGCTAGACGAAATTTCAACGTTGAAGATGTTGGATACCTAAAATGCTAATGTTGCTTTTGGATAGGTATAGGTATAGGTTAGTGGGAATAGAAAAGGAATTGATTTGGTATTTGAAGAGTGCAAATAGTTGGAAGCGGAAAGAAATGGATGGAAATGAGAGCTATTTCCTCTAACAATGATTATAAAAATAAAATAGCAGTAATATTGTCAAATCTATATTCATTTCTCTCTCTCTCTCTTGTTATACCGACTAGAAAAAGGAAATGGACATATAGAATCCTTTCTATATTTTCAAATACAAAGTGAAATATTAGTTCTTCTACTTGTTTTGACTTTTGGCTCATTTATTGTATACCAAAAATTGGCAAACATGGTGTGAAGTGAGTTTCCAAAACGTGCCTTTCGCATAATCAAAAGCATGAGCTATGCTTAGAAGTAGAGATAGCCATACTAAATTATTTTTTTCTTTAAATTAGATTAAATCATATGATTCGGCTTGTAATTTTTTTTGAATATAAAGAAAAAGTAGTTTGGTCTGGTTTGATTCATAGTTCAAATTGTTTTTATGTGTGTTATTAATTTTTTTTTATATATAAGTCAATAAATTATGAAAAATTATATTTGATATAAAGAATATTTAATTTATTATCATTTTTTTTAGTATTACTTATTATCTTTAATATCTATTTAACATTTTTAAGGAGATTTTATTATCTCTCTTTAAGTATTTTATTATTTTTTTAGTGGTTCGATTCGATTTGAAATTAGTTGATTTGGTTTATAATTTTTTTGAACTTAAAATGATGATTTGAACCTAATTTATGATTTGGTTTGATCTGATTTGATTTACGTTTTGATCATTTTTTTTTTTTTTAACTAGCCTTAGAAGGATTTGCAAGCATTTGACCTTGTACTTAAATTAATATAACCGAATTAACCTCGAGTGAGCTCGCGTCATTTAATTGTAGAGAGTGCAAATATAGGGATATCGATCAGGGCAAAGTGGGTTGTCAAAAGCACCATCTATTCGAAGTTGTGAGGGATTCAAAGGTCTCCCCTTTACCTCCAGAATCAAGTATAAGAGTAGGCAAACAAATATTCTAAGACCTTTTTCTTAGGTAATCATCCATGAGAATTGATATCATTGTAGCAAGCCATGTTGCAAATATGGGTTGGGTAACAAGATCCTTTGAACGCCTAATTATGTGATCAGGATTTCCGTCTTTTTCTTATTCCTTCCTTTATTCTGTTTGGCGTTTGTTTTAATTGACATTGATTTCATTCTCTTCTTAGAAATGCAACCCACATGCCACTTAGCAAAAGTCTTCATTTCATATTTAGTAGTATAAGAAAGATGTTTTTTTTTTTTGGTTTGGTTACTAATTTTATTTTCATTTTTATTTTCCTAACACGATCCCAGATGTAGTTTCACAATTTTGACTATTGTTTATCGTAACCTAATACATGACTAAACATATGATGTGGAAGAAATGGGGACAAGAAAATAACGATTTGGATTTCTTTTCACCCCTAGCTGTTGTTCTGGTTTATTATATGAGGGCACTTTCTTAAATTTATAGGTACTTCAACTTTTTTCCTTTCGAGGGAAATGTAAGTGTTTAATGTGGAAAAATTCATCTAATTCCATTCTCTCATTTTTTTTTTTTTTTTACTATTTTCATTAATTTTCTTTCATTTCAAACATAAATAAGATTTGATTATCTTCAAATGATGTGTCAATGTCATCATTTGTGTTTATCAATAATATGTGAGTTGAAAAAATTATTGCATAGATTTAACTCTCCATCTTTGTACCACTGAAAAATACTCCTACATAACATTAATCTTTTACCATTTAGTTTGGATCAATCAATCGTTTGCAATTACAGTTACGATCTTGTTTTGCTACTTCAAATTAATAGTAAGATACTAATGGGGTAAATTATAAATACACTATCTTATATTTACCTTAAGTAAATCCTAAATGTTTTAAAAGAGTGTATTTAAATTCCTATATAATTATTTTTAGTTTATTTTAGTATTTTTTATTATTCTATTTAAAGGTAAAACAATAAAATAAGGTTTAAATGTATTATTTTTAAAGATTTGAAAATCTATACATACAATTTCAAAGATAAGAAAACTATATATACATGGACAAATATAGGTGATAAAATTACATGTTACCCATACTGATATTAGCCAAGTCTTTATTGTACAATTGCCATATATAGTACTTTTTTCTTTCTTTAAAGGGAGAGAAGAAAATTTAATTTTTTCTTCCGACACTTATAAAACATACAAGTGTAGAACATACAATTGGAAAAAGGATAAACAAACTGAAAGGCCCGTGCTAGGAATTGTAGATTTAGCTGGTTCGGAAAAGAAAGGTAAAAAAAGAAAAGAAAAAAAGAAAGCAGCTATGTCACACAGTTACTGGTGTTCAATAGACATAGATGACAATATCCTTAATAATAAAACATAAACATAACTTCACTACAAAATGCGCAAGAGATCAGTATTTGGACAAGAGTATTTGCTTTTGGAACTTACATGCACGGTGAATTGGGTAATGTTACCCATTCACAACACACATAAGTGTAGATAAAATTACATTAATAAAGGGGCTCTTTTACTGAGACAAGGCACTTGTGTTGTAGACAAGAAGAGCTCCTCCTGCTAGAAGACCAGCCAGTGTAACAGCCCAGATGGCCAAACCTGTGGCACCTGTGATACACCACCAACAAGATCTATTTAATGTAGAAGAGTGCTAAATGTTTCGAAAGTATTTGAATAATTAATGATTCCCGACATAGCATGAGTACGGACATGAAATTTGACCGTAGAGTTTCTCTCCTTTAATTATTTGAGGTAGTATCATAATATGACTTTAAGAATAATTATGATTACAATTATAAAATAAGCAAATCATTTGTAACGTCTAGTAAGTTGTATAGATTTTCAAGCCAAAACCTAAACTTAACACAAAATACAATCCAACCACAACGATGGTACTGATCATTGGCTACAAGGCAAATGAAATGAAAAGTTATTGCGAGATTAACTTACCACCAACGTATACATCACCACCAGGAGACCAATCTTTCTCGTCGTAGATGGGACTGCAACACGGAAGGCCATGCTTAGAATTTCAGAATGATTATCTTTTACAGTTTGTAATTGCCAAGCACTACGTTTACCTGTATCCGTCGACATTGGCACCGTATTTGTCGACGAATTGGTAGACACCCTTTCCCTGAATTCATCCGAAAAGATAAATATAAAAATCAACAGGGAAGTGAGAACACAAGTTGGTATTGGTTGGAAATTGGGGTGTAAATGAATCATACTTACTTATAAACTATTCGAGAATAGCTCAAGTTATTGAAATAGTTTATTGAGTTTACTTTAAGCTTTATATAGCTAGCGAATCTAATTGAGATTGAGTAAAAGCTTAAATATTAATTAAATTCGAATTGAGTTTAGATATTGATATTGTTTTGATTAGAAGAAACATAATTTTTTTTAGAAAAATTCAACCAAAACGAGCTTTATTGTGTTAAGCTTTTACGATAGTGTTTTAAGTTGAGCTCAAGTATGAACTTGTTTAGTGTTATTTTGAATTAAATTTGAGTTTGAATATCTAAGTTTGATCTGATTTAAGCTTGTTTAGTATTATTTGAGTTTCGCTTGAGCTCAAAATCTTAAAGCTATTTCAAACTAGACTTTTGGAATTTCTAGTTAAATGTAAGCTTGATGTTGTACCGTCTTAATTCATTTACGGCCTTAGTTTGAAATAAGAATGGATGATTTTCCTGAATAACTAAAATTTTGCTAATTCCGACCTTAATTTGCCTCCCTAAATCGTTCGAAACATTCAAATAGATGAAAAAGTTAGTGAAAAATATCCTTGGAATTTGGAAATACCGACCTTGCCCTTCCTTCCGGAAGCATCCGTTCCATCCCTCAGGGTCATCCCACCGTTAATTCCTACAAAATTTTCATCTGTTTCAGAACTCGTATTCGTATAATAATCATGGATAGTTAAGTGAAGTGAAGGCAAATAGACACAATAACGATGATTACAACATCTCAGTAAACCATATGTTTTTATAAGGTCGCATATTTCCCATGTATTTAATCAATTACGGACGGTATACACCTTTATACATCTGTACACATGCCGTATTGCATATCCAAGTTACTTTACGGTCTGGTCAGATCGGACCGGGTTGGGTCGACTGAACAATCCAATTAAATCACTAGACTACGATTGGAATGAACTTATTACTAAATTTCAATATTGGATTCAACAGGCGGATGACTGACCAAACTTTCCGATCAATCGGACCATATATATATACCCATAAGAAGGAGCATACAGTATACATGTAGAAATATAGTTTTAAACGTGGTAATGTGATAAATGATACATACCATAAGGTGTGTCAGTCTTGATCTTCTTGCCACCACTGGCCTCAACTCTAAAGGAAGACGTCCTGGCAAGAGAAGGAAGACCTCTGACCCCTACTGATTTCTCATAAGTAAATGGAGCTGGTTTCAGACTCACTGAAGCCATAACTGAGGCTGCCATTTTCTATCTCTTTTTCCCTCTTTCTTAGCCTTTGTGAACAGGACGAGAGTGGCCGATATATTTACTTTCCGTCGATAATATTAGTGACTCGAGACATTTGTGTATGCAATTGTTACACGTGGCATTGGTTGTGTGGCTGAAGTCTGGATATGATGTTCCAAAACATTATCTACAAGAATGCCGATTGTCTTCGCTCTCCTCTAGCGACCCGAAACATGAAGATCATGTCATCTCCGCGGATTCAGATGAGATCATGCCACGTGGTCGTGTATATACAATTGATAATTCAACGTATTGACGGTCATGTGGACTCAAATTAATATATTATTAATTTATGATATTAAAGTATTAGGTACTGGTTTCTGCGTTAGGTATAACTTTTTACCCGTAAATTATTTCAGCTGCATTTCAAGTTAAAAAGTATAATTTCCTGATCATATATTTCCCATAATTCATATAAAGAGACCGCTGACACTAAATAACTACTAAACTTATAAGAGATGTTGCTTATTCTAACAAATTAAGATTTGGAAATTGAAGAGATTCTAATTTTTTATTCTCAATGTATATTATATCTGACTTTTTTTTTCTTTTTTTATTTTACTTTTAGGTAAACGTATTACAGGTAACCGCACCAAGTAAAAGCAAAAAGTGGTATAAAGTTAAACCTCCAAGACAAAATTATTAGTAATATATATATATAAATGTATGTATGTATGTATATAATGACTGGAGAAAATTGTATATTGCAGTAATGACTCTTAGCCATCAAGCACTTAATCGTGGCATGGGATGTGCACACAATTAATTTGATCCTAGTAAATAGGATCTCAACTTGTTAAACGCATACATAATAATGTCTTGTCTCATGTTATGTCAGCTGTGTTTTTTATTTATTGATCCTAGAGTAATTTATTGAACACACAATTAATTTGATCGAGTAATTTATTGAAGACATATACATGGTTTACGCCTTCAATACAAATTTTCAAATCATATACTATGTATGGGCAACCATATAAATGCAACATCGCATACGATATTCCGGTAATTAGTGTGAAGTCTAAGGTTTATGCCCTCCTTGACTTTGGGGTAGGGATTTGGATCATACCATCAGTGCCTAACTTGGGATAGAAATTTTTTTGTTCAATCAAATATTTTCTACGTCTTTAAGTGTATGCATATATATATATATGTATATAGGAGCAAACATCTATATATATATTATTTATAAATATAGCTCATTAAACCACATGTATATATATATAAGATTACTAAATATATATATTTAGCTAAAGGATAACTTTGTAAAACATATTCCCTTACAAATTTAGGGGAAACAAAAGAATATGTTTATTAAGTTTAAAAGATGAAAATTCGTACTTGAGATTTTGTATGATTATATATATAAATGTATATGTATATGTAACGATATAGTTTTTTTCCACAATGTATACGTATACACTACATATATTAGGAAAAGTAAGGTTTTTATATTAATTTCGTTTGAAGAAAACAATGTTGAAATCATGGGATCAAGCTGGTGGTGATAATATTGGTGTAACGGTGTTAAGTGCTACCGTCAAAATGGTGACATCTAAATTTTTAGACCCTTCTGTTTCCTCTACCAATGGGACAATATTTTTGTGCTGTCAAAATGGTATTCATCGGTATCGTCCAACTTCAAATCTCTTTACAAAATTGCATTCCTAACCCATTTTACACCACTTTTAACTTTAAAATAATAACAAACACGATAACTATGGCAGCAACTAAGCAAGAAAACACACATATACACAACATATCAAAAGTAAATATAAAACTGTAGCATATTATAGAGTTTCCCCCTCACTTGTCTATAGTCATCATTGGTTATAACATTCATTAAGCGATTTCGATGTGTGATCACTTTACTAGAAAGCAGAAATCAAAATGGAGAACAGAGAAAGCGGCCCTGCCACAACTCCTTCACAATGTACATCACCTAAGCTTGCAAGGCTGTTCCATAAACTGATTCCTCATGCTTAATAAGTTGTTGATGAAGCACCTTGTAATGATCAGTATCTAACCTAACAACTGGCTCCATTCATACTTAAATCTTGGCAAAATTTGATAATCTGAAGGATTTTCTTCTCCCCACTTAGGCCCTTGAACGGAAGAAACTTTACGTTTGTTTCTTGAAGGAACACACGATAGGAATACCCCCTTCAATCCCATGATCTTTCTTCAAATAAGGTCTAACTGATCGTGACAGTGGATCATTTGTTGACTCTCAAAATTCAGCTACATGTATCATTGTTGGATCAGCTTTTGTACCCACTCCTTTTCTTCAATGTGACATTCAAGGAAGATTGATAAAAAAAAAAAAAATGCTTCTTAAAGCACTCAACTTTGGGAGCGCCAATGTCAGCTCATGTAGCAGCTATGTAGCGGTTCAATAAGGAGAGTGACACCTTATCAAAATCAACAAGAAGAAGCCTGCCAACTCTTGACCCCAAAAGCATTGATGTTGCATGACTTCCAACACCTCCAAGGCCTCTATGCTAAGAGTTCTTGACATAGCGTAGAAACCGTAAAACATGAGATCAATTCTAGGATTGGACCTCACAGATAAATAGAGAATAATCTTAGTTTATTCCTTGAAATTCTCAATTGCATACAATTGAGGGAACGGAGAAAATTATTCTCTAAATGTTTGTAACTCGATATATAATAAAAGATAACCCTAAAAATGACCTATGAAAATATATATAATCCTTAGGAAAACAGTTAAAAAGGAAATATATATGTACACATGGGAATATATATATATATATACGCATGTTCGTCATGTGGCTTATACACAGCCGTGTATAAAACCGTGTATGTTTCTATGGATCTTTCAGACTAAACACACGGCCGTGCCTTGGTGCCGTGTATAAAACTATGTATATTTCTGTGGAGCTTCCAGACTCATTACACGGCCGTGCCTTGTAAAAGATACGCCCAATCAACCAGTGTCAGCCACAATGTCCACACCATTCTCTCCCACCAATGAAGAACTCGACCTCGAGTTCTCTTCCGGATATAGAGGTTCGTCATTGGAATAGAATGGAGATAAATCAGCTACATTGAAGGTTTTCGAAATCTTCATGCTTTCAGGAAGTCCGACCACATACGCATTATCATTTATCTTTGCGACAATCTTGTAGGGTCCATACTTCTTTGGTTGCCATTTACTATAAGTGCCCACGGGAAAACGTTCTTTCCGTAAGAACACCATCACCTGATCTCCCATTTCAAAGAGCCTTTCCCTCCTATGCTTGTCTGCAGCTTTCTTGTACTTCTTATTAGCTTTCTCAATCTGCTCTTTCACTTCAGATGCCACCACCTGATGTTATTCAGCCATGTGTTTTGCAGCTACATTGGACTCTACACCTTTAGGCAACAAAGCTAAATCCAATGCGTGAGATGGCGCTTTTGTATAGACCACTGAAAAAGGAGATTTCCCAGTAGTTTTATAGATGGACCTATTGTAAGCAAATTCAGCTTGAGAAAGCGCCAAATCCCATTGTTTTGGCTTCTCTCCACAAATGCTTTGTATTAAATTGCCAAGAGTCCTGTTCAACACCTCCGTCTGCCTATCAGTCTTAGGGTGGGCTGTACTACTAAAATTGAGTAAGGAATCAAACATGTACCATAGTGTTCTCCAGAAGTGACTAAGAAACCTGGTATCTCTATCTGATGTAATAGACTTGGGAACCCCATGCAACCTGACCACCTCCTTAAAGAATAACTTGGCAACACCCTATGCATCAGTTGACTTCTTGCAAGGGATGAAATGAGCCATCTTGGAGAACCTGTTTACAACCACAAAAACAGTGTCAGCACCTCGTTGGGTATGAGGCAAACCTAAAACGAAATCCATAGATAGATCCTCCCAAATATTCTCAGGTACTGGTAGCGGAGTGTACAACCTAGTATTTTGAGAATGTCCTTTAGATGTCTGACAGATGTAACACCTTTGCACAATTCTCCCCACATCTCTTCTCAGTTGAGGCCAATGATATCTTGCAGCCACAACTACTAAAGTCTTATTGCGCCTCAGGTGTCCTGCTAATCCTCCTCCATGTAGGTCCCTAATCAACTTTTCCCTCAAAGATGATTCAGGAATACAAAGTTGATTTCCTTTCATTAAGTAACCCTCCAGGATATAATAACTGTCACTGGGTTCTTAATCAATATACTTCTTCCATATTTTCCCGAAATCTACATCCTCCTCATATAGTTCCTTCATCTGCTCAAAACCTACCACCTCAGCCTTCATGGTGATCAATAAATCAGCTTTCCTACTCAATGTGTTTGCCACCTTATTTTGAACTCCAGATTTGTGCATCAAGCGGAATGGAAACTTTTGTAGAAACTAGATCCATTTGGCATGCATGTCTTTACAGATGTGTGTCTGACTACTCAGATGTTTTAGAGCAACACAATCTAAATACAGGATAAATTCTTTCCCTACCAAGTAATGCTCCCACATTCTCGAGCTCTAACCACGGAATAGAACTCTTTATCATAAGTAGACCAACTCCTCCTAGCTTCACAGAGTTTTTCACTATGGAAGGCCACAGGTCTCTTCTCCTGAGATAACACTACTCTAATACTTACCCCGCTGGCATCACAGTCTACCTTAAATAATTTGTCAAAGTCTGGTAACGCCAATACCGGTGCACTACACAATCTCTCCTTTAACACAGCAAACCCAAACTCAGCTTCTTCACCCCATTGAAATCTCCTCTTTTTCAGGCACTCAGTTAATGGGGCAGCGATAGTACTGAAATGCCGTATAAAGCGCCTATAAAACCTTGCCAACCCCAAAAAGCTCCTCAACTCAGTCACTGTCTTGGGAGTAGGCCATTCTCTAATAGCCCTTACTTTTTCCTCATCTACCGTTATTCCCTCACCACTCACTACAAAACCTAAGAATAGCAACTTGTTTGACATAAATATGCACTTCTTGAGATTGGCATAAAGCTTATTCTCCTTCAACGTAGTTAATACACTTCTCAAATGCACTAAGTGCTCATCCTCAGTCTTACTATATATTAAGATATCATCGAAATACACCACTACAAATTTACCAATAAAAGGCTTAAGTACCTGATTCATTACACGCATGAAGGTACTGGGTGCATTACTGAGGCCGAATGGCATAACCAACCATTCATATAATCTTTCCTTCGTCTTGAAAGCGGTTTTCCATTCATCCCCAGGTCTGACTCGGATCTGATGGTATCCACTCCTAAGATCCACCTTTGAAAATATCACCGCTCCACTCAGCCTATCCAACATGTCCTCAATGCGAGGAATTGGGAATTTATACCTAATCGTAATTTTGTTGATTGCACGGCTGTCTATGCACATCCTCCAACTACCATCCTTCTTTGGAGTCAATAGCGCCGGAACAACACACGAGCTCATGCTATCCCTGATAAATCCTTTGTCTAGTAGCTCCTGGACTTTCTCCTACAGAACCTTAGTCTCCTTGGGGCTCATCCTATAATGAGGGATATTAGGAAGACTAACCCCAGGCACCAAATCAATATGATGCTAGACGTCACGCAATGGAGGTAACCCCTCTAGTAGATCTTCTGGCATTACCTCTTTAAACTCTTCTAACACCCCCTTTACACTTTTTGGAACCTCCTCACTACTCACATCTTCTCCAGCATTCTTCACAACAAGTGCATGCATCACCCAGGATTCTTTCAGGTCCTCAACCATCTCTTTCTCTGACTGAGTGATTATCAAAAAGGATTTTCCTTCAGCCCTTTGTGTCTTGGGTCGTTTATCTATCAATGGTAGTAATGTGTATTCACACCCCCTTTCTCCAACTTATACTTATTCTCTTTTCCAGCATGTTGGGCATCCACATCAAACTGCCATGGTCGCCCAAATAATAAGTGGCAGGCATCCATATCGACGATGTCACAATAGACTTCATCTCGATAGTTGCCTATAGAGAAGAGAACCCTATACCTTTCCTTCACCTTAATCCGCTCTGCTGCCTTAATCCACCCTATGGTATAAGGGTTTGGATGTTTCTCTACTGGTAGCTGGAGTTGCTTCACCACCTCTCTCCCAATTATATTCTCACAACTCCCACTATCAACAATCGGGTCGAACACTCTCCCACCAATTGTGCACCTAGTGTGGAACAACTGGTGTTGCTGCGAACTACCCTCCTGCTTCGGTGCCAACATCATCCTTCTAATCACATAGCTCAGCTCCACCCCATCATCAACCTCATCATAATACTCATCTTCACCATCCGGTTTACAGCACACTTTCTCCTCTTCCTCCCTTTCGACAATATTTATGGTTCGTCGATTCGGACATTCGTTGGATCAGTGCTTCGGTTGATTACACCTATAACACTTCCCCAAAATTGGCTTAGCATATGGATTACTTTGCCTTGGGGTCTTTGATTTCAAGAGGCTTCTTCCCTTCAACCTTGTCTTCCTTCTTCTCTATACTTCCAGCAGGCTTCTAAACTATTCCTCTATTCCTTTCACCAACCACCCGGTTGCCATTGCTAACACTATCATATCCATAATTCCTCTTGCCCCCACAAAGCCTAGTATTTTTCTCTTGAATCATCATCTCGGCTCTAAGGGCCAAATTCTTTGCCTCATTCACAGTTTTAAATACCGTCACCCCAATTTTATCTCTAATTTGGGGCTTCAACCCGTCGACAAATCACGTTACTTACTGACCCTCGGTTTCCCTCAAATCATTCCTCTCCGCCAACCTCATGAACTCGGCGGTATATTCATGCATCGTCCTCTGCCCCTGATGGCAGCATTGGTACTGTTGGAAGAGAATCTGCTCATAGCCGGGTGGCAGAAAATCCCTTTGCAGCAGGTTCTTCATACGGTACTGATGTACGATCTGACCGTTCTAACAAGTTAAACCCTATACTCAATCCTAGCTTACGATCAGTTCTCAGGCAAGTATACCTATCAATTAGCAATATAGCATAGGAGTACAGGTATCGATCCCACGAAGACTTATAAATACTAGTACTAACGATTATCCTACTATTTAACTTCTCACTATTGATGATCTTAATTATCCTAATTATTGCTTAAATATGAAAGAAACGAATAAAATGAACAAAGTAAATATATTCAAACACTCCCTTAATTAATTCGATGATCTAAACATACCCTACCCAAGATCCACCCTTAATTCTCATGCAACTTTTATTCAATTCCAAACTTTCCAATGATTAATACCCAATCTCTGATCTGCGGAGTTTCTTACACTAGATTAGGGTCTTTCTCAAGATCAATAATCTCTAATCCTAATTAAGTCAATTAAGATCTCTCTTTAATTAACATACTTAAGATTGCAAAAAAATCCTAGGACTCTCAATTGAACTAGACCACAATGACCTCGTTCAATACAGAAAACCTCCTATAACCTATCTCTAGGATTACAAGGGCTCTTTTTATTCATGCCAGATCTACTTTATTAAATGATTTCTCAATCTTAATAACAGAGATCTAATCCTATCCTAATACTGCTCACATATCAAGATGAACAAACTATGATTGCAACATGAATAAACTTAAAGATTATAATTAATTATTGAACATCAACAATTCTGTTACATGACAATCAGGGGTTTCTCAAGGGACTAGGTATGAAACAATTAGCTACTCATGAATCTAATAAAAAGAACAAAACAGAAAATAATTGAATCCATAAGGAAAATTCAAACATGAAATATCTTGGCTTCAAATCCGAAAACTATTCTGGCAACAACTTCTCTTCTCTAGGGTTTCTCTTGTGCCGCCTCTCCCCTCCTCTGCTTAGGGTTGTTCTATTTATACTTCCTAAGGAATGGCCGAGCATCTTCAGCTGGAAAGATACGACTGAATCTTTCCTTTTCCAAGTGAATCTCGACAAGTGAATAACAGTCGCCTGCACGCCCAACAACACGGCCAGATTTCAAACCGTGTCTCCCTCTGGTTGATAATATGTAATTCCTCATTCTTGTTCAGTGTTTGGCACGGCTAGAAATACGACTAGATTATAAACCGTGCCAAGTTCTGGAGCTTTCCACGTCTTCGCAGCATCTGCCGCGGCTTCAAGCACACCCATATCACAAGCCGTGCTTCCTTTCCAAGTGACCACTTTCATCTTCAGGTGTGCCCACGATTCATGACACGGGCGTGGCTTTCCCTGTGTTGTCCATAAGTAGCTTTAACTTGATCTTTTAAGCTTCAATCATGCTCCTTTTGTTATCTTTCTCCTTCTCTTTGGTATTATACCCTGAAACTGATATATTTATCTGTTAAGTACCGAATCTGCATTGATTTTATTCAAAAGACTACACAAATTAATCATTAACGCCCATGATTTACAAGGGTTAATTTACTCTTATCAAATTTCCCCACACTTAAGCTTTTGCTTGTCCTCAAGCAAACACGGATTACAGAAACCCCAAAGGACAAATTCTCATAAGTTTCAGCAATCGAGAAGATATTTCAGCATCATCGATTTCATGCTACACCTTAATCATTGATAATCTTTACTCAATCTTACCGTTAGTTGTATACAAAATACAAATACTAAAATTCCCAAAGCTAATCCAAGTATATTAAACTATTACCCTTATCATTTAAACTAAAATTCCCAAAGTCAAAATTGCCACAAGATTGAGACTAGTAAAATAAAGTATACAATCCTTTTAACCACTGTTGTAAGCAACACAACAGGGACTAAAGGCATGTTGTATCCACTTGTCCCCTAGCTCTTCCTTTTCTGTTTCATCCAATTCTTAAGTTAATTTTGGGAGTTTACCATTAAAGAACTTAACTAAACCAACCCATGTAACGAACTTTCAATCGGTAATCCCGAGTTCATCACTCGAGTTAACAGACGTTATTCTCTTAGCGTAGAAGGCGTCCCTAGGATTTACTTGTTCGAGTCCAATTAACTCATTTAATTAATTAATTAATTAAGATGGTTTCCTTGGTCAGTAAGTCCCAGACCAGGCGATCTTAGGCTACTAGGTTTTAAAAGTACCCCTTCGAACCTCTACCATCTCAAACAATCAACTATCATTCATATAAGCTCTTTTAAGTTCAGTTTTCTCAAACTTTTCTCACGACCCTTGTAGCGAGCTTTTAGCCATTGATCCCAAGTTCGTCACCCGAGTCAATAGATGTTATTCCTTAAACAGGCATCTCTCAGGCTTAATTACTCGAGTCTATGAGGCCCACTTCTGAACTATTTACATATTAATATATTCTTCCATTACTCCCATTTTTTTTTTTTTACACTTCTTCGAAAAGGAATCACCAAGTTACAAGTATCATTTACTCCTTCACTCCAAGTTATATAGCTTACCTACTAAGCAAAAAGAAGAGCATACTAAACTCACTAGTGACCTTAATCCAATCTCACTTCCTGAAAGTAAAGGTTAAATAACAAGTAAGTTTACTTCACTTGGATTTCATCTTGTAATTTTAGCAACGTATCTCTAATACATAATAAGAGAATAAAATTATTAAAGATTTTCCATGGGGGTATAAACAAATCTCAACAGTCCTTGATTGTCAAAAGTCATCATTGATTATACCTTAATTAAGAGGAAATTACATTTTTGATTGCACAACCCTTGTATCCTAGTTTCGTTTTCCTAACCCCCCTTCCCCACACTTATAATAGACATTGTCCCCAATGTCCTCATGAAATGCCTAAAGGGAAGCAAAGAATAAAAGCAAAAAGAAAACAAAAGGAAAACGAAAAACTTCCCTGAATTCTCTTACAACGCGGATCTTTAACAGAAAGTCAAGCGACGCACAAGTAGAGTCATTAGAACCCCTACTAAATGTAACGGGTTGGTGTACTTTGAAAGCCTGTATCTCACAAAAAAAAAAAAAAAAACAAAACAAAAGAAACTAATAATCGACTGAAAATAAAGCTAACTATCATCAGCATTTTCTATTTGAAACATTAGTGGTTGGTCAGTCTTCTAGAATTAAACAAATTAGGATAGTAAAAATAAAAGTAAAACGGCTGTTCTGCACAACGGTCCAAATCTCCCGGGTCCAACTTCCATCTATCCACTCGCGAGATCAGCTACTGAAGTCATCATCAGATGGCAACGGTACAGTGCCCGATCGGTGAGGAGAATCGGATCCAATCACCTCAGTATCCTGCTGATTGCTCGCTTCGGCAGTAGCAACAGCGGGACTTTCATGTCGTGCCATGAGAGCTGCACCCGAGGATTCTCCAAAATGAAAACTGGGATCATATGCACCGCTCGAGTGACGATCTCCTCTAGAAACAACTCGAGTAGCTTGTGATGCTACATCCTCATCGCTAGAGCCACCACATGGGGGAAGATTTACCCCCAATTTCTCACCAATACGGGATAAACATGTGACCAAATAACTCTTCAGGCCCTTCACCCGCTTTAACTGCCTAGCTTGTTCTCTCTTAATTTCTTCCGAATCCGCAGTTAATCTCTTCACAGAATCTGCTAGCTCCTAGTTTGGTCCGGCCTGCTCTTGCTCTTCATCTTGCTCGGGTTCTATCTCCGGCTCTTGTTGTTCGTCAGATGCATCTAGTATGCGAAACCTCCACCTTCGCAAAACACTCTCGGGGAGAGAGGTACTCCTTCTACAACTGTTCCTGGGAACCCGTGTTGGAAAGACACCATAATTTTTCAAAATACGGGTAATCCAGGAGCCAACAAAAACCTTGTGATGCCCCAGATCGCACTGTTTTTTCAAACACCAAATAGCTGCTAATTCAACATTAACCCGGGTACCCGTGATCATACTCCACAGCTGGTACAGGTCCGAAGCATTCACAACCCCCTGAGAATCACCTCTACTAGTGGTTGAACGGGCCAGAATGTAATGAAGTACACGCACAGCAGGATCCCTTAAATGGATTCCCTTAGATTTAGAGGGATCATATCCACCATCTCCCATACTGTTCCACACTCTATATTGCAGTAGGCCCCTATGAAAGGCATCTGGAAGCTGAGAGAATTCATTGGAGTCAATAAACTCATTGTCATAAATACCCAAGCACTTGATGAAGTCTCTCATTTCAACACGGTGGTAACTCCCTTGGCAGTAGAAGGAGACCACGTTATCAAGATGGGTATGCTGGCCGAAACTAAGCTTGAATGTGGCGACGAAATCATAGCTCAGCGAAGAATACACGTCCTCCTCAATGCTCAGAAGTGCTCTCCAAGCTGGATCGTTCAAGAATTGATCAAATCGTTCCACCAACCCATACCGAGCCAGCACTTCCCAATCGATTACCACATTAGGCGTGAATACCTTCCGTTCTCGCACCGTGTCATACTTAGCTTCATCCTCCCTCCTCAAGTTAGGAAGATAGCGTCTCGAAGTCCTAGAGGAACCCCCAGTTGAACGAGGTTGAGCATTCTTACGCGCCATCGTTTTAGTCCTAGGCATCTTGAATACACCACGCTTAAGAAATCTCTAAAGATTGATGAATGATGTTCTTCACCTAGTGGAAACAACAGAGAGGAAAGAAAAAAAAAAACGAAGATGCGGAGAGAAGTAATGTGGGAATGAGGAGAGAAGTGTAGTACAAGGCATCTTATTTATGAAAATCGCGAACCCTAAGGGCTATTGACGACACGGTCTCAAAACTGGGAATGTTATAAGCCGTGTCATGCACTGCTCCTGTATAATAGAACTTGGAAAAATCTTACCTTGTGGCACGGCTTGTAACTTGGCCGTGCCTGTACCCGTGTCATCCACTGGAATGAAACACCTTTCACAAATGCCCGTACACTTAGGTGTGGCTTAGACCATGTCGTACCCTCTTTGTTAAAATCTTACCTGCGAAACCACCACTCACAAATGTATTGATGATGACAGTAAAAAGGAAAAACTAACCTAGTAGATGCATGGGTTGCCTCCCAGCCAGCGCTTTTGTTTAACGTCGTTGGCTCGACCTAAGGAATAGAAAAAGGTCAGTTATGGATTCGAATAAGGGTCAGCTCCGCTCTTTCTTCAAAGACCCTCTTATCTCCTAAGTAATGTTTAAGTCTCTGTCCATTGACCTTGAAAATACCCTTTTTAGGGTGTTCTAACTCTACCGTGCCATAAGGGAAAACGTTCTTTACCCGAAAAGGACTTGACCATTTTGATTTGAGTTTCCCAGGAAAAAGTTTTAACCTGGAGTTGAATAGCAATACCATATCTCCTTCCTCAAATTGCTTGTGCTGGCGCAACCTTGCGTCATGATATGCTTTGGCTCTCTTCTTATAGAAACTAGCGTTGTCATAGGCCATAAGTCTTAACTCATCAAGCTCATTAATTTGCCTTTTCCTGTGAGCTCCTGACTTGTCGAGATTGAGGTTGATAGTCTTGATTGCCCAGAACGCTCGATGCTGAATCTCAACTGGTAAGTGACACACTTTCCCATATACTAACCGGAAAGGAGTTGTATCAAGTGGTGTTTTGTAGGCCGTCCTATAAGCCCATAACGCATCGTCTAACTTGTCTGCCCAATCTCGCCCATGCTGGAGAGTTGATCTCATTAAGATGCGCTTTAGCTCTCTATTTGTCAACTCTACTTGCCCACTTGTCTGTAGATGATAAGGAGTGGTGAGATGGTGAGTCACTCCATATCTTTTTAAGACTTTTTCAATCTAAGAGTTGCAAAAATGTGTACCCCGATCACTAATTAGTGCTCGAGGCACCCCAAAACGGCAAAAGAGCTTCTTGAGGAACTTGACAACCACCTTAGCGTCATTTGTTGGTAGAGCTTGTGCTTCAGCCCACTTAGACACATAATCCACTGCTACCAATATATACTTGTTTCCATATGAAGGAGGAAATGGCCCCATAAAATCAATACCCCATACATCAAACACCTCGCACTCCAGAATATAGTGCTGTAGCATTTCGTCCCTCCTTGAAATGTTGCCATCTCTCTGGCATTGATCGCACTGAGCTACAAAACTTTGGGCATCCTTGAATACTGACGGCCAATAAAAACCAGCTTCTAGCACTTTGTGGGCTATCCTATTGGCACCATGGTGTCCTCCAGTGGGTCCACTATGGAAATGGTTCAAGATCTCCCGTCCTTCCTCATGTGAGACACAACGCCTGATCATTTGGTCTGAGCAATACCTGAACAAGTAGGGGTCTTCCTAATAGTAATACTTCAGGTCAGTAAAGAACTTCTTTTTCTGTTGCTTTGACATGTCCTATGGAAGGACCCTAGCCACTAGATAGTTGGCCATGTCTGCAAACCATGGGGACTCCGAATTGCTAACTTTGTTGACGGAATACAAATTCTCCTTAGGAAATCTATCGTTAATATCTTCTTCCTTCAGCTGCTCCACACATGGGTTCTCTAATCGAGATAGATGATCCGCTGAGAGGTTTTCTGCTCCCTTCTTGTCTCTGATCTCAAGGTTAAATTCTTGCAATAGGAGTATCCACCTGATGAGGCGGGGTTTTGCATCCGTCTTGGTCATTAAATATCTCAATGCGGAGTGGTCAGTATACACTATCACCTTAGAAAGAACAAGATAAGATCGGAATTTGTCAAAAGCGAACACTACTGCCAATAACTCCTTCTCAGTAGTGGTATAATTCTCTTGAGCACCGGTTAGAGTTTTGCTGGCATAGTATATCAGTTGGAAATACTTATCCTTTGTTTGACCCAGGACAGCTCCTACAGCATAGTCGCTGGCATCGCACATCAGTTCAAATGGTAGGTTCCAATCTGGAGCCACCATGATAGGAGCTGCGGTCAGTTTCTCCTTCAGCGCCTCAAAGGCTTGGAGACATTCATCATTGAAATCAAAGTCGATCTTCTTCTCCAGCAACCTGGTGAGAGGACGAGCAATTTTGGCAAAATCCTTGATGAATCGTCTATAGAATCCAGCATGTCCCAGAAAACTCCGAATAGCTTTAACCGAAGAGGGTGGGGGAAGTTTGGCTATAGTATCAACCTTGGCGTTGTCTACTTCAATCCCCTGCTGAGATATTTTGTGTCCCAAGACAATACCTTCAGTTACCATGAAGTGACACTTCTCCCAATTCAAAACTAAGTTAGTTTCTTCACAATGTATGAGCACCTTTTCCAAATTCTGTAGGCAAGAATCAAACGAATCCCCAAACACGGAAAAGTCATCCATGAATACTTCCATAATATCTTTAACCAGATCTTCGAAAATCGCTAACATGCACCGCTGAAAGGTGGTCGGTGCATTACATAATCCAAAGGGCATCCTCCTGTAAGCAAATGTGCCATAGGGACATGTAAAGGTAGTTTTCTCTTGATCTTCAGGGGCAATCTGAATTTGGTAATATCCTGACATCCCATCTAGAAAACAGTAAAACATATGTCCAGCAAGCCTCTCCAACATCTGATCGACAAAAGGTAAAGGAAAATGGTCCTTGTGAGTGGCTTTATTTAATTTGCGATAGTCAATGCAGACTCGCCATCCCGTCACCGTCCTCATTGGTATGAGCTCATTATTCTCATTTGGGACCACCGTCATCCCCCCCTTCTTTGGCACCACCTGGATGGGGCTTACCCATGAACTATCAGAAATGGGATAAATTAGCCTAGCATCTAACAATTTGATTACCTCTTTCTTAACGACTTCTTTCATGTTTGGATTAAGTCGTCTTTGAGCTTGCACCACTGGTTTGAAATTATCTTCCATCAGGATTTTGTGTGTGCAAAAAGATTGACTAACCCCTTGGATATCCGCGATTTTCCATGCCAAGGTACGCTTATGCTCCTTCAAGATCTTCAAGAGCTTTCCCTTCTGAACAATGGTTAGCCCAACTACAATGACGACGGGCAACTGAGAATCCTTCTCTAAGAAAGCATACTCTAGATAGTCAGGGAGTTGCTTTAGCTCCAGAATTGGAGGATCTTCAATAGAGGGCTTCAATCTGGTAACATCTCCTGCATCAATATTCTCCCTCTCTGTTTTTATCCCAAGTTCATCCTTGCCATCAAGATGAGTCAACATTTCTTGTATTGCACAATCTTCTGTCTCTTCAATATCGCATACTCTCAAACTCAACTCTAATGGATCCTTGCATAAGATATCTTCCACAACGGTATCAGTTAAATCAATTGCATAACAAGTGTCATCAGAATTTACCGATTTCTTCATCACGGCTAGTATTTGTATCATTAACTCGTCTCCCCCAATGCGCAGCACTAATCGACCTTCAGCCACATCAATGATTGCTCGGGCTGTGGCTAAAAAGGGGCGTCCCAAGATAAGAGGAACTTCAGTGTCAACATCCATATCCAGGATCACAAAATCAACCGGGAAGATGAAAGTTTCTACTTTTACTAATACATCTTCAATAACCCCTCTAGGAAACTTCACTGATCGGTTTGCCAATTGAAGGCTCATTCGTGTGGGTTTTGGCTCCCCTAATCCCAGCTTTTGAAAGAGGGAATATGACATCAAATTTATGCTAGCCCCCAGATCTGCTAATGCTTTTTCTACGGGTAAATTACCAATGAAACATGGTATGGTGAAACTCCCTGGATCTTTCAATTTCTTTGGAAGCTTATTTAGTAAAATCGCAAAACAACTCGCACCAATTGTTGCAGTGGAGATCTCTTCCATCTTCTTCTTATTAGATAGTAAATCTTTCAAGAACTTGGCATACTGGGGCATTTGAGAAAGGGCTTCCACAAGTGGTAAGTTGATATGTAACTGTTTGAACAAATCCAAAAACTTACCGAAATGTTCCTGATCCTTATTATTCCGCAGCCTAGCAGGATATGGCAATGGGGGTTTATAGGGCTGGACAATAGGTGTCTTCTTAGCTTCTAAGTCTTTTGTTCGTTCCTCTATAATTCTGCCTTTTTCTGCTTTATTAGTGGTCTCGCCTTTATCAACAGTCTCATTCTCCTTCCTACTAACAGGAGTTTCCCCAACCTTGTCTGATTTCACTTCCTTTCCACTCCTAAGAATTACTGCCTTCACGTGTTCCCTTGGGTTGGTCTCTGTATTTCCAGGAAGAGACCCTTGTGGTTGCTCAGCAAGCACTTTAGAGATCTGCCCCATCTGGTTTTCCAAGTTGTGGATTGAGGCTTTATGATTTCTTAGAGCTGCCTTTGTGGATTGCTGGCGTTGCTCCGATGCTTGAATGAACTTCTCAATCATATCCTCAAGGCTAGATTTCTTTTCTTGGAAAGGACGTGGAGCTGGTCTTTGGAATCCTGGAGCAGGTGCATTACCCCTTTGAGATTGCTGATTACTCCAGGAGAAATTGGGATGATTACGCCATCCTAGATTATATGTGTTGCTATAGGGATTGTTCTGTGATCTTGTGGGATTTCCCACATACTCAATATGCTCTGTCACTTCAGACACCGCATTGTTGGAATGAGGTTCAATTGAGCAGTATTGGGATGGTTGAGATACAGCCATCCCTTCAACTTTTGAAGCGAGCGCATCTACTTTTGTTGCAATTGCTGTCATCAAATCGACCTCGTAAATGCCCGCTGCCCTGTGCTTTTGTCTACCATGGCTCCATTGGTGATTATTTTTGGCCATGTTCTCAAACAAACTCAATGACTCTTCCGGCGTTTTCACATTCAAAGTACCCCCAGCCGCAGCATCAATTGTCTGTCGAGTTGCATGGTCAAGCCCATTATAGAAGGTGGAAACTTGCAGCCAGTTAGGCATTTGGTGATGTGGACACCGCCTAAGAAGATCCTTGAATCTGATCCATGCTTCATGCAGGGGCTCGTGATCTAGTTGGGTGAATGATGTGATATCATTTCTCAACTTGGTAGTTTTTGATGGTGGGAAATAATAGTCCAGGAAAGTCTCCGCCATCTGGGTCCAAGTGGTTATGGAATCCCAGTTTAGTGAACTAAACCACTGCCTTGCTTTCCCCCGTAGAGTAAAAGGGAAAAGTCGCAATTTCAGTGCTTCCTCAAATACTCCGTTTTGCTTGACAGTTGCGCAAATATCCAAGAACATCTGAATGTGCGCATGAGGGTCCTCATCAGACAAACCGTCAAACTGACATTGGTTGTGAATCATATGCATTGTAGAGGCCTTGATTTCGAAGTTGTTGGCCTCTATTGCTGGTTGCACAATACACGACCTAGTGCTGCTCAGAGTAGGTCGAGCATATTCAACCATCGTCTTTCGTTCATCTGCCATTGGTCCAGTTTCTGTGTTACCGCGGGTGATATAAGTTTCCTTATCAGCCACCGATGTTGCCTCTTCACTTTCCAAAGGTTCATCGAGATTCAAATTCCCTACTATCTCCTCAGCACCTCTCAATCGCTTTCTAAAAGTTCGGTCAATCTCAGGATCAAGGTCAAGAAGCTTAGATGAAGAGCTCCTTGTCATAAACTGCGAAAAACAAACGATGAACTTAGTTTCCTCAACAAATTTGAATGGAGGCACGAATGAAACTAAGAGAAATAATTAAAAGAATTTATAGTTAAAGTAGTAGGTGTCAAGTTTTCCTAATATTACAAGTCCCCGGCAACGGTGCCAAAAACTTGATGTACGATCTGACCGTTCTAACAAGTTAAACCCTATACTCAATCCTAGCTTACGATCAGTTCTCAGGCAAGTATACCTATCAATTAGCAGTATAGCATAGGAGTACAGGTATCAATCCCACGAAGACTTATAAGTACTAGTACTAACTATTATCCTACTATTTAACTTCTCACTATTGATGATCTCAATTATCCTAATTATTGCTTAAATATGAAAGAAACGAATAAAATGAACAAAGTAAATATATTCAAACACTCCCTTAATTAATTCGATGATCTAAACATACCCTACCCAAGATCCACCCCTAATTTTCATGCAACTTTTATTCAATTCCAAACTTTCCAATGATTAATACCCAATCTCTGATCTGCTGAGTTTCTTACACTAGATTAGGGTCTTTCTCAAGATCAATAATCTCTAATCCTAATTAAGTCAATTAAGATCTCTCTTTAATTAACATACTTAAGATTGCAATAAAATCCTAGGACTCTCAATTGAACTAGACCACAATGACCTCGTTCAATATAGAAAACCTCCTATAACCTATCTCTAGGATTACAAGGGCTCTTTTTATTCATGCCAGATCTACTTTATTAAACGATTTCTCAATCTTAATAACAGAGATCTAATCCTATCCTAATACTGCGCACATATCAAGATGAACAAACTATGATTGCAACATGAATAAACTTAAAGATTATAATTAATTATTGAACATCAACAATTCTGTTACATGACAATCAGGGGTTTCTCAAGGGACCAGGTATGAAACAATTAGCTACTCATGAATCTAATAAAAAGAACAAAACAGAAAATAATTGAATCCATAAGGAAAATTCAAACACGAAATATCTTGGCTTCAAATCCGAAAACTATTATGGCAACAACTTCTCTTCTCTAGGGTTTCTCTTGTGCCGCCTCTCCCCTCCTTTGCTTAGGGTTGTTCTATTTATACTTCCTAAGGAATGGCCGAGCATCTTCAGCTGGAAAGATACGACTGTATCTTTCCTTTTCCAAGTGAATCTCGACAAGTGAATAACAGTCGCCTGCACGCCCAACAACACGGCCAGATTTCAAACCATGTCTCCCTCTAGTTGATAATCTGTAATTCCTCATTCTTGTTCAGTGTTTGGCACGGCTAGAAATACGACTAGATTATAAACCGTGCCAAGTTCTGGAGCTTTCCACGTCTTCGCAGCATCTGCCGCGGCTTCAAGCACACCCATATCACAAGCCGTGCTTCCTTTCCAAGTGACCACTTTCATCTTTAGGTGTGCCCACGGTTCATGAAACGAGCGTGGCTTTCCCTGTTTTGTCCATAAGTAGCTTTAACTTGATCTTTTAAGCTTCAATCATGCTCCTTTTGTTATCTTTCTCCTTCTCTTTGGTATTATACCCTGAAACTGATATATTTATCTGTTAAGTACCGAATCCGCGTTGATTTTATTCAAAAGACTACACAAATTCATGATTAACGCCCATGATTTACAAGGGTTAATTTACTCTTATCAGGTACCATGTCCTTATTGGTTGCTTTCCCTCTCTCTGCCTCCTGTTCTGCAAATGATCCCACCATGCAGATGCCCTTCCTTTCAGCCTACACGTAACCAACCTCACCCTCCTATCCTCGGGTATCTTCATATAGTTGAAAAATCTATCGACTTCTGCAAGCCAATGTAGGAAATCTTCTATGTTAAGATTACTATTAAACGATGGGATATCTACCTTGAGACCGAAGTCACCGCCATCTGCCTGATCGTATCCCTGGTAATTTCTTCGATATCTACCACCATACTCTAGATCATTCCTGTTGTCATTCCCGCGGTTTCTTCCACCATTAACACCACCTCTCCTCTATTGTTGCACTCTCCTTTGTATGAAGTCACCCTCTTCCTCAGAAGAACTCTCATCTAGCCGTTGATTCCATCGATTTGCGGTTGCAGGTTGATTGACAGGACCGCCACGAGTGACTGCTACCTTTGGTCGATCTCCAACAACGTCCCTGTTACCGTTGTGGTCCACCACCATGGCGTCGAAACGCGTAATCAGATCCTCCAAGTGCTGCTCTACTCGCCTGAGCCTTCAATCCATGACTTCAACCACTGCCCTTCGAGCCCATTGTTCGACTCCTTGGACTTCCGCATCTCGATCTAGGTCGAGAACGCGACTGCCGTCAACACTATCGTTAGCCGACATTTCTGCAGGAAATTGCCTTGCTCTGATATCAACTGACGCAGCATAGAAAGCGTAAAACATGAGACCGATTCTAGGATTGGACCTCACGGATAAATAGAGAACAATCTTAGTTTATTCCTTGAAAGTCTCAATTGCACACAATTGAGGGAACAGAGAAAATTCTTCTTTAAATGTCTGTAACTCGATATATCATAAAAGATAATCCTAAAAATGACCTATGAAACTATATATAATCCTTAAGAAAATAGTTAAAAAGGAAATATATATGTACACGTGGGAATATATATATATATATATATATATACGCACGTTCGTCATGCGACTTATACACGGCCATGTATAAAACTGTGTATGTTTCTGTGGATCTTCCAGACTAAACATATGGCCGTGTCTTGGTGCCGTGTATAAAATCGTGTATATTTCTGTGGAGCTTCCAGACTCATTACATGGCCGTTCCTTGTAAAAAACATGCCCAATCAACTTGTGTCAGCCACGATGTTTACATTAGTTCTCTAGTCACTCTTTCTGCAATAAGTAGAGTAAGGAATGGAAATGGTTAGAGAGGCACGGTAAGTGGTGCTGCAGCAGCTGCAACAGGGCAAGGGAATTTCCTGTCTAGAGCTATCACTTCATCTTTTCACAGTTGCATACATCAAAACCACCCTCAAATTTATTATTCTTCAAAACAAATTGCTTCACGTAGACAAGAACAAGATCCAACTCCACAGATCTTTCAAGGATTTCATCGAGTATAATGACTATATAATCAAGTGCACAGAGTCTTTACCTCGCATTTCATCTAGCTAAATCTTAAGAGTTTACACGCTGATCGAAGATGAACTTCATGTTTCATTCTTGCTCTCTCCTTGCTTCTGTTCAATGGTCCCCACAACGAATGTTGATGATCGAAGGCAACGAGAAATCATCCAAACACGAACAGCATTGCAGCGGAGAAAACCAGCGAGGACCTCATCGAGATCGGCCACGGAGACTACGGTGAATCAACTTGACCGGTTGTTGCAACATTGATGGCAACTGAGCATACTTTGTTTTTGGCGCCGTAAATAAGGGTAACCGGGGAGGAATGAAGGGATGTGAGATGTGGAAGAGGAAGAAGAAGTTGCTGCTGCTGTTGGGAGGAGTTGCTTTGTTTCCATGTTGAAAAACAGGGGCGAGGAAGAAAAGAAAAACGAGGAAGGAAAAGGGGCAGGAGCAGGGGTCACCAAGGATGATGCGAGGAGTGGGGATTGAAGACGAAATCAAATTGCTGCATGGTCTTCCCCCGATTCAGTGTCATCCCCTTTCCCTTGTTCCATGTATCGCCTAGTCCAATATGCCTGCAATTATTGGTCTGAGTCCAGAGTATCATTATCCTTTACTCCCTTAACCTTAATGGAAAATTCACAAGCTTTTGGATTGCTCGGGGAAGGGGAAGTCTTCAATGGAGTCCAATTTTCACGGCAGCATTTCGTACACCAATTAAACCACCTCTAAGTGTATGAGCAAAGGTTCCCCTAGAGAACTTCAAAGGAAGCTCATTCCCCGAAAGCTTCAAGCATAACCAATCCAAAGTAGTTTCAAGGGTCGCACTATCCTTTAGAGCCGAGAGAGCTTGTTCAATTTGATCATTAGAAAATCTCTCAAGAGAGAGTTTCTCGTAGAGTCTTGAGCCTTTTGGCGTTATGAGCCTTGGAGAGAAAATTGGTGGCCGGTGCTGAGGAAGGAGTTGAGGTGTAAGAGTTATCGAGCAAGAGATGACGGAGGACAGTTCTCGTTCTGGTTTGATAACTAAAGTTTGGGAGTGGACGATGAGGATTTCTTAGTTTTGGATTTGGGGTTTTGCTTATGTGGCTGCCACTTTTTCAAAGCCATTGTGAGAGAGGGAGATAGAGAGAGAAAGACAGAGGAACAGAGAAGCAACCAAGAAGAGACGATGAGAAGAAAGAAAAAAAAGAAGAAAGGAAAGAAGTAGGAAAAGAAAAAAAAAAGAAAAGAAAAAGAAGGGACAGCCGGTGTGACGCATATAAGAAGAGGAATACCTTGGGCAGAAAAAAAAAATTAGATAAGGATAAGAAATTATCCATTTACGGGTTTATTTAGTATATATATTAATATTTTATTAAATTATCTAAATTATAATATTTGATATAAAAATTTATATTTATACTAAATTAAATATTCTAAGTATAATTATTTACATAAAAAAATATTTAACTATTATAAATCCAAAACTTTAATTTTTAATTTTTATTAATTATAATTACCTAATAGATTATGTTCCTCTCTTACTCTTATATTTTAAAGTTTATTATTATTTGTTATAAGATTTTCATTATATGTAAATTGTTAAAATAGTATTAATATATTATAATGATTTAATTTCTCATTGTTATTTTTATCAAAATTTTTGGGGCATTTCATTATAGATGCTTCCAAATGTAAGAATGTACTTGACATTCCTTCGTTGGCTCCATTTCATATACAAGGAATTGAGTCTTGAGATGTGAAATGATGAAAATCCTCCTTATGGTAAAAATAGTCTTAGTGTAGTGAAATATCAATAATTACAAGTGTATTTTGAAATGGTTAATGTATGGTTAGTAAATTTTCTATTTTAGAATGATGAGATGTCTCATACTTTGAGGAAGTGAGGCTTAACATGGTAAAGCAATGGAAATCATCTCTAGTGAAATCAATGGGCTTTGATATTTTATATAGTTGTTGTACTTAATAAGCATAGAAATATACAAATCCATGATAAAAGCACTAGAAAAACTTTCTATGGTGAGAAGTGTTTTGTGAGTAGTGAAAAGTCCTCTACTACGAGGAAGTGAGCCTTAAAATTGTAAGTGCCCAGTCAATGGATTTTATGCCTTAAGAGAGTGAATATTACTTTGCATAGTTGATATGATAAGCTTAAAAAATAATTTATATGTGATATTAAACAAAACTTATAGAACTTGTGGCAAATTGGAATGAGAATTATCATTTAGAGAGATAAAACAAGCTTTAGGTTTAGAATTTGTATTGGGCATGGATTGTTTCTTTTTAAAATAAATATAATATTTTTTTTGTTCCTTTCTTGACTAAAAATAAATATAAGGTTATTTTTCATTCATTAATATTTATTATATTATTTAATAAATTTTATATGGTGGGTATAAGGTATCTTGAAAATTGTATCTTATATACCTTAGAGTATAACTTTTAGATTGGATAAATAGTATGAAGACATCATATATATGTACCCTATTCTAAGAAAGCAAGTTTCAAAAAATTACTACCTAAAACTTAGCAAATCAAGTAAGGTATAGGGTAGGTACCCTTTATAGTAAGATTACTTGCTCATCCCTACTTACTACAAGGAAGTAACCCTTAAAGTGGTGAAGCAATGAAAATTCTCTCTATGGTAAAAATAGTTTTAGCATACGCAATGAAATATGTATAACTATGAGGAAGTGAGCTTAAAATTGTAAATGTATCATCAATGAATTTTTTCTTAGCATAGTCAATACTACTTCCTACATTGATTTTATGTCCAAGTTTAGGCAATACCAAGTCAATGAAAAGTTCCTTATATAGGTTATTTGAGGGAGTTATAAACTACTAATATGTTTTATTTTCTATTGACTACCTATAGCAAAGTTCTAATAACTATTGAATAACCTATATACTAATAAAATAAATTCTAGAAACTCTTAGCTAATTTTTATACTAAGTTCTAGTAACCCTTTGCAAATATCATTTATGTGCTAAGCTATGTACATGTACTTCATGGATACCAACTTAATCGAAAAGCTCCCTATATGGACCCCTTAAGAGAACTATAAACCATTAATACCATTTGTATTATATTAGTTGACTATGACAGGGTTTTAATGACTCTTGCTCAATCCATGTATTAAGAATATTATTTGATTACCAACCTAAAAAATTGTGCTATGAGATTTGATATAATTATTTGTAAACTTACTTCTTAAGAAATATTTTTAATTTAATTTTATTTGATTCCCAACAAAAAATAAGAAATTTAGATCCTTATGGAATCATTTAGATATAATAGAAATTCAACTTATTGATTTTTAAATGCATTGATAAATAAGATTATTACTTACATTTACTTAGGGTGGACATGGCTTAGTTTAATTTAATTTTTCCTCTAAACCAAATCATATGATGTAGTTTTTTTTTTTTTAAACCAAATCGTATGCTTCACGTTAGGAATTTTTTCAAATTATAAAATTTTGGTTTGATACAGAATGATTTATGGATAGAACCATTTTTTTTCTTTGTAATATAGGAAAATATATTTACATAACAAGTAATCTTATGTGAAAAGTTCTAAATTTATTTAATAATAATAAGTACTAACATGCCAATGGCCTTGTAGCCTAGTGGCATGAACATTGGTCTTCCAATGGGATAGATTAGGTTTGATCTCCCCCTTCCTCAGTTATAAATGTAGTTGCCCAAAAAAAAAATATATAAAAAGTATTAACATTATATAAGAGGTTGATAAAGTTAATATTTATATAAGTAATATCTATTAGCAACTAACTTTATTCATAAAGTTAACATATAACATAAATTTTAAATCGAACTATATATAATTTATAAATTATGGTCATACAAGTTAAATGCATATATATTTTAATAAATATAAATTAAAAATTCTTTTAAGTACTATATTATAACTTTTTTTACTAACAAGTAAAATATTACTATATATATATATTTAAATAATTTAGTTTGGTTTATCCCACATATATCGATTGATTGGTTTAGTTCTATTTGTAGTTTGGCTTGATTTGTTCGAGTTTTTTTCTTTTCCCACCCTAACATTCATATATGTTGATGTAATGTACACTTTAATACGATTAGTCTCATGTCTTTTAAAATTACATAATTTAATACATATTTGGAGTCAATTTTAATAGAAAACAAAAGGTATAACAAAAATACTAACAACCATGACGGGAACATGCATTACTTACGTGAATCATGAAAAAGGGGAAAATGAATGAAGCATTAGCATGACGGTTTGCATAAAATTAGAAAAATGGGGAGATGAATGGATGGTTAAGTTTTATTAGTATTGTACAATATTTATTCTTTATAAAAACTTTTTTTATTAGAAAGATGATGACTATATTGTAGAATGCAGAGTAAAAATATATATTAAAAATATCAAAAACACCAAAACGGATATCCTTTTTAAGATACATGTGCCTATATTATTTTTCCAATTGCAAACGGCAGGTGAAATCTGTCTCCTCAAATTCCCCTTGGAAAATTTCCGTGGAAGACTTCACGTGCTTGAAATTTGGTACGGTCATATCAAGACCTTGAATTAGAATTTATTTATTTAAACAGTTTATTATATTTCACTGGCAAGCTATACGTGAGTGCTCTATATAAGTAGCATCACCAACTCCACCTAAACACAAAGTGCATATGCACGCAGCGATATCATCAAATCCAGAACCACTACAAAAATTTTCTTCAAAACTAAAACATAGTGATGATGGGCCCAACGTCGACTCAAGACGGATCCGTCATTCGCCGATCTGCAAATTATCCTCCTACTATTTGGGGAGATTATTTCCTTAAATATTCTTCTGTTGACCATATTGTAAGGCTTATTTTTGTGCCTTTATCCTACTAAAGTACTTTCTACTCATGGTTGTTTATCTAATTACAGGAATCACAATAGTATTGGCTGCTTGGTATATATCCTTCAATATAGGGTAAGCCGTAATAAGGGATGGATTTGGGGTGGGATAGAGGGAGATAAGATGAGTGAAACACTCTAGATCATGAATATATATAACAAATAAGATGAATTGAGTTATCTTTATCCCGTATTTTGCAAACAATCTCAATGTTGCTACAACATAATTTCATCTCATCTATATTACATTTCTTTTCGAGGAAAACAAAGATTGTCTATTGAATTTCATATCCTTTTTCATTAGGATGCAGAAAGCATAATGGATAAGAAAAAAAAATAGCAAAGCTAGTGTCAAAGGTGAAGAAAATGTTAATCATTGATGAACACAACCCTATGCAAATATTGAAACTAATTGATCAAATCCAAAGATCAGAGATTGCACACAAATTTGAAAGTGAAATTGAAAAAGGACTGGAACAAATTCAAAAGATTTACTTCGAACATGGAGGTGCAATTATTAATGAAATTGATGACCTTTTCACTATTGTGCTACTATTTTGATTGCTTCGACAGCAAGGCTATAGAATTTCATGTGGTATGTACATACAATAAACTATTGTGCACAAGACGTAATCCAAACTTGGATTAAGATGATATTATCATGGACCCTTATATATAGTGGTTCATACTAGCAAGCAAGGATAAACAAAAGATTTCGTCTCAACTTTGTGTCTTATAAGAGCTTAGTACCTACAAGATTCCACATGATTAGGAAAGTTTTGGGGTGGCCTTAGATGTTTGAAGATAAGACTCGGTTTTGAACTTCTTCAACACTTGTACTCATAAGATAAGATATCAAAGTATGATCCTATACTAACTCTAAAGAGTGCATAGAATTTGTATTGTGTATACGGGTTCAAGTTACCTAGTAATTTGTTAATGTATGCATGGTACATAATCTAAAATGTTGATAGTAAATATAATTATATTCGGTTAATTGAAATCCAACTAGAATGGTCCAACTTATAATCCATCTTCAATTTAAATGGTTCATATTTTGTTATATATATATATATTATTTGTTTTACTTAAAATTAATTATGTTTGCAATTTGTAAGTTAACTTTTAGAGCAATTATAATTAAATATCAAAATTTTGGAAATGAGTATCTAATAATATTTTAATTTAAAAATAAAGTAAAAAAAAAATTATAGGTTCCACATGAATCCTAATACTTATAACTTTTACAAGATATAGAATAAATTTTCATTCCAAAATTTTGGATCATGTGCCTAAATGGTAGGGTCTAAAGTAGGAGTTCTTATTTTACCCATATATGCAAGATCATAACACTAAAGGGGTTAGCCTTATTACCTTTTCTTAGGTCTACATAAGAACCATCGATAAAGTACATTTATTTTTTTCTTACGATTATAACACATGTTATGTGATTTGTATAATGATTGCTACTTAGATATTTAGGTTTTTTCTTTTTGCTCCTTAGAAATGTAAAAATAAGGCATGGATGGCTATATATAAATTTCCTTTTGAATGCAAAAAATAATAATCAATTCCTCATAATATAAAAGAGGATTTTTTAGTAAGTATTGTTAGGCTAGTTGTTGAAATAACCTTACACACAATGGTTGCTTTAATTGTTAAGTGATCAACAATTTCATGATTATTTTTCATTTACTAGACATTTTTCTCGTTGAAACTGTTTAAAAAAAAGAAAAAAAAGGGGAAGGGTGTTGGTGGTGGGGAAGCAATGGTAAATACCTTATAAATCTAAAAAGGAAAAAACAAAGAGATTTCGTAATGAGTGTATGAAGACCTATTAAAACAACCCTTTTGGACCAACTTATTTTACTCATAAGTGTCTCCATAATGTTTACAATTGTGTCTTTTTTCCCTTTTCTTTTGAGAAAAAAATATTTTTTAAGAGATTAAGGACCCACCTCTCTTGGATCTGTCCATGCGAGCAAGATTGGTTGTCTATAACAATAAGTCTTTCTCTTTTATTAGTGACTCAAAGACGATGTCAGTTGAATTTACATTAAGTTGTTTCATCAAACTCACTCATATTATCAATTTTCAACTGATGTATCATAAGTTATCCTCACCCTAAAACTACAATCTTCACCTAGCCAACAAATGAATCTACTTAGTATGTCTAACCAAATGTTTGGCTTGCATTCTATAGATATCTTCAACAAGTTCAAGGATGAAAAAGGAACCTTCAAGGAATCCATTATCTTTGATATTCAAGGAATGTTAAGTTTATATGAGGCTAGCCACTTTAGAATTCATGGAGAAGATGTCTTAGAGGAGGCACTTTCTTTTACTACTACTCATCTTACCTCCATAAAATCACAATTAAATCTTCATATTGCAAAGCAAGTGGAACGTTGATGTGCCTAAAAATACAAAGCACATGTACACAATTGCAATTGTAGAGTCAATCAAACACTTCCACAAATGGCATGAACCTCTAATCCTTATGAACCTAAATTTGTAAAAAAACTTGCTCTGATACCAAAATTATGATGTGCTTAAAAGTGAATCCAAGCACATGAACATAATTCCAAACGATCAATTAATCTCCAATGCACAATTGGACTTACAAATAGCTTGATGCCTAGTATAACATAAACCCAACTTACGTGAATCAATTTGAAAGTAACATAAAGGACTTCAATACCAATCAAATTATATATAACATGCAATTCCAATATATTAAAATTGGAGCAATATGAACCTTAATTGGCGTGAACAACAAATGATGGAAAACAACTTATTATCACTAGATATTACACACTAGTAATAAAAAAGAAGCAACTTAGAAGTTCTTGATACTACTCACAAGAAATTCCAAGCCTCACTCGTTACAATTTCCTAGAAATTGATAAGAGTGTGTGTATTAGCAAGAGGACTCACTCTCTCTCACAGCAACAAGATGTTTTTGCTCAAAATGTTAAAAGCTCCATAAAAACCCTAGTTAGTAAGTATTTATACTTTCTCCTATTAGGGTAAAAATGTACAAAAAATTAGAAAGATGCCACTTAAGTGGACGGTTCCCTAATCACAAATTACAAGTACAAAATAAAATGACCGATTCCCATAAGTAACAATTACATATACAAATGGTCTTTAAATGGCCGGTTCTTTGATTCAAGTGAACAATTTGTTGGACCAATTCTTCTTTGGTTTATGTCGATCCATGAATAACTCACAAGCTGAGCTTTAGCAAGTTTATCCACCACCTTGTAAAGACCTACAAGTATATCTATTGGAATGCACAACAAATAAGTAATAGAAAAGAAGTTAGTATACAAATATTTTCGGAGTCAGTTTGTTCAAAGAGGATCCTCATCGCCAAATTTTGTAACCCTTTGGCTCTTGTCCTAGTGATAAGTCCTATAGGATTTTAATTCCTATCATCTCCTCGGGCCTCAAGAAGATTTGTCCTCAAATCTGATAGGTTAAATGCAGTAAAGACTCTGTATCCCCTTAGCAAGTTATCTATGAAAATATCACTGTAGTCTCCTAGTACCTGAATAACACAAGGGAGTGGTTGCTCTCGCCCTTCCATCTCTAGGATATGACTCATCTACAACACATATAATGGTCTATCATCCACTATCACCTCCTCTAACTCAAACTGTCCCACTAATATTGTTTTCTCCTTCCTTGTTTCACCTATATGTCTTGGAACCTCTTCGCTCTTTGATGGTTTACTCATCTGCCCCTAACCCTTTTGGACCTCTGATGGTTGACACATCTGTTTCTAAATAGCTTAGTCCTCTAAAGGTTGACTCGGCCGACTATAAACCTCAGGAACCTCTGATGGTTGACTTATCTATCTTTGCATCTCTTGGACCTCTAATGTTGACATAAGGTTCAATAATATATGTTTATCATCTTGCTGGAACATATAAGTATTTCTATAGCCATCATGCAAAACCCTCCTATCATACAACCGCGGCCTGCCAAGCAATATATGGGATGCACACATGGGAAGAATATCACATTCAATGTCATCATAGTATTTATCCCCTATACCGAAAGGTATCTTAGCCCTCTGGGTCACATGGAGACTCCCTTACTCACTCAACCAATGTAATGTGTAGGGTTCTGGATGTGGGGTAGTTATAAGTTGTAATTTTGATACTAATGAGGTAGCCACAACATTAGTACAACTACCACCATCACTAATAATAACACACAAATTACCTTGCACCCTACAAGAAGTGTGAAATAAATTTTCTCTTTGCCCATCATCAATGGTTGGAGAAGACGTCAAGGCTCAACATAGTACATGAGTAGACAAAAAGAAGTCACTTGACGTGGTTGCTTACTACTTCAACAAACCCATAATACACTACAAAAGAAAACACCAAATCCCCTTTGGGCTTTACACATCCATAGCACAATAAACAATTAATACAACAAATACTCCACGGTTCACTTATACAACAACACTACTCTTCACTACACACACGCCATGACAACACACATAATCACAATGCAACACTTCTCTAATTACAATACACACAATAAACCACGTTGCAACCCTGACTACAACACTCACTACACCACACAACAATCACTTACTCACCCATGTTGCAACATACACTTCAACATACACTCTTAATCATGGTAGCAAACAACAATTTAAAACAATTAATAATGCTTCTCTAAATGGTAAGTAAACACTTCAAAATAGTCAAAGTGTATTATGATTAATAATGCACAATAACTCTTTCAACTTAATAATTCTTTTTTTTTTTGAATTTCAAATTGTTTCCAAATCCTCCATGTAATTGAAAGCATATTTGGAAATGAAGGTAAGTTTACTTCCAAAATTCCTTAAAAAAAAATGCAATTCCCTTCTTTCTCAAAGAAAGTAGCTCACGACACATAAACACCTATACTTCCATGTGTAGCACTTTTACTCCAACACACAACTCACAATAAATTGCAACACTCTCCACAACACACTCACATTGCCACACACACAACACAAACATGGTGCACTCCTTCAAACTACAACACCACTTTAAGTGTAGCACTTCCTCACCTTAACACACACAACACTTCATGGCAACACCCCTTCACAACACAAATTCCACTTCGCCACACACAACACTAATTCCACCACACGATAACAAATTAGAAAATTACACCCTTAATGCAACCTTCTCCACAAATGGTAAGAGTCAATTTCAAATTCAAATGGAATGCAATCAATACCACTCCATAACTTCTTCAAACTTAATGGATGTGTTTGAAGTCAAATGATTTCCTATTCTCCACGCAAATTTAAACATGGAATTTACAAATGACAATGCAATTTCCAAAATTACAACACAAAATTCACTCTTCTTGTTTCAAATTTTCACTTTTCCAAATGATAACCAAAGACCACTCCCTTCTTACTCACGGAAAACTTAAGGAAAGTAAGCTACCACAAGTTTTTCCCACGTCAACTTCAATCAACAATAACAAGAATGAAATAAACTCCACAAGCACTACTACAAATTACTTCAACAATTTTGTATCAAGAATCACTTCAAGAACCCTAATTGTCAAATGATGATAACGCAAATCCCTTCCTCAAACCTATGCTCTGATACCAAATTATGATGTGCCTAAAAATCCAAAGCACATGTACACAATTGCAATTGTAGAATCAATCAAACAAGTCCACAAATAGTGTGAACCTCTAATCGTTATGAACCCAAATTTGTAAAACAACTTGCTCCGATACCAAAATTATGATGTGCTTAAAAGTGAATCCAAGCACATGAACACAATTCCAAATGATCAATCAACCTCAAATGCACAATTGGACTTACAAATGGCTTGATGCCTAGTATAAAATAAACCCAACTTGCGTGAATCAATTTGAAAGTAACACAAAGGACTTCAATACCAATCAAATTACATATTACATGCAATTCCAATCTATTAAAATTGGTGCAATATGAACCTTAATTCGTGTGAACAAAAAATGATGGAAAATAACCTATTATCACTAGATATTACACACTAGTAATAAAAAGAAAGCAACTTAGAAGTTCTTAATACTACTCACAAGAAATTCCAAGCCTCACTCGCTACAATTTCCTAGAAATTGATAAGAGTGTGTGTATTAGCAAGAGGACTCACTCTCTCTCTCTCAGCAATAAGATGTTTTTGTTCAAAATGTCAAAAGCTCCATAAAAACCTAAATACTTGCTCCTATTAGGGTAAAATTGTATAAAAAATTACAAAGATGCCACTTAAGTGGCCGGTTCCCTAATCACAAATTGCAAGTACAAAATAAAATGACCGGTTCCCATAAGTAACAATTAGATATACAAATGGTCTTCAAATGGCTAGTTCTTCGATTCAAGTGAACAATTTGTTGGACCAGTTCTTCTTTGGTTTAGTTGGCCTATGAATAACCCACAAGTTAAGCTTTAGCGAGTTTATCCATCGCCCTGTAAAAACCTACAAGTATACTTGCCGAAATGCACAACAAATAAGTAATAGAAAAGAAGTTAGTATACAAATATTCTTGGGGTTGGTTTGTTCAAAGAGGACCCTCATCACTATTTTTTGTAACCTTTTGGCTCTTGCCCTAGTGATAGGTCCTATAGGATTTTGATTCCTATTAAACATGCCTTGAACCTAAGTTTTTGACATGGACTGACAAGGTTAGAGCAATACAATACATGACTATATGTGAAAATAGCACTCGTCATGAGGAAATTCTCTTAACCTTGGCTAAATTAGATTTCAATTTACTCCAAAAGCAACACCAAAAGGAACTCAGTAATATCTCAAGGTAATAAATTTTATTATTATGATACCATTTATGAATATGGGATGAAAATTTTATTGATCCTAAATATTTGAAAATATTTGTTAAGTGATAGAAATAATTAGGCTTAAAAAGGAAGCTACCTTTTGTAAGAGATCGTATTGTAGAATGTTATTTTTGGATATTGGTAGTGTATTTCAAGCCAGAATATTCCTTGGGAAGGAAAATGCTCACAAAAGTGATAGCTTTGACTTTAATTATTGATGACATATATGATGTGTATGGCACAATTGAAGAGCTAGAAATGTTTACTAATGCAATTGAAAGGTTAAGTTCCTCACTCTTTCCTTTGGGATGCCCCTTTTATATGCATAATTATTAAAACTATATTCCTCTATCACACTTATTCATTTATTTCATACCAATTTGTAGGTGGAGTATTTAGACCTTGTGTGACCTTCCAAAGTACATGTAATGGTGCTATAAAGCACTTTTGGATGTTTATGATGAAATTGAAGAAACTTTATCTTAGTAAGGAAGATCGCATTTGGCCCACTATGCAATATAAGATGTAAGTCTTTGATATAGAATGGTTGGCTAGTTTTGGTTCTAGTAGTCTTGGTGTTGAAATCCAACTTAGATCTCCATCTTTGGCATTTTTTACAACCATATATAAATTTGTTGCAAAATCTCTAACCTAAAATATAGTAAATATGCCGATGAGCAAATGGATTATTTTCAATAGTTGATGTCATTTTTCTTTCAAGAGAATCTTTTGAAAGAGCACTTAGCCTAATTTGGAAGGAAAAAAAGAAAAAAAAGAAAAAAAAAAACTCGTAAAATGTAAAGGAGATTGAATAGATCTCAATGTATTTTAGAAGGGGTGGAATAGATTTTAATGAAATCTATGCAAAACATATTTATAATAGTTGAGGTATTAACATGATCAATATAATTTCTATAAGGAATAATGAAGAGAGATATGATAGAGAAGGTGTCATAAGATATATTGAAGAGTTCGACTCTTATTATTTGCTCTCTTATTTTTTAACGCCATACTTAATCAGGTGTTATCCTACTACTTTCAAACTCTCCAATATCCCTTCTAATGCCTTATGGGTGCTTTAAGTTTTCTCTTCCTTACATCTCATAGAAGATAATCTATTCTTTTAGAAGAGAGCTTATTATGGAGAACCAAGCTTAAGGGATGTCAAGTCAGGAGGATCAAGGAGGCAATAATGTAAGCCAAGAGATTTTGAGTCCAATTAGCATGCCTTAGGGACCTATCACAAGATCCCAAGCTAAGAAGTTACAACAAGCTTTGAGCATTCATCTACAAGGCTTAGTGAAGATGATTAGTGAAGAACTTTAAGGATATTAAAGCTTGGGAACCATGATAACTCATGTTCAATACAACTTGCTACAAATTAAATTGGAGATTAAAGATTGAAGGTTGCTAGCATAAGCTGCTAGCTTGGAGAAATGAAGGCCGCCAACATTAAATTTGAAAGCCACCGGTGTAAAAATAAACACTGCTAGCTTTCTTTTAATAAGTCTTGTAATTTCTTTTGTTGATTAGGTTTTTGGGAGGGTCATATAAATACCCTTTTAGCCGCTATTGAGAGTAGTTTTGAGAATATTGTGAAATCCAATAGACCACTTTGGTATTCCTTGTATTCTTGCTTAAATACATGTTTTAGAACATTTAAGAGAGAATTGATCACCTTTCTCGTGGAGTGTTCTGAATTAAGATAAGCCCTTTGTCCTGATTTCTTGATCAATAACAAAGAGAAACCTATTTTTAGTTTGTCTTAGGGATTGAATCCAATCGAATATAAGGGTTTTTGCATCACTACTGTGAGGGTCTGTAATACATAAAAGAGTTCTCAAGCGTGTTTTTAGGGGTTCTCGTATCATTTCGTATCAGAGCTTTAGATTTAGATCAGGTTATATCTTCTTTGATTTAGTTGTTTTTGCATTTTGATTTGATATTGTGTGTTCATCAAAAAAAAAAAAAAAGAAAAAGAAAGAATTAGCTTTGTTTAGATCATATCATTACTTTGATTCATAGTCGTATTCTTCAATACTAATTTATGTTTAAAGAGTTTAAAAAAGAAGAAGAAGAATTCATCAGTTCTTCTTGTTTGTTTGTGTATGCTTTGGGATCCTTTAGTGAAACTCCGTTTGAATTTGCTTGTCGATCTCTTGGATTGGTCCAAAAATGTGATTCATGTAAGAACATAGTGGAATCAGTTTGAGTGGTGTGGGATAGAACTTGTGAGTGAAATTGCTTGAGTGACACACGAGTGAGCATCCCTAATTTTTGTGAGTGCAAACACCAAAGGGAGCTTTTGTGAGGATTGATTAAACTATTTTATTTCTAACATTGTTTTATTTGCAGTAATGTTGAACCATAGTGAAAGTAACAGTATGAGCAGTGTGAATGGGGTGAGGTATAGTGAGGCTTAAGAGTCGCATGTTAGACGAATGGCGAAGCTTTAGTGGCTATTATTGAAAAGTTCGAGCAAATGCATTTGAGACTGAGGGAAGTAGAGAGGGGGACTCTAAATTGCAATGAAGGAAGTAGAGTGGGTAGGAATCGTGCAATTTCAGTTGTCGATGCAAGGGAATTAGATGATGGTTATGTAGAGGAAGATGATGAGATTAGTGCTGCTTTTGGTGTCACGAGAGGTAGAAGAGGAGGTTGGGGTGTAGGTAGAGGAAGAGGAAGGGCCTAGGAGAGTCCTTACATTGGTAGGAATAAGGGTAATGATGATTATGTAGATAGGAGCTTTGGTGGTATTAAACTGAAAATTCCTCAATTTCAGGGCAAATCTGATCCAGAAACTTACTTAAAGTGGGAAAAGAGAGTCTAGCTTATATTTGATTGCCATCAATGCAGTGAAGAGAAGAAAGTGAAATTGGTAGTTACACAATTATAGGATTATGCCATAGCCTGGTGGGATCAATTGGTGATGAGTAAGACGAGGAATTTAGAGCATCTTATTGATAACTGGTATGATCTCAAGTTTGTCATGAGGAAGCGATTTGTTCCTAGACATTATCATTGGGAATTGATGCAGTGGCTTCAAGTTCTTAGGCAGTGTAGTCAGAGTGTGCAAGACTACTTCAAGGAGATGGAGATGATTATGACTAGGGTTGATATGCAGGAGGATATAAAGGCCACTATAGCACGATTTTTGAATGGATTAAAAAAGGAGATAGCTGATAAGGTAGAATTATATCACTATACAAATTTAAAAGACCTGATGCACCTTGTTATCGAAATAGAAAAGCAACTCCAAGGTAGATGATTGACTAGGTAAGTTTCTAAGTCTTACTCCAACAATAATAATTTCGTTTGGAAGGGTTATGGGAAGAGTGATGTTAAGAGTGGAAGTAAACTTGTATCTGATATTACAAAGGGGGAAGACCAGAGTAATATCAAGTGAGAAACCCAAAACTGAGGAATATAAAGGGAGAATTAGAAAAATTAAATGTTAGAAGTGCTAGAGGGTAGGACATATTAGAAAATATTGTCTTAATAGATGAACTATAGTGATGAGGAATGGTGAAGTAGTTATTGACGGGGATGACAATAATGAGAGTGATGATGATGACATGCCGGAATTGGAGAGTTATAGTGAAGGGAGCATAGAGGAACCAGTCAGAGGAGACATGCTGGTAACTAGGCATGCTTTTAATACCCAGTTGAAGGAAGATTGCCATGAAGAGCAATGTGAAAACCTATTTCATACTAGATGTCATGTTAAAGGCAAGATGTGTAGTATGATAGTTGATGGTGGGAGCAGCACTAATGTGGTTAGTACACTTTTGGTTAATAGGTTGGGTTTGTCTACTAAACTACGTCCTAGACTATATAAGCTTCAGTAGCTTAATGATTGTGGCGAGGTTAAGGTAAATAAACAAGTTCTTGTTTCATTTACCATTGGCAAGTATAATGATGAAGTGCTTTGTGATGTCATTCCCATGTACGTTGGTGACATATTACTTGGTAGACCATGGCAATTTGATAGAAAAACAAAGCATGATGGGTACCTTAATAGTTATTCATTTACTAAAGATGGGCAAAAGACAACCTTGAAACCATTTTCCTCAAAGGAAGTGTATGAGGAGCAATGTAAAATGGAAAGGCTGAGAATTGAGGTTGAAAGAAAAGAAAAGGAGAGTAAAAAGAGTGATGTTGAGTCTGAACTTTAGAATAGTGAAAAGAAAATGAGTGAGAAAAGTGAGAGAAAAGAGGGAAAAGAAAAAGGAGGGAAAATAATGTAAAATGTGGGTTTAATGGCTAGGTCAAGTGAGGTTAGGTAGGCTTTGAATTCCAATAGGCCTATATTTATACTTTTGTATGAGGGGGCTTGTTTGGCAACTAATGATCTTAACCTAACTGTACCTAGTGTTTTATTTGATTTGTTGTAGGAATTTGAAGACTTATTTCTAGAGGAGATGCCTAGTGGATTACCACCCCTTAGAGGCATAAAACACTAAGTAGACTTCATTCTTGGAGCAGTTGTACTAAATAGACCAACATATCGAACAAACCTAAGCGAGGTGAGGGAGATCTAGAAACAGGTAGATGAATTGCTAGCTAAGGGGTATGTGAGGGAAAGTCTTAGTCCTTACTCTGTACCTATGATACTTGTGCCAAAGAAGAATGGGACTTGGAGAATGTGTGTAGTCTGTAAAGCCATTAATAAAATCACGATAAAGTATCGTCATCATATCCCTAGGTTAGATGATATGTTAGATGAATTATATGGTTCTTACTTACCTACAAAAATTGATCTGAAATCTGGATACTATCAAATCCGCATGAAAGTTGGAGATAAATGGAAAATTGCATTTAAAACTAAATATAACTTGTATGAGTGGCTTGTCATGCCATTTGGTCTTACCAATGCACCGAGCACTTTTACGCAATTAACGAATCATGTGCTACGAGAGTATTTGGGTAAATTTGTTGTGGTATATTTTGATGATATTTTAATTTACTCAAAATGTTTAGATGATCATATTATGCATGTGAGACTGGTACTAGAAAAACTTAAAGAGGAAAAGTTATATTGATGGGAATTAAACCTCTAGATCTAGTAGTAGGAAGCCTATTTGAACGAATGAGCCTAGATGTCTACATTTTATCTTTATCTATCTTATAATAATTGTCTTTACATTGTAGCAGGTACATTTTGTCAGTTTTTGCAAGAAGACAACCAAGCACAATAGCAATTGGTTTATGATTGGATCACGGTCCATTATGAACCAAATTGAACCTACAAAGACAAGTGGAACCGACCTTCATTTCATTTGCATTTTATCTTGAGAAGAGCCGGTCATCTACACTTCTCTTTCACTTAGAGAATTAGTTCTCAAGTGGCTCATAGGACCGGTTTTGACTATGTGGCATTGTTGTAATTTTTCTTGTTTTAGAGTAGGGTATAAATACTAGCTTATTAGGGTTTGTAAAAAGACTTTTGAATATTACATTTGGCTGCCATTTTTCACGTGAAAGTAGGGCTTTTGCTCTATTTTCATAAAACACTCTTATCAACTTATTCTAGGGTTGTGGCGAGTGGGACTTTGCATTTTTTTGTGTGTAATATCAACAACATCAAATTTAAACCTAATTTCAACTAGTGCGTAATACCTGGTAAGGAATTAGTTCTTATTTTGTTCTTGTTTCATGCAATTAGGGTTCACATGGCAATTGGAATCATACCATTTTTTGTGGACTTTGTTTAATTGATTCTTCAATTGGCATTGTGTAATTGCAAATGGATCCTTGAGTACATCATAATTTGGTATTAGAGCACGGTTTTGAGAGGGGAATTTTGTGATTTTGATTTCGGGATTTAGGATTCTTGTTCTTCTATTTCTTAATTGAAGTAATTGTGTGTGATTGTGCCGTGTGTTACCTCTTGAATTGGAAGTGGAATTTCAAAATTAGTCCTTTGTGATCATTATCTTGCCGTAAGCTCCTTGTGTGTGGAAGAAGGGAAGTTATTTGAATTTGAATTCCATAATTGGAATTTCATAATTTGGAGAAGTTGTGGATTTGTGCCGTGTGTTGCTTCTTGAATTGGAAGTGGAATTTTAGATTTAGTCCTTTGCGATCATCATTTTGCCGTGAGCTCCTTGTGTGTGGAAGAAGGGGAAGTTATTTGAATTTGAATTCCATAATTGGAATTCCATAATTTGAAGAAGTTGTGGAGTGTGCCGTGTGTTTTCCTTTTGCATTCGGAAGTGAAAGTGTACAATTTTTTTTTTCTAATTTGTTCGTCTTGCCGTGGAGAATTAGGAAACATTTTGAATTCAAACTCAATCATTACTTGTGGAGTTATTGTGTATTGATCACTTTAAATGCACTTTGACTAGTTGAAATCAATTGCTTGCCTTGTGGAGTAGTGTCCATATTTGCTTCCATTTATCTTATGTTGCCGTGGTGTGTTATTGTGTAAGTGGACCGTGGGAGTTGTGTGTGAGGCGTAGTTGTGTTGGTGTGGTGTGTTATTGTGTTAAGTAGACGTGTGTTGTAGTGTTGTGAGTTGTATTGTGAGTTTGTTGTGAGTAGGTGTTGAGTGATAAAAGAAAAAAAGGAAAGAAAATTTCAAAATCATGTCAAATGATAGTGTGAATGGTGAGATTGGTAATGAGGCCAATAGTCAAGTTGGAGGAGGTTAAGGGCGTCGTGCTGCAGGTGGAAGAACATTAGAGGAACGGTTACAAGATCTTACCACTATGGTTGCTACATTGGCAACACGAGTAGATTGGATGACGATGCCACAACTACCAGTGGCAAACCCTCAAGCACCCCCACCTCAGGTAGCCTATCAAAATGCTCGTAGGGAAGCAGCTGTTGGAGGAAATAGGGGTAGGAGAATGGAGGGAGATTATCATGCTCTTAGGAAGGAAAGAGATAATAATTTTGAGAATGAGCCTTACCTAAACCGGGAGTTCAGACCACCTCGGGGATTAGAATATGTGAAATTGTGGATGCCTTCCTTTGATGGTAGGGGTTCTATAGATGATTATTTAGATTGGGAGGATAAGGTTGAGGGCCTGTTCGAGTGCTATGAGATTGATAATCACACTCGGGTTCATCTTGTAGTTGTGGAATTTACAAGCTATGCTGCCTTATGGTGGACAAATCTTGTGATAGCAGACGAAGAGATGGTGAGGCTGATATACATACCTAGCGGGAAATGAAATGGGTATCGAGAAAAAGGTTTACACCTGAGCATTACAGGCATGAGCTATTTATGCGTCTCCAAGCACTGAGGTAAGGAGGCAAAATAGTTGATGAGTATGTACAAGAGTTCGAGACATTAATGTTTAGATGTGGGTTAGTTGAACCTCCTGAACAAACCCTAGCACGAATTGTGTCAGGGTTAAAGTATGAAATTTCCTGCATCGTGGAGCTCCAAAGGTATAACACACTTGATGAAGCTATCCAGCTAGCTTTGAAAGTGGAGAGATAGAGGTGATCCAACCCTTTTTGAGTAGCAAGTAATAGGTATGGAACTTCTACCAAACCTTATGGGTCAAATGGTCATATAGGAGAACAAAAAGGAACAGGGGGAAATGATAAGACTATAGACAAGAATACCTCTAATACTGATAGGGAAAGGGAAGTTTCAGGAAAAGGAAAAGAGGTTATTAGAGCCGATTTCAAGTAGACAGTGCTAGGGACAACCAGTGGAAAGCTGCGTTAAGTAAAGTGTGTTCAAATGCATGGGTTTTGGACACATGATTGCTCAGTGTCCCAACAAAAGAGTCATGACTGTTATGGAAGGAAATAGTGAGGATGGTCAAGAAGAAGCAGTTGAGCCTATTGACTTGTCAATAGTACTACAGGAGTACTATGATGATCCAGATGTTAAGACACATGAAGACAAGGAAAATGATAAATATTTATCTATTAATGTGTCACGCAGGGTTATGACTATATCTTCAGATGTTAGGGACATAGAGGAAGAACCTATTCCATACGCTTTGTCGGATTCTAGGTAACTTGTGTGTTCTTTTCATCGATGGTGGTAGTTGCACTAATGCTATAGTTGCTGCATTAGTAAATAGATTGCAACTAGTCACTAGTCCACATCCACATCCTTATAAATTACATTGGCTGAATGAACGAGATAGTCTACATGTTACACATAGGGCTAAGGTGCCATTCAACATAGGAGATAGATACAATGACAAAAATTGTTTGTGATGTTCTTCCTATATGCGCCTTACATATACTATTGGGTAGGCCTTGATTGTTTGATAGGAAGGTGCTACATGATGGGTTTAGAAACACTTATATGTTTTAGAAAGATGGTGCACGAGTTATCTTGACTCCTATATCTCCAACTGAGGTACACACATTCCAAGAACAGATCAACATGACTAATGGCTACTCAAGACTTCAGGGCAACAAACATATGCAAATAAGGGATTTTAGTTCAGGAAATGACCCCTTAGATTTGAGGACAAATCTTTCAGATGCCTAAGGAGATGATGGGAATCAAACCTCTAGATCTAGTAATGGGAAGCCTATTTGAATGAATGAGCCCAGACATCCACATTTTATCTTTATTTATCTTATAATGATTGTCTTTACATTGTAGTAGATACATTTTACCGGTTTTTGCAAGAAGACGACCAAGCGCAATGGCAATTGGTTTATGATTGGATCACAGTCTATTATGACCCAAATTGAGCCTACAAAGACAAGTGGAACCGACCTCCATTTCATTTGCATTTTATCTTGAGAAGAACCGACCATCTACACTTCTCTTTCACTGGGAGAATTGGTTCTTAAGTGGCTCATAGGATCGATTTTGATTATGTGGCATTGTTGTAAATTTCCTTGTTTTAGAGTAGGTATAAATACTAGCTTATTAGGGTTTGTAAAGAGACTTTTGAACATTACATTTGGCTGCCATTTTTCACGTGAAAGGAGGGCCTTTGCTCTGTTTTCATAAGACACTCTTATCAACTTATTCTAGGGTTATGGTGAGTGGGACTTTACATTTTGTTGTGTGTAATATCAACAACATCAAAGTCAAACCTAATTCCAACTCGTGCATAATATCTGGTAAGGAATTAGTACTTATTTTGTTCTTAGTTCATGCAATTAGGGTTCACGTGGCAATTGGAATCACACCATTTTTTTGTGGACTTTGTTTAATTGATTCTTCAATTGGCAATATGTAATTGCAATTAGATCTTTGAGCACATCATATATGTTAACCTTAAGAAGTGTAGTTTTTGCATGGATAAGGTTAATTTCTTAGGTTTTGTAGTATCTAGCAAGGAGTTGAGGTTGATGAGGAGAAGGTTAAGGCTATTAGAGAGTGGCCTAAACCTAAGAATGCAAGTGAGGTAAGGCGTTTTCATGGCCTTGCTGGATTCCATAGGAGATTCATCAGGGGTTTTAGCACCATCGCTACACCTTTAAATGAATTAGTTAAAAAAATTGTTGTTTTTGTTTGGGGTGATGCACAAGAACATGCTTTCAATGAACTTAAGGATAAATTGTGTAATGCACCATTACTTAATTTGCCTGACTTTGCTAAAACATTTGAAATTGAATGTGATGCTAGTGGCATAGGAATTGGAGCTGTTTTAATGCAGGATCAAAGGTCACTAATGTATTTTAGTGAGAAGTTGAGTGGAGTTGTTTTAATCTACCCTTAGATTTGGATATGGTGTCACATAGGTGGCCATTGGTGGATGGCTAGTGGTCCATAGGGGGTGTCTAACTTCTAAATTCTTTTATCCATTGGTTAATTAATTGAGTGAAATTTGTGGTATAATTAAGTATGATTTAGGTTAGTTTAATTAGTTCTTAAATCAAGGTTAATTGACATGTGAAATGCCACCCCTACCCTTAAGCATTTAACACTAACTTAGGGTGGATAGGGGTTGTTGATTGCTTTCATTTATTTTGATTTGTTTAATCTACTGGTGAAGTTGATCTCTATTTAATTGCATGATTTAGGTTGCTCTTTAGGGTAATTTTGTTTTTAGGGTTCCAATTTAAGGTTTAATTTAGGGCTTCAAAGTGTATTACTTCATTTAAGGTTGTTATTGTGAGTTAGGGCATTGGTTGTTTGAATTAGGGTTTCAATAAGTCATTTATAGAGTTTAAGGTTTTCATTTTAGGGTTTAAGGTTAGGGTAGTTATACACTTAAGGTTTTGACTATTGGTTTTTGAAGACTCATTTTGAGTGTTGAGTTAAATTGGGGAAATCTCTAAGACTAAGGTTAGCTTTTCGATTAACTCCTTAAATTATCTCTAAGCAATTAGTGTCTTAACTAAAGAATTTATTAAGGTTTACAGACTCAACCTTGAACTCGTTAAAGATTTGGAAGTAAGAATTCAACTTACTCAAATAAATAAGCCCAAACACATTTACATAAGTAAGCTTAAAAGAATTTGAACCCAAGCTCATTTAGATTAATGAGCATAAGCTCAAACTTATGCTCATTTGACCTTTCTTTTAATCATGTTAATGATTTTTTACTTTAATCCATAGGATTTGTCTTTCTCATTTTTATACACTCATTTATATATTTCTAATGATTTTAATTATACTAGTTTTATTCCTATATTATATATATATATATATTAATATAATATGATTTTTAATGTAAGTTTTCTTGGTACATATCATGTGCTTTATCCCTTTTAGCTATAGTTTCATTATGTCCATCGTTTATAGAGCTATTGATGGGAATCTACCCTACGATCTCGATGGCTAGGGAACTTGATTTGGATGATGATATAAATCACTTGCATGTATATATTTTTCTTTATCTAATAAAGTTTGAATGGTATTCTATCAAGTACAATGATCAGTCTTCACAGGATGGCACATGACCTACACTATTGATCAAATTAGGGACATCATCAGATTCACATCCAATGGCCTGCTGTGATCAACATTGACTTGATGAACCGACTCTTTAAAGATTATTATCTTTTGTACTTGTAATTTATTTTGAACCATTTATTTAGAAGCTTTTTAGGATATTTTATTTGGTTGTATTTGTGGATTTAGGATTGGCCACCTAAGTAGCATAGATGTAATTATTTAATCATTTTAACCTGAAGTGGAGCAAGTATAAATACTTGCTAAAGTAGGGTTTGTGGGAGTTAGTTGAGAGATAAAAAAATTGCCGCCTCTTTCACGTGAGAATTAGGTTCCATGCTCTAAATTTCATAAGACTCTTATCAATTCTTCAAGAATTGTGGCGAGTGGCAACTTAAGGATTTGTGAGTAATATCAAATTCCTAAGTTGATTCCAATTCATGCTAGTGTGTCATATCTAGTTGTGATTTGGGTTGTTCTTATTATCATGCCATTTTAGGGTTCATTTCTATCATTGGATTTCATGCAATTTTAGTGGAATTGGATCCTAAATTGTATTGTTAATTTTGATTATTCAATTGCTAGTGGAATTGTCAATTACGTGGAAGCCTTTTTGCTTAAGTGATTTACGCCATTCTTTTGTAATTCTATGATTAGATTTTCCATTTGATCTTGTGTTGTGTGCTTGATCATATTGAGCACATCATCATTTGGTATCAAAGCTACTTGTTTTACAAATTAGATTCATAAGGATTAGGGTTCACACCACTTGTGGACTTAGATTTAGTGATTGAAGTTGTTTCAATTGGTGGCGTGTATGTGCTTAGATCCTTCAATCTTTTAAGCACATCAGCTATACTACAAGGAATTCCATGTGGACATGCATTTGGAAATTATTAGAGGATTGTCAAATATAAGAATACTGCAAACTCAGCTAGCCTAGGTTACAACAAATATCCTATTTGTGATATTATTTTTGTTGAATCTCTTTTTTCATGGATTTACAAGAAAACAACTTATGCTTCATGTTTCAGAAGTTTTTTTGTTCTCAAGACACTCTAGAAAGAACAAAAGCAAGAATCTACATCCACATCTTCTATAGGACTAGGGCCGATAATGCGGGCCAAATGGGCCGGCCCGCCCCGACCCGCACCAGCCCGCGGGTCGTCGCGGGCTGGCCCGAGTGGCCCGCAAATCTCGCGGGTCAGCAAAATCAGCCCGCCCCGCCTCGCGGGCCAAGCGGGCTGGCCCGCGATGACCCGCACCTGTGTCATCCTCATCCATCCACCTCCGTCAATCACCTCGAGTCCTTGACTCCGTCGACCGCATCCTCATCCGCAGCGTCTGTCGACCGTCATCTTCACCTCGACTCCACGCTTGTCCGTCGACCGTCGTCACCTCGAATCCTCCGTCCTCCCTCGTCCGTCGACCGTCGTCCTCGCCTCGAGTCGACAGTCCTCGACGAGGCCCTTGGGAGGCAGGTCATTTGGGGAACCCCAGTTGCGAGTTGCGACTGTTACCTGCCGTAGGTGTCGTCGGGGAGTTTGAGACCATCATCACTTTTAGTTTTGGACCGGCTGATTTCGAAAGTCAACAAGCGAGGTGCCGGAAGAAGATGATTCGGAATAGGACTACAGTAGAGCTGACCCAAAGCCCATGCCAATTTCCGCATGAAAGAAGACGGAACGAAGGACCCAATCGATCAACTTCCGAGAAAGGAAGAAAGTAAGTAACGATCTTCGAGTTCCATGTGAAGCTGTCTAAGTGCGTGAAACTGGCGCATCTGTGCTGGACTGCTTCTAAACATATGCTGGAGACTGGAGTGCCGACGGGGTTCATCTCCGATTGTGGGTCCGCGGGCCAACCCGCGCCCGCGGGAACTTGCCCGCCCCGCCCCGCGGGTCACGCGGGCGCGGGTCAAAATGGCCCGCAGCTTCAGCGGGTCAAAATTTTTGACCCGTCCCGCAATTCCCACCCCTATATAGGACCCTCACAAAGAAAGAAGAGATAACCACTTTTATAAAAACTTTTTCATTGCTTACGATGGTGACTTAAAAAAAAAAAGAAGCTTTATAATGAGACTCTTAAAAATTGTTTAGTGAGGTTATGTAGATTTTGATCAAAACTAGGGTTTTTTTTTCAATTTTACTTGTACCGAGAACTACAAGTACTGAGATCGTAACAAAAATTGTTACTAATTTATTAGCTATCAACATACAATACTTGTCTAAGTACGTTAATTTTTGAGAAGGCAATTCTTTAAAAAACAATATCATCCTAAACTTCTATTGTTGGGCTCCAATTTCCTTAAATGATCGCTTTTGTCTTTTAACCTTATAGGGCAAACAACAGTGCCGTTTAAGAAACAATTGGTGAAAGAGATATCCCTTTTGCTTCACTTTTTAAGGCGGAGTGAAGTGTCACAATAACCTTCATAAAAAATATTTTTCAATAAGCTATAAACATAGAAATTGTATACCTACAACATGCATGAAACAACTATTCTAAAAGAAGAGTTACCCCAAAAAATGCTTCATTAGGGTAATTTATATCAACCAAAAATTTTGAATTTAGTAGTGTTTATTTTGTGAGAAAACTAAACACTTCGCCTAAGAAGGTAAATTCCTATTTATTAAATGTTATGGGCCGTCAGACATTGAATTCCATAATCACTTTTCTATTATTAGAGTTCCCCAAGAGCAACAAACTACTAAAATCACTCTATTGATTTACTCGCACTTAATTCAAAGCATACATTTTTGTGTATAGAAACTGTCGTTGTTCATTAATTGTTTCTTTTCTTTTCTGTTTTTTTTTTTCCTTTGAAAAAACAAAGGCCTAGTGAATTGATGGTAATATACATACACCTATTTGCTTGAATGCCAAAATAACGTGTAGAGGATTATGTTACTAAATATGCGACAGTTGTTTACATATAATTTTATCGAATATTAACGTCTATTTTATGAAGTGTTACAGGGTGTGAAATATTTCTAGAGAACTTTGAATTGCATAATTGGATTTTAGTTATTAGTGTGGCCATAAGAGCTTTAAATTACTACTGAAAAAAATATATTGAGCTAAACACTATTGCTTCATGTAGGTAGAGAAGGCATAGCATTCCTTCCTTCATATAATTATCAAAGAAAATTGTAGTATGGATGAAGTTTCTCAACAGAAACATTTTTTAGTACGCGCTGATAAGTTATAAATGTTTATATTTTTATCCAACTTTACCATATATTTATTTATATACTTTTATTTTTTCAAAAGAAAAATTATACACAAAATTATTACCAAGAGCACGAATTACAAGAAAAGTTTGATCCAAATCGATGTTAAATGTCGGACTAAAACCAACATGTGCTTCTGCTTTTGCCTTCAAAACAAATCGGTAAAGGATAAGATAAGTCTCATAAAACGTTTGACTTATCAAATCGATGTTAAATATGGGACTAAAACCAACATGTGCTTCTGCTTTTGACTAGTCAACGTTTGAATTAGTCTCATAATACGTTGCAAACTTTGACGGAGATTGATAAGTGCTTCCTTTTTCTCCATTCACGTAGACATTACAATTTAGATCAGAATTGACTCTTATTTTATAAACATACATTACAAACATTGTTCTTTGTCACGAGTTTTAATTCCTAGATCATCAACGACTTATTTTCACGCATTCTATTTGTACTTGTGTCTCTTTTGTTTAATCAAATGCTGAAAATTTTATGGTGGAAATTGATGTAGCCTAGTTGCCAATTGTGATTGTTACACTATTTAAATATTTAAATTATTCTTACTATAAATCTTTGTTTTAAGGGTCCAAACATACTATTATTATCTTATTGAATTGCAAAGAGATATGAGATTAGTTAAGATCCATATTTGATAAATTTCAAGCCATCGAAAGATTATTATTATTATTATTATTTATTATTATATTGAATTTGCATAGGTTTAATGTGGTGGTTTTATTGATTTTTTTTATCAAAGGACTTTAGCGGGGATTAATTTAGAGTCACTAGTCGATTATAAATCAAAAGATAGTAATTATAAATTTGAATTCATACTTGATGAAGTTAGGAAATTAATTTCGTAGGTTAATAATTTCAATGAATCAAGAGAAGAATTAAATTATTATACCTAAAAGGACTTTAGACATGGGAGAGAAATAAAGGATTTTTGTAAATTACAAGGCATGTTTCTATTTGTATGTATGTCTCTTTTATTTAATCATGTTACTCTATTGTGATATATTTAGATACTTGCATTTTATGAATTTTGATACCATAATTTTTGTTTCTAGAGTCCAAACATATTATTCTACCATTTCTTATTAAACTGAAAGGGGGTTGAAGATTAATCAAGATTCGTACTCAAAAAATTAGTCCAATCAAGAGATTAACTATTTCTTATCAAATTGAATTTGCGTAGGGCATAATATGATGATTTTATTAATTTCTAACTAAAGGAATTTAGGAAGATTAATTTACGTCATATTTGGTGCACTAGAATGGATGTGGAATTGAATCACAATTTCATATTCCTTTCTTTCTCTCTCTCTCTTTATATATATATATATATGTTTGGAAGTATATTTAGAAGTTGGAATCGTGATTTCTTAAAATTGATGATTCTTATTTCAAGGGATGGAGTCGCGATTCCATTTCACCCTCATCAATGATATTTACCTAAATAACCTTTTAAACTTCATTAATGCATATTTATTACATTCACAAATTAAGGGAATTTTTAATAAATCCTTCTATGTACAATCCCACTTCATAGACACTTTCAAATATAGGAATGTAATTGACATGCCTTTGTTGATTCCATTTCATATACAAGGAACCAAGTCTCGAGACATGAAAAGTTGAAAATCCACCCTATGGTAAAAATAGTCTTAGTGTAGTGAAATATGAATAATTACAAGGAAGTGTATTTTGAAATGGTGAATGTATGGTTGGTAAATTTTCTATCTTGGAATGACGAGATGTCTCATACTTTGAGGAAGTGAGGCTTAATATGGTAAAGCAATGAAAATCATCTCAATGGTGAAATCAATAGGCTTTGATATTTTATATAGTTGTTGTACTTAATATGCATAGAAATATATAAATCTATGATAAAGCACTAGAAAAACTTTATATGGTGAGAAGTATTTTGTGAGTAGGGAAAAGTCCTCTACTACGAGGAAGTGAGTCTTAAAACTATAAGTGTATGGTCAATGGATTTTATGCCTTAAGATAGTGAATATTACTTCGTATAATTGATATTATAAGCTTAAAAAGTAATTTACATGTGATATTATAAGTTCTTCTATTTGCAAAACCTATAAAACCTATAGCAAAACCTATGAAAATTGTAACAAAATATGTGATATCAAAAAAGTAGTTTTTTTCAATCTTGTTATTTCAAATTTATGTGATATTAAGCAAAACTTGTAGAACTTATAGCAAATTGAAATGAGAATTATCATTTAGAGAGATAAACAAGCTTTAGGTTTAGAATTTGTATTGGGCATGAATTGTTTCTTTTTAAATAAATATAATATTTCTTTTGTTCCTTTCTTGACCCGGAAAAAATATAAGGTTATTTTTCATTTATTATTATTTAATAAATTTTATAGAGTGGGTATAAGGTATCTTGAAAAATGTGTCTTATATATCTTAGAGTATAACTTTTAAGGTAGATATATGGTATGAAAACATCACATACGTACCCTATCTTATGAAAGCACGTTCCAAAAAATTACTACCTGAAACCTACCTAATCAAGTATAATACGAGTGAGTACCCTTTATAGTAAGATTATCTGCTCTTCTGTACAAGTAAGCCTCTAAGTGGTGTAATGATAAAAATTCTCCTTATGGTAAAAATTGTTTTATCATTCGCAATGAGATATGTATAACTACGAATAAGTGAGCTTAAAATTGTAAATGTATCATCAATGAATTTTATGTCTTAGAACAATGAATACTACTTCCTATGTTGACTCTATAACACCCCCGAATTTGGAACTTTATAACCTGCTATGTGTCACTATTGGGTAGCGACATGCAAAGGCTCTCATCACCCATGCAACTTCAAACCTATTCAAGTCTACTATACATTAAAATAATTGTATCTCCAATAATATAAATGAATGACTCAAAGGTAAATCATATTAATCACTATTAATTAAGAAAATGTACATCAACCTTTAATCTAAATACCATTGTAAACTTCCATCAACATATAATAAAATGACATCTTTATTAGTTTATAAACAATATCTAAACTCTCCACTCAAACATCCCTAAATTCTACAAAAATCCTTTATATACTCCCACGTTACTCATCTTCATAATAATAATGATAATCTCCCTCATTCTCTTCTTGGTAATAGTAAACTACATTCCCATACTCATCATATTTAACGTATTTGTCGTACTCACCTGCAGCTGAAAAAGAAATAGGATGAGCGTAAGCCTAGTATGTGAATACCACGTAAACATGCGCATGTCACATTAACCATAGTACAAACACACATAAATGTAGCAAATATACATATCACAATCATTGAATTATTTATCTTTGATTTAGCCAACAAACAGCATTGGAGTACTTACAACTCTGCCACACCATATAATACTTATATATATATATATTCTTAGGTTGGGATTTGTCACTGTGACTTACATCTAACCCTAAATTTACTATAGATCATTTTGATATGGGACTTTACTAGGGATAGCATCATGTACCTATCATCACGGTGCCCCTTAGGGATTTGCCACTGCGGGCCCCTAAGCCAAGCCAAGCATCAGCAACATATGCATTTCGATTAGTTAACCTTTAAATTCCTTAAACAATACGAGTGAGTACCCTTTATAGTAAGATTATCTGCTCTTTTGTACTAGTAAGCCTCCAAGTGGTGTAACGATAAAAATTCTCCTTATGGTAAAAATTGTTTTATCATTCGCAATGAGATATGTATAACTACGAAGAAGTGAGCTTAAAATTGTAAATGTATCATCAATGAATTTTATGTCTTAGAAAAATGAATACTACTTCCTATGTTGATTCTATAACACCCCTGAATTTGGAACTTTATAACCTGCTATGTGTCACTATTGGGTAGCGACATGCAAAGGCTCTCATCACCCATGCAACTTCAAACCTGTTCAAGTTTACTATACATTAAAATAATTGTATCTCCAATAATATAAATGAATGACTCAAAGGTAAATCATATTAATCACTATTAATTAAGAAAATATACATCAACCTTTAATCTAAATACCATTGTAAACTTCCATCAACATATAATAAAATGACATCTTTATTAGTTTATAAACAATATCTAAACTCTCCACTCAAACATCCCTAAATTCTACAAAAATCCTTTATATACTCCCACGTTACTCATCTTCATAATAATAATGATAATCTCCCTCATTCTCTTCTTGGTAATAGTAAACTACATTCCCATACTCATCATATTTAACATATTTGTCGTACTCACCTGCAGTTGAAAAAGAAATAGGATGAGCGTAAGCCTAGTATGTGAATACCACGTAAACATGCGCATGTCACATTAACCATAGTACAAACACACATAAATATAGCAAATATACATATCACAACCATTGAATTATTTATCTTTGATTTGGCCAACAAACAGCATTGGAGTACTTACAACTCTGCCACACCATATAATACTTATATATATATATAATATATATATATATATATATTCTTAGGTTGGGATTTGCTACTGTGACTTACATCTAACCCTAAATTTACTATAGATCATTTTGATATGGGACTTTACTAAGGATAGCATCATGTACCTATCATCACGGTGCCCCTTAGGGATTTGCCACCGCGGGCCCCTAAGCCAAGCCAAGCATAAGCAACATACGCATTTCGATTAGTTAACCTTTAAATTCCTTAAACAAACTACACTATCAAACACAATCAACAAACAATGTAAAGACGTACCTGGAGGAGTGGTCCTACAACTAGCTTTTATGTAACTATCAAAGGTATAATAACCTATCAAGTATTAACGACTAAGTTTAGTACTACCTTATGACATAATCTAAGTTTACTAAATGGTTAATCATATCCTAGTTGCATATTTCCCATCCCCATTGTGTTATTGTCATGAATCTTGGCTTAGAATTATAGAAAAATGAAATAAAAGAAAATATGGGTATTTTAGAATAACACGGCCATGTACATAGCTATGTAGAAGAACACGGTGAGGAACACGACTGTGTAAATGGTCGTGTACCTTTCTATACACAAAGCTCTTCCAACACACTCAAGATGGTCATGTACTTGGTCGTGTATTTAAACACAAGCAAGTATACACCTATGTACCATGCCGTGTACCCTTTATAATACCAAAATCCCATCTTTAGTCAACATGTTAAAGTACTTTCCTATTTCAAAAATCCTTCTCTTCCTCTTCTCTATTTAACTTCCCAACCGTAATTTTTGTGAATCCAAATCAAATTAACTCAATTAAATTGCAAATTCTACAACATTATATAAAATATGAATACTTACTTGCTTTGATTTGCGATTAGGATCCCTAGATTGCTTGATCCCATGTTTATACTTGTTTAGTCCCTCCAAATTTTAACAACACATTACCAAAATTATTTAGACTTATGAATCTAGAATAAAAAATACATATCTTAATGATCAAAGCCCATATGTAGTGAAAGTAGGTTGATCTTATAAAATTTCGTTAAGCTACCTTGCGTGTGTTTGAGAGCATTTCGGTGTTCTTAACTACGCAAATGGAAAAAGAGGGGTCCATAGGTCAATTGGGGGTTTAAATAACCTGATCGTAAAAGACTAATTTGTCCCCATAATTAAACCTTATTACTTTTCTTGCCCTTATGTTTAAATTATTTATTTTCTATATATTTTTACACCCTCCCTCTCTTAAATAAACTTTCATCCTTGAAAGTTACCTATGTATGGAAAAAACTTTGGATACTTCCTTCACATATCTTCTTCTAGCTCCCATGTCACTTCATGTTCTTTCTAATTTGTTCATTGTACTTTGATATAGGAAATCACTCTTCTCTTCAACACTTGTTCCTTAGTGTCCACAAATCTTACAAGTCTTTCAATAGAGGATAAATCTGACTGTATATTTAAAGGTTCCAAAGCAACTATGATATGGATTTAGCACAAATTTTCTCAACATAAATACATAAAATACATTATGTACCCTTTCCAAACTTGATGGTAGAGCTAATATGTAAGTTATATTGTCAATTCTTTCCAAAATTTCAAATAGACCCACATACCTTGGGTTTACTTTTTCTTTCAGACCAAATCTAATTACTCCCTTAATTGGAGAAACCTTCAACAAAATCTTATCTCTTAGTTGGAATTCCAAAGAGTGTCGCATTTTATTTGCATAACTTTTCTAGTAACTTTAAGTCGAAAGAATTCTCTATCTTATCACCTTCACTTTTATCTACAACTTCCTATACTATTTCTAGTCCTATCATCTATCTTTCACCAACCTCCTCCTAGTATAAGGGAGATCTACAACAATACTTAACATAGGTTCTTTTTATGAATGTATATTTGAAAAGATGTCTTCTATCTAAATATATAAATCAATTCATATATACTATGCCACTATATTTTTTTACTATTATATGCACAACTATATTTTTCAAAAATATCAATAAAATGTAATAAAATAATAAAATATGAGTATCTCTTTCATCCTTAACATGTACAAATCACCACTTGGACTTAAAATGTTATAAGAGTTTCCTAAAATCGAGCCCTATCGGATTTGATCATTTTGTGCAATGTAATAAAAATACCATTTTATGATGTACATCTCTCTAGGCTGGATGGCAATTTTACAACTAACAAATTAAGACAATCAAGATTAGAAAATAGATAGATTTCTCTTAAAGAATTTCAATTTTTACATACAGATTTTATCCTATAGATTTTTATAATTTACATATATCTATATGAGAAAAAAAAAAAAGAACTGAAGATAAAATACATACATTGTGCAATGATGATTCTTTCGGCTAGGTGATCTTGATCAATTCTATGAAAGTGAACAAAGTATTGATAATTCCATTACATCTATCAGAACAAGATGATAGTTATTTATAACTTATTATAATTCTATTTTATTTCTCAATGATAACTATTATGTTATAATTTTATTCTATTTACATCTCGTACTTGGGACCCAATTATGCTTAATAGATACCAACCTAATTGGAAAGCCTTCTATATGGACCCTTAGGGGAATTATGAATTGCTAATATCGTTTTTTTTTCCTATTATTTATCCATAACAAAGTTCTAATAACTCTTGATTAGTCTATATACTGATAGTATTATTTGGTTACTTACCTAAAATATTGTTATTGGATTTAATATAATCATTTTAAATTTATTTCTTAAGAAATATTTTTAATCCTAGAGTTTTATTTGATGCCAAACATGTAATAAGAAATTTTAAACCCACGTAGTCTTTTAGATGTAATTAAAATTCAACTAATCAATTTTTAAATGTATTAATCAATAAGATTATTAATTATGTTTATACGTGTTGGTGAAAATTTTACATTTTAATAAGACATATCACTCATCCATCCAAAGCCGCCAGGAGAAAACTGTGTCCACAAATCCCCATTTGACGGTGCAATCTTACCTACCATGGAATATTGATGTGGTAGATTTCACGTGCACGGAATTTGGGGCAGTTTGCTCAAAACACGAAGTTTCTACTGAGCATCTCTCCGACCGCTAGAATTTATTTAAATATTTTATTATATTTTAATGGCAAGCTCTGCGAGGGTACTCTATATAAGTAGCATCGCCTATTCCACTTAAACACAAGTGCATGCATGCAGTGATATCATTAAATCCACTATAAGACTTTTCTTCAAAACTCTGTTGTGGTAACGATGACTCCAAAATCCACTCAAGACGGATCAATCATTCGTCAATATGCAAATTATCATCCTAGTGTTTGGGGAGATTATTTCCTTAAATATGTTTCTGCTGACCATTCTGTAAGTCTTATTTATATATTTTTATCCTCCTAAAGTATTTTTTATTCATGATAGTTTATCATCTACTTAAAGAAATCAGAATGGTATTTGCTATTTTGTATATTCTTGAATATAAGGTAAGCCAGAATAAGGGGTGGATTTGGAATGAAATAAGGGAAGATATGTGAAACATTTTATAACTAGGAATATATGATAATAAATGAGATAGGTTACGTTAGCTTCATCCTATAATTTGCAAAACAATCGCAATGTGTTGTAGTGGCATAATTTCATGCCATTTGTATCACATTTCTTACCATGGAAAACAAAGATTGTGTACTAAATTTCTTATCTTTTTTCCTCAGGATGCAGGCAACATAGCAGATGAGGAAAAATTAGCGAAGCTAGTGTTAAAGGTGAAGAAAATGTTGGTCGTTGATGAAAAGAACCTCACACAGATATTGAATGTAATCGATCAAATCCAGAGATTAGGGGTTGCATACAAATTTGAAAGTGAAATTGCAAAAGCATTGGAACAAATTCGAAAGATTTACTTTGAATATGGAGGTGGAATCATCAATAAAACCTGAGGACCTTTTCACTGTTGCACTACTATTTCGGTTGCTTCGACAACAAGGCTATAAAATTTCATGTGGTAATGATAAAACTCCTCATATTACTTCTTGAAGTACTATGTAAAAGACTTAATTGATTAGATCCCAAGTTCTTTTATTCTTTTAACTAGTATTAAGTTGATATTATCATAGGACCCTTACATATAGTGGTTCACACTAGCATGTAAGGACAAACACAAGATTGTGTCTCAACATAGGAACTTATCGAACCTTAGAGCATATAGGATTCTATATGGTTGGATAAATTTTAAGATGGTTAATTAAACATCTCAAGATAAGTCTCAATTCCAAACTTCTGTAAAACTCATCCTCACAAGATAGGATATCAAAGTATGACCATATAACTACTCCAAAGAGTGCATAGAATTTGTACAATGCATACTATAGGTTCTAGACACCTAGTGATTTTCTAATATAAGTAGGGCGCATGATCCTCAAAATTTTGATAAATAAATAAAGTAAATTTGATAAATTTAACAAAAATCCAACTAAAATGGTCCAACTTATAATCCTTTTTTTTCTTTTTTCTAGATAATCATTGAGATACTTAAAAACTATCTCACATCTTCAATTTACATCATTGTTATAGTTTATATTTGTTGTATTTTATTATTATTTTGGGTTTATTTAAAATTAATTATATTTGCATATGTGATAAGTTAGCTTTAAGAGTAATTATTATTAAATATCAAATTGAGTGTCTAATAATATTTTTATTTAAAAATAAAGTTAAAAAATCATAGATTCTATAGGAATCCTAATAATTGTAAATTGTACAGGTACATATTTAAGGTGGTTCTAAATGGATGATAGAATGGATTCTAATTCCTAAATTTTAGATCATTTACCAACATAATACATTACGGATGAGGAGTTCTTAATAAGAAATTCTATGGTTTTAGAATATAGTATAGCAAAATCATCACCTAGCTGACAAATGAATTTGTCTAGTATCTTTAACCTATGTTTTGTTTGTTCTATAGATATTTTTAACAAGTTCAAGGATGATAAGGGGGCCTTCAAGGAATTCATTATTTTTGATATCGAAGGAATGTTAAGCTTATATGAGGCTAGCCATCTTAGAATTCATGGAGAAGATATCTTAGAGCAGGCACTTTCTTTCACTACTACTCATCTTACCTCCATGAGATCACAATTAAATCCTCATATTGCAAAGCAAGTGCAACATGCCTTGGACTTAAGTTTACGACATGGATTGACAAGGCTAAGGGCGGTACAATACATGACAGCCTATGAAAGTAACACTTTTCATGAGGAAATTCTAACATTGGCAAAATTAGCTTTCAACCTTCTCCAAAAGCAACACCAAAAGGAAATCGGTGAAATCACAAGGTAGTAAATCTTACCATTGTGAAACTATTTGTGAATGTGGGAATGAAATGCAATTGATCCTAAATATTTGTAAATCTTTGTTAGGTGGTGGAAAGAATTAAACTTTGGAACAAAGTTACCATTTGCAAGAGATCGAGTTGTGGAATGTTATTTTTGGATATTGGGAATATATTTTGAGCCTGAATATTCCTTGGCAAGGAAAATGCTCACACCAGTGCTAGCTTTAACTTCAATTATTGATGACATATATGATGTGTATGGCACAACGGAAGAGCTAGAAATGTTTACTAATGCGGTTGAAAGGTTAAGTTTTTCACTTCCTTTGTGATGCACCTTTAAATGCTTAATAATTGGTATTGCGTTCCTCTAACACATTCATCTAATTATTTTGTATCAATTTGTAGGTGGAGTATTCAAAGCATGTATGACCTTCCGGAGTACATGCATTGTTGCTACAAAGCACTTTTGGATTTGTATGGTGAATTTGAAGAAACTTTATCTCAACAAGGAAGATCATATCGAACCCATTATGCAATACAAGCTGTAAGTCTTTGATATAGATTGGTCGATTGGTTTTGGTTCTAGTAGTCCTATTGTAGCAATCTAACTTGGTCTCCATCTTTGGCATGTTACAACTACATATAAGCTTGTTGAAAAATCTCTAACTTAAAATATAGTAAATATATCAATAAACGAAAACGGTCGAAGTCATTTTTTTTCTTACAAGAGGGTTTTTAGAAGAACACCTTCCTTAATACCATTTAAAAGGGGATGAAAATAACTCATAAAATCTAAAAAAAGTTGAAAAGATTTTAATAAATTTTAGAAGGGCTGGAATAGAATTTAATAAAATTTATGTAAGACCTATTTATAATAACTGCGGAATTAACATGATCAATTTAAGCTCTATAAGACATCTTGAATACAAAAGTCATAAAGAAGGTGCCATAAGATATATTGAAGAGTTCAACTATTCGTATTTACTCTCTTATTTTCTAAGATTATATTCAATTGAATGTTAACCCACTACTTTAAAAATTTCCAATATCCCTTTCATTGTCTTAATCTGGATTAGGCTTTAACCAAACACTGTTAAGGATTAAGTGTAAAAGGGTTAAACCAAGGTTAGACCATAAGAATAAAATATTTATTAACTAAGCCTTATGATTTCCTAACTTTTTTCCTTTATTCTAATTGTCTTTGTAAGAAATTTATTACTCAATTAAGGAGAATAACCAAAAATAGATGCTTGGCATGGCTTTCCAGATGAAGGATTTGGTTAGAGGTTACATGAATGAAGCCAAATTATTAGATCAAACACCCACAATGGAGGTTTACATGCCCATTGCATTATTAACCTCTGCATATGAAATGGTAGCAATTACATCTTTACTTGGAATGGGAGACATTGTAACTCAAGATGCATTTGAATGGATGTCCACAAACCCTAAAATGCTGAAAGCCTCAACAATTATAGGAAGGCTAACGGATGATATTGTCACTCGACAGGTACTGTATATTCTTGTGTTTCTTGTCTTCCTTCATTATCCTTTCATTCTATCTATTACTATGGCTATGGACTATGGCTATGGTAGAGTTGGAATACATATAAGATAAGAGATAGAGGTTACTACCATAAGATCAATAAATATTGTTTATGTTCATGAGTGAATTCTAAGGATGAGTGTAATTACATCTATAAATAAACCTAAAAGTCATGAGTTTTTTTTTTCTTTTTAATGCACATAACTAAGTCAAACCATTTTGTATAAATGGAATCCCCAAAAAAACACACAAAATCAATTGAATTTAAAGTTTGTAACAAAAGGCTTAGGATCAAAAGGAATGTTTTAAAAAGCTTACAACTACGTAGAATGCTAGAAAATGCTTGAGTACTTTAAACTATTATTTGCATCTACTAGAGCATTAATGTATAATACAAATACTCATGGGCGTGAGATAGCATAGGTGTAAATATTTTTTTTTCTTTTAATCCATGGATTATATCCTATATGTTACAAACATTTATATCTTAAATTCTTAATCAAATTATAGTTTGCCACTTGATTTTTCAACATGCAGATGATAAGTAATAGCATAATCACTTTTTAAAGTTATGTCTAGAACAAAAACATAGAAATTCATTTGATAAAATATCACGATTTTGGAAAAAAAAAAAAAAGCATGTTCACTTCTACTATTGATAATATTTATTGCCTTTCATAGCGCGAGAAAGAAAGAAAGCATGTAGGAACAGCTGTGGATTGTTTTATGAATCAATATAAGGTGACAGAAAAAGAAGCCGAAAATGAGTTACGGAAATGGGTTGCTGATGCATGGAAGGACATAAATGAAGGGTGTCTCCATCCAACTGCATTCCCCATGGCAATTCTTAACCGAATTCTCAATCAATCATGCGTAATCAGCATCGTCTACACAAATGATGATCTTTACTCCAATTCTGAAACAAAGATGAAGGATTATGTGAAGAGTCTACTAATTGAACCGATCCCAATGTGATCATGAGTCTTAGCCCGATGAAATATATTCCCTTTCCGTTTGCAAAATAAATAATACTGCATATTGTAGCTGCAATTTCTTTTGCAGAATCAATTTATATGCAATTTGGAGTTTACAAAATAAATAATATTGGCATATTGTAAATGCAATTTCATTTGCAGAATCAATATGCAATTTGACTTATGTCTTGTAATAATTATGGGATGATCGACATTTTGCATATTTATGGAACCTATGGTTTATTTGTTTCACGGAAAATGATTTTTTTTTTTTTAACATTTTCGAGGAAATACTTACCCTATCAAAAACGGAAAGTTATTTTCTGGATCAATCTCTCCAAGTCTTCTTAGTCATAGAAAGTAATTCTTATTTGATTATTATTAGAATATATCTATGAATTATATTTTAATCATGAAAAGACTTTAGTAGAGAAAAAGAAACTCAAAGTACTTATCGAATAGTGAAATCAAATTGGTTTGAGATTGATATTGCACATGACCTATGAACTCTCGTTAGTATTAAAAGATTTTTAAGATGACTTATGGATTCAATCAATAAAGTTAACCACAATCTGTGATTAAACTTATAAGAACTTAATGAATAAAGAAAGGAAATACTCTCATCATACTTGAATTGGAAGAAAACTCATCTCATTCAATTCGTAATTATTACATACGTTTACAAAACTCCAAGTCGATAATCTATTGTATAATTGTAATTGCATACATAATATGCCTATTATAAGCTCATGAAATAAATTTAAGTAGACTAGAAAACAAAAAAAGAGAAAAACTAGGATATGCATAACAATGGAAATAACAATTAAAATTAAATAACTAAAATAAAAACTAACAATTAAATAAAATAAAGATAATTTTCCTAGAAATAAACTAAAGTCAACTACATAGTCAACCAACCCCCCTCCCTTCCTTTCGGGTCCCATTCTAGTCTGCTTCTAGTTGGCATTGCATGCATAACATGTACTCCACTTGTAAAATATCATCAATAAATGTAGTCAAACTTGAAAAATATAATGTAGTCCAATTTACTCTTGACTTATTATTTTAAATCAATATTTAATTGAATAATTAAATATCTATCATATCTTTAATTTAAGATGATGGTTATATACATTCTACTTTGATGTTATTTTTTATTTTTTAGTTCATTATGTATGCATCCTTTGGGTAATTTAACTTTAAAAGTGATACTAACTTTCAATATGAACACATGATTTTGGCTACAAACAATTATAATATTTTAAATAAAAAACATAAAGAGAAAATAATTTCATGTTCTGTAAGATACATACAACGGAACATATGGATTTTGAAGAAAATAGAATCTATGGTGGCTCAAATGAACCATAGGATAAATTTCAATTTTAATTTTTTAGAACCTATAGTTATTCATCATGAATGAGCTCACTCCCTACTTCATTCATTTAAAGGAGATTTCTCAGTATTAGCTAACCATGTTAGTAAATTACTTTCCTATTTTTTTTCCTTGAATATGTACTTCCTAAATGTTGTTGTAAATAACTATAATATAGAGAAAGATTTTTTTTTTTCCCTTCATGTGTTGTCAGAGAATGATATACTATTTATAAAGGCGAGTGTTTATTTTTATTTCTATAGTTTTTTTTCCTCATATTTCTGATGTTGCTGTAGTCACCAAGCTTGTTTTAAGCAAAGTTAAGATCACCACCAAATCTACAGTAGTCGTCCGGCAAAACAGATGATAACACCACTATAAACAATTAAGAACCTCCATAAGCTTCGATGATGCCGTAATGCCATTGATTATTGCACCTTATGCATTCGAGCTAACACATAAATATCCACATACAATCATCCTCTTCCCTTTGTCCCACAAGAATTTCTCTTCTTTAGCCACACTTTTCATAGGAAAAGCACTTCCCCTACAAAAAGGATAGATAGAATGTTAAGAAATTGTTCTATAATCCTTATCTATATTAGAATTGTCTAAGAATGTCTTAGGGACAAGGTTTTTCCAAGGCCAAGGCACAAGAATATGTACTTTTTTAACTCTAAAGAACAAACTAGATGCAATAGATGCTAAAATCTAGTTGGAATTTTTGTCTTAGTAAGTGCTATTTTGAGTGAACTGATCCGCAATGCATAATCTATACCTAATTAATTAGAAAAACATAAAACCACCTACTTGACATACAGTCAGAATTTACAAGAGTAACTTATTGAATGTTGACCTTATTGTGAATTTGTTCAATAAAATTTAATTAAACATGATTGGAACCAATGATTGAAGCCTAATGTCACGCCTCGAAAGGGGGCATAGAAGTTTCCACTAAAATCATCATGGCACGTGTGCACTTGTTTCATGATAATTGTCTTACGAGCCAGAGATCATAAGACTTTAAGTAAATAATTATATTTACAACTAATCATAGTTCATATAATTAGATAATAAAATATAACTATGGATCTCGTATCCCACGGTCAACCATGATCACAGGGAATCAATATTCCCTACCAACCAGTAAAATAGGATAAATCTTAAGTTTCACGAATTCAATTTTTATTTACATAAGGGTCCTAATATTTCATTTAAACAATCTATCCTTCACAATTCTTACTTTATCGTTCTGGTCTTCCAAAAACTCTTGACACTTCACATCTTATCCCATCTCGAGATTTCGAAATCACTACCTACAAAAAGGGTTTGTGGAGGGGTGAGTACACTACGGCTTAGTGAATGGGATGGTAACACTTTCAATGCTATGTACACATAAGGAATTTCAAATTAAGTTATCAAAACATATGCCATGCATGAATAACCATATCAATGCAGCATCTCATGTGGTCTTTCGATAACCGATGTAAAGTCTAGAGTTTACTCCCCCCTTGACCTTGGGTTAGGGATTCCAAAGCCACCATTAGTGCCTAGGTCTTACTCACATCTTCATTACTCTTATCACTTATTTATACTGTGTCTTAGCCTTAATGTTTTAGGCTCAGGTGCCTCAATACATTAAGCATTACACCCTCAAGAGACAGGTCGGACTCAGAATCGTCAAGGAGCGATAATCCCCTAATCACTTAGTTCGCACTTGGCGGAACAACGATCTTCTGATCACTTTCGATGCATCCTGTAGTAGTGATGGCCTTCAATCTCATGCAATGTCTTGTGGAAATGCATGTCAACTTTTAATCGAGTCCATTTCTTTAATTAATTGATTTGGGGTGACCAAAGAATATATATATAGTCGCATCCAATTCTTATTTAAGGTAATGAAGTAACTACCAAGCATTTCAAGTCTACCATTCTAAGAACAATCAATAGGAACCCAGTGGAGTCCCATAAACAATCCACTACATTTCATTTTCACGCTTACCACAACAAGCAAAGATCATGCATTTCACATCATAAAATAAATAAGGAAGCCAGAGTAAATCAACCACTCAAGATTGATTTATGATTGTCATTCGTGACACCTCTGTGTCATTGCAGTCCTCAAGTGCTCAGTTATACACACTTCCAAGAGCCAACAAGGTCGTCTCGTATATTCCTTATAATTCCTCAATACATCTATGTATAATATATATATATATATATATATATATATCTACACACACATATATATATTATATATATATATATATATATATATATATATATATAATATGTCCGTAACATAGCTTTAACTAGAGGACTGTTTACTAGACAACTTCCCTCACTTACTTAAGAGGGCAAGAAAATAGGATTGTTAAGTTGTAAAATTAAAGTTACACTCATGATTTGTATAGTTATTTGCATGAGTATATTCTATAGATATAATAGGAAAATAATTTGCCTAAGCATATATACATATTCGGAAGTAAACTTCGATATGTATACATAATGATATTTATATAATCTATTCCAGCTATGCATACTTATTTGGTAGCTATAGAGGGAAAAGTTAGGTTTATATATTTTGGTTTAGTTTGAAGAAAACAATTTTGAATCATGGGTTAAGCCTATAGTAATAGCACTGACAATATGGTGCGAAGTGCTATCGTTAAGGTAATGATATCTAAACCCTCTATCCATTCTATCCTCTACATTCTTTAAACAGTATTCATTTGTAACCTATCTAACTACCAATTTCTTATAACTTCTTTCCTAAATGCAATTAACCCCACCATATAACTCGGACTTAACAATACTCACATTCATTTGCAACTACAACAAAGCAATTGAATTTACATACATAGCATATTAACACATAACACAACATTGTAGCATATCATTAAGTTTCCTACTCTCTTGTTTAGGGTCATCATAGTTCTAGCCGGAGTCGAGCGATTCTAGTGGGTAACCTTTTTACTTTCCTCTTGAAATTGGTGTCCTTCTGCAATGCTTCCTTAACTAAACCATAGAAGGCAACATCTCTACTTGACTTTGGTAGTTTCCTAGCACCTGACATGTGTACTCCACTCGCTATGTGTTTGATGGTAGGGCGTGAAGTCTCCTTCTTAAGAAACTTAGGGTGAATAAGATTCGAAACGTTGAACACTTCTTCAACGTGATTCCGATACAGGGTTCTAGAAGGAACAACCTTCATACGAATCATTGCTTCCAACACCCCAAGTTGCTGTGATCGACTGTCTGCTTTTCTTGTGTAGAAGTCGAGCAATAGAACGTCTTTGACCTACTAAATTCGGAATTCCTTCTTCCATATATGTAAGATACCCTTGGAAAGGACAACTAAAGGTCTTGCATTAGGGTATTTGGCCAAGAATGATCTTCCTTAACATTCTTTGAACACTCCATTGCAAAATCCATTTCATTCCAAATATTCCCCAAGCCATCATCTTGGACATTGCTCAAATCATTCCCTTTACCATCTACACCAACATAAACGCCTCTCCTTTACATGAAGTATCTTTGAACCTTTTGTTTCTAATTTGTCTCTAATATCTTTCAACGAACTACTTGTAGGACAACCCATAGGATTTAGTAGTCTTTAAAGGTTTTGTATCACTTTCTTTTTTCTCTCCTTTGTTAACATCTCCACTTATAGGGTTTCTAGTCCTTTCTATTGGTTTTCATCCTCACTCACGCTTCCATTACCATAAATACACCAACCATTCCCACACATCATGTACACACACCAACATACTCCTATCCATACACATACACGCATGCACCTACACATACATACACATAATCATACTATACACCTACTTACACGCATACACAACTGTAGTTTGCAATCTTCTTTTCTCCTCAAGTCCACATGCACACACATATACCACTAGTGCATACATACACACATACTCCACACACGTCTCACACCACCGGCACACATGTACACACATAGTCCACTTACACCTCACATCACCAATATGTACATACCCACGTACTCTACATACACCATACATCATCCGTACACTTACACACATACTGCATACACCACGCATCATCCATACACATACATACATACCGCATACACCACACACCTTCCATGCACATACACACATACCCTCACACATATTCCACGCATCACACACCTTCTATAAATGTACACACATACCCTCACACACCACACACCATCCATACACATACACACACATACCGCACACACTACACACTCGACTCCTCGTTCCCTTTTCCCCCTTCTTACGCCACTGCAACGGTCATCACGGTTGCCATTGCTGCTGTTCGTTGTTGCCGCTGTTGTTGTTGTTGCAGTTGTTGGATCATGGTTGTTGTCTTCCTCCTCCCTCATGCACATACAACTATATCACACAACTTTCTCCTCCATTACGCATTTTGTAACTACATTACAACTTAGACCAGCAACGTTCATCTCCATGCTGAGCATATCCCATAAGCATTGCGTCCCCCCATGAACTCATTTAGCTTTAACCCTTTCCCTTTTGTACTCTCAAATAGCAAAACCACTTCCATCCTTCCCACATCAATATACCCGCAAGTGATCAGTCATCCCTATATCAATCTCTTCTTCTCTAGCAACCCATCAAAAACCCTTTTCTCATCCTCTTTCCTCCTTTGCTTTCATGGTTGCTATTGTCATGGTCATTGTTTGGGTTGCTGTTGCCTCCATCATCAGGGAAGAAGATGAGACAAACACGATGCCAAAGTTGATGTCACTATCGTTGCTGTCACCGTAGAGTTGGAGTGGGAGTGAGAAGAGGGTGTAATGGAGAGAGTGACAAAGGGGAGTTGGCCCCAACGTCGAGGAGCTATGAAACAAGGAAGAGGAAGAAGGAAGGAACGCGGGGTAGGGAAGGCCGGGAAGGAAGATGTTCGGGAGAGAAAAAAAACGAAGAAGAAGAAGAAGAAGAAAGAAAAGAAAAGAAAAGGGAAGGACGATGAGGGGGGCAGGACGGGATGGCTAGGGATTGATGTTGCTGCTGCTATGCTTACTCCTGCTTGACGTTGTGATGGATGGATGGGACGGCGACAAACGTTTCTAGATTGATTTTTTTTATTACAACTATGTATATATATTGATACGAAATCGGTTTGCTCTGATACCAAACTAATACGGAATCAGTTTGCTCTAATACCAAACTGATACGAACCACGCTAACGTGTAATGAAACCTAATACCAATACGTTCGGAATTGCTACCCAAGATGCCAAACAATCAAGTGGAAACCGCGACCCGTTGCCTATAAGCGAGGCAAGAACCTTGGTATATTATGTAGATGCCACAATCGGGATGAAAGACCGATTAATAAGTCGGGATGAACGCCACGGAGGAAAATCCGATAAGTTCTAGAGTAGTTCTTTAAAGAACCAAGAGAGGAATTCCCTCAAAAGTGTTTTCAAACTTGTACGTTGTATATTCTATATTCTAGCTGTTCTAAACCCTAGGAGTTTTGTAGTAGGGTTTACAATTCGTAACAATAAAGCCCCAAAACGACATCACTTCAATAAGTTGCGTAAAAATAACAAAACAAGACATGAAGGCCGGCGGCGTGGACATGAAGGCCGGCGGCCTTGAGCCGGTGCTGAAGATATACACGATCGGCGTTGGAGATGTACACGATCGTGTACTTCTAGTCGTGTATCTTTCTGTGGAAATTCTTGACACCATATACGACCGTGTACTTCTAGTCGTGTATCTTTCTATGGAAATTCTTGACAACATACACGGCCGTGCCTTTGAACCGTGTATACGACCGTGTATGATTCTGTGTAACCTCCAAATTCCTACACGGCCGTGCCTTGTAAAGACACGCCCTCTTCACCCCGTATCCGGTATGACTTGTACAAGAGCAAGGGCATTCCCATGGTTGTTCCAATTCTTTCCAACTTCATGATTGCTCCAATCCTTTCCAGCTTCGTGGACATCCTTTATCAACCCGTTAAGTGCTTCCTTGAATCGTTTCACTCGATTTCTTGTAATTGGTCCAGGTGGCACTTCAAAAGGATCCACATTCCATCTTCTGGCTTGGCTCCCATCATGGCTCTCATCATTCCCCTCCTCTTGAAAAGGATTTGTCTTCAAATCATCGCCTGCATCAAAAGGACTCAAATCAGTAACATTAAATGTAGCACTTACTTGATACTCACCAGGTAAATCTATCTTGTATGCATTATCATTGATGCGCTTAAGAATTTGAAATGGTCCATCGCCTCTAGGAAGTAGTTTAGGTCGACACTGTACAGGAAACCTCTCTTTACACATGTGAACCCAAACCTAGTCTCCAGCTTCAAAGATAGCTTGTCGACGATCCTTGTTGGCTTGTTTCACATATTGCTTTGTTCTTCGCTCAATGTTTAGCCTTGCCTTCTCATGAATCTGTTTAACAAATTCCGCTTTCTTCTTGCCATCTAGATTAACATACTCAGAAATAGGCAAAGGTGATAAATCCAAAGGAGTTAGTGGATTAAAACCATACACAATTTCAAAAGGAGTAAACTTAGTAGCAGAATGCATTGTGCGATTATAGGCAAATTCAACATGCGGCAAACATTCTTCCCAACTTTTAATGTTCTTTTTAATGACAGCCCTCAACAAAGTAGATAAAGTTCGATTTACTACCTCAGTTTGACTATCAGTCTGTGGATGACAAGTAGTAGAAAACAATAACTTAGTTCTTAACTTAGCCCACAATGTCTTCCAGAAGTAGCTCAAGAACTTAGCATCTTTATCCGATACGATTGTTCTAGGCATACCATGTAATCTCACAACTTCCCTAAAGAACAAATGAGCAATATTGCAAGCATCATCTGTTTTCATTCTAATTTGGTGATATCCACTTTTCGGATCAATTTTGGAAAAGACACTAAACCCATGTAATTCATCTAACATGTCATCTAAGCGAGGAATGGGATGACGATACTTTACCGTGATGTTGTTGATAGCGCGGCAGTCAACACACATTCTCCATGACCCATCCTTCTTAGGCACCAAAATCACAGGCACTGCACATGGACTCATGCTTTCTCTCACGTACCCCTTCTCCATTAATTCATTGACTTGCCTTTGGAGTTCCTTTGTCTCCTCTGGATTGCTCCTATAAGTCGGTTTGTTTGGAATTGATGCTCCGGGTACTAGGTCAATCTAGTGCTCAATACTACGAATATGTGGTAATCCCTTTGGAATCTTCTCAGGGAAGACATCTTCAAAGTCCTGCACAATAGACACAACCACACTAGGCAAAGAGTTAAATAGTTCGTTAGCATTCAAACAAGTTTCCTTAAAAACCAGCGACAACATAGGTTGCTTCATCACTAACGCTCTCCTCACTACACTCACTCTTGCCACGCAACTCTCCTTTTGCAAGGCTGCACTCTCCTTTTCACTCACCACAAAGTTGATCCCCCTTTAACTTGGTCTCTCACACTCTTTCCAGCCTTCCTCTCTTTTTCCTTTTGATATCGACTTTTGTGTTCCTTTTCTTTCTCGCTGTCTTTTGCTCTCTCACTCTCCCTCTGTTTTTCACTCACCTTATATTTTGCAAAAGACTGTTGTAGCTGCAACCGATCCTCATACACCTGTTTAGGTGTTAAAGGTTTAAGATTAAAGCTTTTCCCTTGGTGAACAAGTGTATACTTATTAGAAAAGCCATCATGAACAACCTTCTTATCAAATTGCCATGGCCTCCCTAACAACACATGACACACTTGCATTGGCACTACATTGCATAACACCTCATCCTCTTACCTACCAATGCGAAAAGCAATAAAGGCTTGCTTACTCACCTTAGTCTCGCCACTATCATTCAACCACTGCAATTTATATGGACTAGGGTGTTTAGTAGTCTTGAGTTCCAGCTTCTTGACAATAAAATTACTCACCACATTAGTGCAACCTCCATCAATGATCAAACTGCAAATATGATCACCTAGATAACATCTAGTTTGAAAGATATTCTCTCTTTGCACCTCCTCTTCTTCATTCACCTGCACATTCAAAGCTCTCTTCACTACCGCCACTAACTTCCCTACTGTAGGCTCCTCATCATCACTAGCATCCTCTAATGGAGGCATATCATCCTCTTCACTATGCCCTTTAGTCTCATACTCACCATCATCACACAGAATCATAACACGCCTATTCGGACATTGACTAGCAATATGGCCTCTACCTTGGCATTTAAAACATCTAATGTCACGATTTCTAGGAGTAGAAGAGTCAGGTTTACCTTGATCACCAGGAGTAGAACCCGCTTGCCTCTGCTCTCCTTTTGGTTTGGTGGGTAAAGGCTTTTCTTCCTTCTTCCATTGGTTAGTCTTCCAAGTGGATGAACCGGTACCCTGTTGAAATCGTGCAGTACTATTACCTTTCCTCCTGTGTTAGTTCTTAACCTTTATAGCCATATAAACCATATCTTCCAATTCTACATAATGCTGCAATTCCACGACATTTTGAATTTCTCTATTCAATCCAACAAGAAACCTAGCCATGGTAGCCTCTCTATCTTCCTCTACGTTCACCCTAATCATAGTAACTTCCATCTCCTTAAAATACTCATCCACACTTCGGCTTCCCTACCTAAGAGTTTGCAATTTGTTGTGTAATTCACGATAGTAATACGCAGGCACAAACCGCTTCTTCATCACCCTCTTCATCTCTTCCCACGACTCAATAGGTGGTTTGCCATTCCTTCTTCGATTCAACATTAGTTGATCCCACCACACTATGGCATAATCCGAAAATTCAATGGCAGCAAGTTTCACTTTCTTTCTCCCACTATAGTTGTGACAATCAAACACGATCTTACCTTCTTCTCCCACTCTAAGTACGCCTCGGGATCATTCTTCCCTTGGAAAGGAGGAATCTTCATCTTTATACTACTCAGTTGATTATCCTCTCTATTCCTATCTCCTCTATCTTCCCAATCCCTAGTTCCTCTATTCCTACCACTATAACCTCTATAACTCCTGACAGAAGGTTCATCAAATTCATCATCCGACATTTCATCTCCACCCCTTTGTACTCTCCTAGAACAACTCTCCCTCTTATGCCCTTGGAAGACGTTTTTAGATTGCTCTAGTCTTTGTTCCACCGTCTCATGAATTTGTTTCATTCCCTCCTGAAACATCCTCTTCATCTCACCCCTCAACGCCTCAATCACTAACCTAGCATCAAACCTTCCCCTCTCACTTTTAGGAGAATGATGCCTCGACATAGTTCCTGCAGAAAAAGGTTAGCACGAACACAAATATATATAATTAAGCCTCACGATACACTCCCTTACGTGTTTTGCTCAAAGGATGATATCGCACAGTCACTCGTATATTCTCACAAGCAATGATGATATCAACTCACCAATTCCTCTTCTCAATTCTCTTGGAACTAACCCAAACTACACCAATTCCCTTCCGTAGAATTCAACTCTAGGGCTCGAAATTTTCCTCTTTTTCTTTCAGATTTTTTCTTTTTGGTCGTGATTCTTCCTTTTTTTTTTTTTGTAACAAAATTGAATAGTAGGTACTACACTTTCAATAGACAATTAACACTATGAAATTGAATATGAACAATTGATATGAACGATTGGAGTTAGGGTTTTGATGTTACCTTCTTCAAACCGAACTGATGGTTTAACAAACCTAGGCTCTGATACCAAACTAATACGAAATCGGTTTGCTCTGATACCAAACTGATACGAAATCGGTTTGCTCTAATACCAAACTGATACGAACCACGCTAACGTGTGACAAAACCCAATACCAATACGTTCGGAATTGCTACCCAAGATGCCAAACAATCGAGTGGAAACCACGACCCGTTGCCTATAAGCGAGGCAAGAACCTTGGTATATTCTGTAGACGCCACAATCGTGGAGGCCGGCAGCGTGGGAATGAAGGTCGGCGGCCTTGGAGCCAGCATTGGAAAAGTACACGATCAGCGTTGGAGATGTACATGACCGTGTACTTCTAGTCGTGTATCTTTCTGTGGAAATTCTTGACAACATACATGGCCGTGCCTTTGAACCGTGTATACGACCGTGTATGATTCTGTCTAACCTCCAAACTCCTACACGGCCGTGCCTTGTAAAGACACGCCCTCTTCATCCCGTATCCGGTATGACTTGTACAAGAGCAAGGGCATTCCCATGGTTGTTCCAATCCTTTCCAACTTCATGATTGCTCCAATCCTTTCCGGCTTTGTGGACATCCTTTATCAACCCGTTAAGTGCTTTCTTGAATCGTTTCGCTCGATTTCTTGTGATTGGTCCAGGTGGCACTTCAAGAGGATCCACATTCCATCTTTTGGCTTGGCTCCCATCATGGCTCTCATCATATTATATATATATTATATTTTATATTATAATGTCCCTATTTTAATATTTTGCTCACGTATGAGGATATCTTTAAATTTTGCATTTTTAGTGTTTTATTGTGAAAGCTTACGTCTAAGCTAATCTAATTATCTTGGGCATAAATATTTACTTTAAATTTTCATTTAAAATTCCTAGATTTACAATTTCAATTAATTTCATTATTTAGCCCAATATTGTTTGAAGTTTGTGTTTTGGAGAATTTATTCTTTTAATTTAATTTACTTGAACTAAAGTTAAGACATACGATTATTTTTATTTATCCATTTATATATCTATATTAGGATATTTTTCAATTACTTTGCTTCTTAAATTTATTCAGTAATATATTTCATACAATTCAATTTGTTACGTTCGTTATCTCCTTTTCTTTGTAAAGGTTGTTCTTTCTGATTATTTCATTTTTAAAACCTATTATTATCGCAATTTATTAAGATAATATTTATGTGTCGCAATATTTGAATTTTTTTGTCATACATTTCTCAAAGTTTTTAATATAGTGAGATTGTCATTCTTGCTATCCCGACCTAGAAGTATTTATTATTCTACTTATTTTCTTTAATTTTCATATAGTTTTTCAAAATTTTTTTGGACTTTACACCTAATCTCATTAACTAATTGATTATAGAAAAACCTTCCTAGATAAAGAAAAATCTAATTCACTTTTGAAACCTTTTTTACTATTATGTTTCATTCATCACTAAATAGAAATTTACTTCATTAAATATCATACCCTTCTTGTTCTAATCGAACATATTAGCCAAAACTAAAGCCTGAAATCTAAAGAGCAGTAAAAGAAGTAGATATTGCATTGGAGAAAGGCAAAATGATACTCACCACCTATAAGCCTTCTAAAAGAAAGGTTGAGGTATGTCTAGCTTAGTGCTATGAAATTCCTACAACATTTCTTTTACTACTTTCTTCAATAGTTCATCCAATGGCTTCTTGATTCCAGCTTGAGCAATTATTGCCCCTGCATAGTCCATAGTGGAATGCAGCACCCATCTCTCACTAAGGAATACGAACATAATTGGTAAGTCAAAATCCTTAACAATTTGATATGTTTTTTTGGACAAATTGCAAATATACTCCTTAAACTATCATTGGTGGATATAAAATCTTAAATCCCCAAAACGTGACTTCATCTCCCTTAAATTTTGAAGAATATATACTTATCTGTCCAATCATTTTAATACAAGTTTTGGGTGCTTTACTAATGGTTTGAAAGGTTAATGCATATTTTTGAAAGTTATGAAGAAGTAAAGACACCTTTTGAAAGTTTAAGGTTTGTTACCTATAACAAATAATTTAGGGGTGTATTTGCATTTGTCCTTTTTTTTTTTTTTTGGCAAGGACGAGAAAGAAACCTATTGGTTGAATGCCATAGCTTAAAGCTATCACAATGAGCTCAGCTTAATATTTTTTAATTCATGAAGGTGAGACCCTTGACAGGTATTTGCAATAAACCTCATTAGGGGACAAGGGTAACCCATTTACACCTTATAGTGACTATGTGTGAAGCTAAACCAAATTTATAAAGACAGCAAAATACTATTAAGATTGGCACACAATAATGAAGTAAAGTTTTTTAAAAAGAGAGAAATCAAAACACGAGATTTTATCTTGGTTCACCTTTAAACTAGGGCTACATTTAGTAGAGGATTCCACTATCATTAGCACCTTACATCTTTTGTTACATTTTTTTATAATTACAAGCGAAAAAAGAGAATATATAGTAACAGTTATTCATGAGCACAAGCCCAAACTGCTAATGAAAAAATATGGGCTTAAATCTTAAAAGTCCTTTGGTGTATAGGGAGCATTGCTCCCCTTATGATGAGGACATCGTAGCTGACACGGGTTGATATGGGCATGTTAATTACAAGTACGGTCGTGTATGATGTCAGGGAGCTTCCAAAAACACACACGGTTGCATGCACGGCTAGAAGGCATGGCCGTGTGTTATATTAGGATGATTCCTAGAAACATACACGGCCAGGAGACACGACCGTGTATTCTGTCAAGATCTCACCTAGAAACATGCACGGTCTCTATACATGGCCAGGGGACACGACCGTATATTATGTTGAAATATTCCCAGAAGCTTACACGGCCCGAATGCATGGCTGTGTACATGCCAGACGACGGACGTTTATATTTATATTTATTTCTACGTGTACATATTTATTTCCTTTTTTACATGTTTACCTAAGGGGTATAAATATATATTAGGTCATTTTAGGGTTGGGCATTATTCAATATTCAATACACACTTTTTAGAGACGAGTTTCTCTGTGTTTTTCAATTGTGCGCAATTGAAATTTATCAAAGAATAAACTTTGATTCCTCTTTGTTTATTCTATAGTTCCAATTCTAGAATTGGTCTCGGGTTTACGCTTTCCTCGCTGCGTCACCTTAAGACCCTTGCCGAGGTGGCTCCCTCAGACCCACGTGCTTTCCTGTCGTAGGAAAGTATGAGTCACACCCCAACAAATATTACAGGTAAAAACATTCCAAATGGAAGCAAACATATGCATGACAACAAGAACAATTGTAGCATATCATTATCCTACAGCTAATTTCATATATAATACTTGCCGAAGATAATGGCTTCGCAAATGCTAGCATGAGAGAAAATTGAGGGCTGATAGGTATCTTGTACTCTCGACAGGCCTAGTGTCAAATTTACAACCGTACAAAGTAGAGGCAAGCGAATTTTTGTACAACAACATTTTGTGTAAATGGCATCACCACCACTGCAATGTACTACTGTTATAGCCAATAGATTGTCATGGCTATTCCACTAAAGAAGTCAAGGCTTGTTACAGAAGATGCTAAGAATAATATGTAATGTGTGCAAGGGCATTTCATACAATTTGGCTTTCTTGGTATATAGATAAGTGTATGAGACATCTTCGTTACTGCATCAGTAGAGGTAGATCAAATCATTTAAAAAGAGCATCTATTCTAGTCAGCAAAATATAACAGTTCAGTATTTCAGATGTATTAGCACATATAGCCAAAAGCTAAAAGGTCGTCAGAACAGCTGATTCTATTTGAATGACTAATAGATGTTTAGTGACTTATAATTCAAGGTAAGATTATCTACTAGAAGCCAAATGCCTTTCTAAACATTTGTGGTAATACAACAAGCAGTTTTTTTACAAGCTTCTAATGATACACACAAGGGCTCTTAAGCACCTTTAATAACTAGCTTTATCAATCTGTTTGACAACAACTATGCTTGCAATGATACCATAAGGACATCTCCTAAGAATACCGCATTAAAAAAGGAATCTTTTCTCTTCCCAACCATTTTGGATTAAGGTGTGAAAACACCTTTCTTTCTATGATAATAGTGTGTTCCGAGATGTAAAGTGGGAGAGATGGGATTTCAAAATTTGAGAACTGATTTAGCAAGAAATGTGGCATGTGATATCGAGTAACTACTAACCATAGTCTTGACTCAGTCAACTTAAAAGACAAGATGGCAACTCTCACTATAAGCGCCTAGAAGTACTAGCCCTATCGAACTGTCACTGTCATAAAAAACAGGAGAATTGGAATCACAATACCTAAAGGTGGAAGCCGTCCAGTTACACTTGTAAACCTAGAGGAAACCATATTTTTATTTGATGCAATGACACCCTCAAAGTGCCCAAGATTTTGTCCGTCCTATCCCATCGGCCTCCATAACTGCTCCTTTTCTAAATAGTCAAGCCTCCTAATCCTTAGCCTGAACCTGCTTTCCACGCCTTCACAAAGTAGAGGTAAACCTAAGCAATTTTAAAATCCATATCAATTTGAAGACAGTAATTTGACTAAAGAAGAAAGTATTGGAAATATACCAGGCTCTTGAAATAGTAACCTACAAATGGAATTCATACCAGGCACACCCACGTATCTTTTATTTTCTTCTTCCTGACAAATTTCATTCCAAGACCGGTATATGCATGAAAAATGATTCCACCGTTGTATGTAAACTAAATACTAATTCACACTTAACATGAGTTTGCACTATCTTTATATGATATAGTTATTAAAAAGTATTGATTTTCTATGTAAACTTGTAGAATGTATTTGTAGAAGAAGACAGGAACTGAAAATGACAAAAATGAAATTGAATTGGATTGCTCACTTGTGTATAGATATTTATAGTAAAGTTTAACTAACTAACTAACTCTATTTATTAACCAACTTCTACTACCTAACTAATTGATAATTAAAGCTGTACAATAAGCAGTATAATAAGCTTCACAACCCCCCACCTCCCCTTCCTACCCTTCAAGGTGGAGCCGCACAAAGGCCCAGTTGGAACATAGTAGAAGAAAGTTGAGGTGTAGGAACAACTTTGGTGAGAAAATTTGCTAACTGTTTGTGAGTAAGAACAAAAAACGAACAAAGAAAACCTTTAGCTACTTGATGACGAGTAAAATGATAATCAATGGCAATATGCTTGGTACGAGAATGATAACATGGATGATCAACAAGTAAGACAACCGAGAGATTATCACAAAATAGAGTAATTGGAAATTTGATAGGAACTCGCAAATCAATCAATATGTAAGATACCCAAAGTAACTCCTTGGTGGCAGAAGACATGTTACGATACTTTGCTTCAGTGGAAGACATGGAAGGATCATCTAGAGGAGCTCCTGCATTAGAAATTAAGTTCAAATCGGATGGATTTAACTGCTATCAAGCCAGCATAAAAAAGTATATCAGTAATAAACTTCCGTTGTTGCAAATAAATCCCGTGAGAAGTGCTGCAAATTTCAAGTCCTAAAAAGAAGTGTGCAAGATCCAAGTCCTTAATATAAAAGTCTAATGAAGAAGTAGCTTCAAACGAGCTATAGAAGAGGAATTAATGCTAGTGATCAACATGTCATCCACATATAGGAGAACAACAAGAAAACCTACTATATCATCACCAGTGAATAAAGAAAAATCTTTTTGAGACTGTGTAAAGCCTTGTTGAACCAAGAAATTACTAATTTCATAATTCCATTGTCTAAAAGCCTGTTTTAACCCATATAGTGACTTTACTAATCGACGCACTTCACCCTTTTGTGCTTCAGTGTATCCTGGTGGTGGTTCCATATATATTTCCTCATCCAAATGTCTATAAAGAAAAGCATTGTTGATGTCTACTTGATGGATAGGCCATTGATATATTGCAACAATGGCTAAAAGAATTCTCATTGTCCTTAAACGAGCAATAGGAGAAAAGGTGTGATGATAATCCTCCCCTTCAACTTGAGTATATCCCTTACCAATTAGACGAGCCTTGTATCTTTCTATAGGCCCATCAGGTTTATACTTGATCTTATAAACCCATTTACATTTTATTGCCTTTTTACCATCGGGCAAAGTCACCAAGTCCCAAGCATCATTTTGTTCAAGAGCTTGAAGCTCATTTTGCATAGCATCAAGCCATATTTTATCTTAGGCTACTTGAGAATAAGAAGAAGGTTCCTTGGATGTCAAAACATTAGCTAATGATGACATATAACTAAGTAGATAAGGTTAAAAAGATAGGGAAGTAAACAAGGGATTATTTGGTACATTGATTAGTGGACAAAATAGGTTGAATCGAATAAAATGAGGCAAGTAAAACGAGATTAATGGAATGAACATAATCCTGTAGCTACTATGGTGTATGTTTAACTCTTGTAGATCGTTTAGGAACATGATTAGAATAAAAAAAAAAGATGAGGAAGTAAAAGGAGAACAAGTAGAAGATGTATAAAAAGAATTAGGAGTGTCAAGGAAAAAGTGAGGAAAGGAAGAAGAATTAGACTGCGATAAAGAAGTGGTTTCATTAGAATTTTTAAAAGGAAAATTGTCTTCAAAGAAAACAACATCCCTATTGACAAAGGTTTGTTTAGAATTTAAATCATAGACTATAAGCTTTTTGACTTGAGACATATCCAAGAAAGATGCATCTAAGGTCTCTAGGATAAAACTTATCCTTATGAGAATGGACATCAGCTGCATAACATTAGCAGCCCATGACATGAAGATGTTCATAAGATGAAGGATGACCAAAAAGTATTTCAAATGTTCTCTAAGAGAGCTTAGACATGGGCATTTGGTTTATCAAATAAGTTGCTGTTGGAACACAATCTCCCCAGAATTCTTTAGGCAATTCGGCATGCAAACATAAAGCTCTAAATGTATCTAGCAAGTGCCTATGTTTACGTTCAACCTTGCCATTTTGCTAAGGAGTATAAGGAACTATTCTTTAGTGAATTATGCCATGCTAGCAAAGCAAATGTTGGAAAGAAATAGACAAGAACTCTGCACCGTTATTCATGTGAATTATCTTGGGTGTAATTATAAAATTGTTATAAACATACAAGACAAAGGATTAAAAAATATCAAAGGTTTGTGACTTAATTTTCAACAAATATGTCCAAGTTGCTTGAGAAGAATCATCAACTATTGTGAGAAAATAATGCTCCCCCGTATAGGAAGAAACATGATAAGGTCCCCACAAGTCAAGATGTATCAACTCAAAAGGAAAATGTAAAGTAGTTTCACTTCTCATAAAGGGTAGTCTATGACATTTAGCCACCTGACGAGTATCACAGAAAAGAGATTTCAAGTCAAATTGTTTGCAACATGCTAAATGCTTTAGTTTAGACTTGGATGAATGTCCAAGTCTTTTATGTATGAGTTTCAAATTACATGAAGAATTAACAGTGGAAGAACAATAAGATAAACTGCTGCTAGACCGATGATCTACATTTAATAGGGAAACATTACTACTAGTAGCTTGAGATTGTAAAATGTACAATCCATGTTGGACAGTAGCTTTAGCAAGATGTGATTTAGTTTTCTGGTCTTGAAAATAACATGGTAATTTGTCAAACACAACATAGATTGAATGATCTATCAACAATCTATGAATTGATAACAAATTATGTTTGAAACTAGGTACAAGAAAGACATTTCGGAGAACAATATTTGGAGTAATAAGAACATAACCTACTATATGAACTTGTTTCTTAGCTCCATCTGGTAAGCTTATGTGAGTAGGTTGTGAAAGGATGTGTTTATTGTAAAACTGGTCTTCAAAGGGCATTATGTGATCACTAGCCCCTATATAAACTATCTAAGAATTTTTCTTTTTATTCTCAATAGCTAGATGATTTATAGTTTGAGAGGTACATGCAAAATGAGTTGAAGCTACCATCGAGGAATTCGACTCTCTAAGAACATCTACTCTTCTATGCTGCATCATTTTCATAACTTCTTGGCACATACTTTGGATAACATTTGGATCAAACCTTTGAGTACTTAAAACTTCTGTCACATGATCAAATGGAGTATGATGGGAATCTACCCTACAGTCCCAATAGTAGGGGAACCTGATTTGGATGTATGATCCAAGACATCTACATATGTTCACTTTTTATCTAATAATGTTTGGTTTTGCATTATAGCAGGTACATTGATCGGTTTTACAGGATGGCCAAATAACATGTACTAATGATCAACTTGCGGGACATTTTTAGAGTCACATCTAATGGCCCATAAATTGCTTAATTGACTTGAAGACCTTCTTTTGCACTTGTAATTGTCATTATTGAATAAGCCAATTTTTGTTTATTTTGGTACTTATACTTTGATTTTAGAACCGGCTACTTAGTGGCATATGTGTAATTTTTTGAACATTTTTACCCTAATTGGAGCAAGTATAAATACTTGCTAACTAGGGTTTGTAGGGAGCTTTTGACATTTTGAACAAAATACACACTTGTTACCGTGAGGAATTCCCTTGCTAGCAATTGATCTCTTATTAATTTCATTTGTGAAATTGTGGCGAGAATCAACTAGAGTGATTGTGAGTAATATCAATCATCACTTATTGTTTTTACAAATTGTGTTTAGTGAGTAGTATCTAAGTGCAATTTATTGGTTCCTTATCCATATACACGTGAATTTAGGGTTCTTATTTTTAGATTTGAAACATTGCAATTTGAGTGGAATCTTAGTTCATTTCCTTTATTATCCATTGGTATTCATATAATTGTATGTTCCATATATCCATTTGGCTTCAATTTTTGTGAATTAGGGACATTTTGTGAAGTTGTTGATCAAGCCAATTGTTGGTTGTAATTGTTGTTTACGCCATTTGTATTGGTATTCATGTGCTTGAATTTTTAAGCAAATCATATTGTGGTATCATAGCATTGGTTTTTGAGAAGGGAATTTCGTGACCTTCGATTGAAATTAGGGTTCTTGAATTTTACTTCTTGATCCAAATTGTTGAGGTGGAATTGAAGTACTTAATTTTGATTTTATTGTGTTATACTTGTTGATTGTTGAAGTAGAAGTGGAGATCTTGTAGTAATCCCTTTGTTCTTGAACTTGCCGTGAAGAGAAGGGAAATAGAAGAGCATTTCTTGGTGATTATTTGGAAAAGTGAAAATTTGAAACAAGAAGAGTGAATTGTGTGTTGTAATTTCGGAAATTGCATTGTCATTTGTAAATTCCGGATTTGAATTTGCATGGAGCATAGGAAATCATTTGAATTCAAGCACATCCATTAAGTTTGAAAGAGTTATTGAGTGGTATTGATTGCATTCTATTTGAAATTGAAATTGATTCTTACCATTTGTGGAGAATGTTGCATTAAGGGTGTAATATTTTGAATTATTGCAGTGATTGTGTTGTTGATGTGTGGTGGTGTAAGTGTGTATTAAGTTAAAGGGATTACAACATGTGGTATTGTGTGTGTTGAGGTGAGGAAGTGCCACATTTGAAGTGTTGTTGTTGTTTGAAGTGAGTGCATCGTGTTTGTGTTGTGTGTGTGGCAGTGTGAGTGTTTAGTGGAGAGTGTTATGAATTGTTGTGGAGTTATGTGTAAGGGGGGTGCTACACGTAGAGTATAGGATTGTGTGTGTGCCATAACTAGAAAAGGGAAATTTAGTAGTAAAGTTTGAATTTCAAAACAAGCATTTAAGTGTAAAAGTTATTAAGTATTGATACTTAAACACTTGCTTAGTTGAATTTAATAAGTTACTAATTGGAAATGTTTAATTATTGCTTCAACTTATTGTTGCTATAATTGAAGTGTAGGGAAGAGCGTGTTGCTTTGGTTGCTTGTTGCACCATGAGTGTACAAGTGTATGTGTGTTGATGTAGTGTGTGAGGTTAAATAGAGTTGTGTTTATTTTATAGGTGATTTGATTGTTGTGGCGGGTGAAGTGTTATGTAGTGAAGGGAGTGTGCTGCAATTGTTTTAGATTATATTTGTACTTCAACAAATCACATCTACAAAAACATGTCAAATGACATTGTGAATGGGGGTATTAGCAATGAGGCCAATAGCCAAGTTGGTGGAGGACAGGGTCATCATACTACAGGTAGGAGAACTTTAAAGGAACAGCTTCAGGACCTCACCACCATTGTTGCTACACTAGCAACAAGGATTGACAGGATGAAATGCCATAACCACCAGTGGCGAATCCTCAAGCACCACCACCTAGAGTAGCTCCTCAAAAAGTTTAAAGAGAGGGAGCAGTAGGAGGAGGAAACATGGGAAGGAGAGTGGAAGGAGATCGATCATACCTTTAGGGAGGAGAGGGATGATAATTTTAAGGTCAATCCTTACCTAAACAGGGATTTCAGGCCACCTAGGGGTTTAGAATATGTGAAGCTGCAGATGTCTTCATTTGATGGTAGGGGTTCAGTAGATGACTATTTGGACTGGGAGGATAAGGTTACTGGCCTTTTTGATTATTATGAGATAGATGATAACACTAGAGTTCGTCTTGCTGTTGTTGAGTTCATAGGGTATGCCGCTTTATGGTGGAAAAATTTGGTGGTCAGTAGGCGAAGAGATAGAGAGGCTGAAATTCACACCTAGAGAGACATGAAAAGGGTTTTGAGGAAAAGGTTTATTCCTAAGCATTATAGGTAGGAACTATTTATGTGTCTACAGACTTTGAGATAGGGAGGCAAAACAGTTGATGACTATATCTAGGATTTTGAAACTTTGATGATCAAATGTGGGTCAGTAGAGCCTCCTAAGCAAACCCTAACACGTTTTGTGTTTGGGTTGAAGTATGAGATAGCCTGTGTTGTGGAGCTTCAGAGGTATACTACACTTGATGAGGCTATATAGTTAGCCTTGAAAGTGGAAAGACAGAGGTGATTCAATCCATTTCAGGTTACTAGTAACAAGCCCAGTACTACTACTAAGCCCATAGGGGCTGATGGTCAGTTAGGTGGACCAAAGGGAGTAGGTGAGCATGTCAAGGTAGTAGACTGAGTTACCCCTAGCATAGATAAAGAGAAAATTATTTCTAAGAAGGGCAAAGAGGTAGTTGGATTTGATGTTAGGCAAACAGTACCGGGGTCGACTAGTGGAAAGATCGCCAAATTAAATACTTCAAATGCATGGGATTTGGACATATAGTTGTACAGTGTCCTAATAAGAGAGTAATGACAGTCATGGAGGGCACCGAAGAAGAAGATGAAGAAGAAGCTGTCGAGCCTATAGATTTGTCCATGGCTTCGCAAGAGTACTATGATGATCAGAATGTTGAGACACATGAGGATAAAAAGGGTAAACATTTCTAACTTATTAATGTGTTGCACTGGGTTTTGACTTTATCTCTAGATGCTGGGGACGTACAGCGGGTGAACCTATTCTATGCACCTTGCTGGATTTAAGGTAACCTTTGTGTGCTATTCATTGATGGTGGTAGTTGCACTAATCTCATATCTACTACATTAGTAGATAAATTACAACTAGCCACTAGCCTGCATCTTAGCCCTTACAAATTGCATTGGTTGGATGACCGAGGTAGTTTGCATGTTACACAGAGGGCAAAGGTGCCAGTTTGTGTAGGAGAAAAATACAGTGATGAGATTATCTATGATGTGCTTCCTATGTACACCTTTTACTTATTGTTGGGTAGACTCTGGATGTTTGATAGAAAAGTGTTACATGACGGGTTTAGAAACACTTACATGTTTCGAAAGGATGGTACACAGATAGTCTTGATGCCTATGACTCCATTTGAGGTGTGCTCTTTCCAAGAAAAAATTAGAAATACCTTTGGTTCTTCTAAAAGTCAGGCAAACAAAGACATTGGGTTTTAGTCCAAGAGATTACCCCTTAGATTTGAGGACAAATCTTTCAATGGCTTGAGGAGATAATGGGAATCTACCTTGTGGTCCCAGTAGTAGGGGAACCTGACTTAGATGTATGATCCAAGACATCTACATATGTTCACTTTTTATCTAATAATGTTTGGTTTTGCACTAGAGCAAGTACATTGATCGGTTTTACGGGATGGCTAAATAATATGTACTAATAATAAACTTGCGGGACATTTTTAGAGTCACATCCAACGACCTATAAATTGCTCAATTGACTTGAAGAACTGGCCACTTGAAGACCATCTTTTGCACTTGTAATTGTCATTATTGAACCGACCAATTTTTGTTTATTTTGGTACTTGTACTTTAACTTTAGAATCAACCACTTAGTGGCATATGTGTAATTTTTTGAACATTTTTACCCTAATTGGAGCAAGTATAAATACTTGTTAACTAGGGTTTATAGAAAGCTTTTGACATTTTGAACAAAATACACACTTGTTGCCATGAGGAATTCCTTCACTAGCAATTGATCTCTTATCAATTTCATTTGTGAAATTGTGGCGAGAACCAACTAAAGTGATTGTGAGTAATATCAATCATCTCTTGTTGTTTTTGCAAATTATGTTTAGTGAGTAGTATCTAAGTGCAATTTATTGGTTCCTTATCCATATACACATGAATTTAGGGTTCTTATTTTTAGATTTGAAACATTTCAATTTGAGTGGTGTAAACACCCCATTTTTGCCCCTAATAATCAATAATAATCAATTTTCAATTTTCCTCATTTTTTTTACATTTTTTTCTAATTTAGCAACAATAGGAAAAACATTCAAAAAAAATAAAATAAATAGGAAAAATACATCAATTTTGGAAAATAATTGTAGAAATAGCAATAAAAGGGATTAAATAATTTTTACAAATTTTTGGAATTTCAAAAAATAAAAAAATAATAAAAAATCGCATTGCAGATATGCAAATTGCGAAAAAAAAAAAAAAACAAGTAAGTGGGCTAGCCCAATTGGTTCGGACTATGGCCTCATGCGCACAGGGAGAGGGCTTGGTCATAGGTTTGAAATGCAGGGGAGGCAGATTTCGCGTATTGCAATGTTTTTCCTCATCAGGGACACGCGTCAACAGCTAAATGGCTGGCACGAACACATGTGTCGAGCGCGTGACTTTCTTCTTCCTTCATCCGAGATTGTCACCGGCGGGGAAAAAATCGCATTTTGGCTATTTTGATTCGATTTTTTTGCACAAATCCAACATATCGTTAACTAAAATAGGATAAACATCATCCAATTGGAATCAAATCGCAATAAATTGGAGGATTTGCACAAATCGGAGGAGGGTTTTAACCGCAAATCCGATTCGTCTCAATCGGAGGAAATCCGAGCTTATCCAACTCGATTCCTTGCGGCTATAAATAGAGGAGGAAGGGAGGAAGCAGGAGCACAGATCAGAAGTGAGAAAAAGAGAGAAAAGGAGAGAAATCGAAGCTTCGTCGGATTTTTTCAAGCCGCGACCGCCGATCAAGCCTCGAACCACCACCACCAGGAGGTATTTTTAGAGAAATCTACCACCACGATTGAGTTCCCCACCCCCGAAAACCTAGGAAATGACACGTCAACCTCTTCGAAAGGTTGCCGAAATGCCGTCAACGAGCACCCCCAGCCGCCGTAATCAATCGACCCGACCCGCTTCGACCCGACCGACCTGGACCTAGGTAAGTCGGTTTTTCCATTTTTTTTTTGTATTTTTTATTTATTTAGTTATTTTATTTATTTTCTCGAATTTATTTATTTATTTATCTATTTGTTATTTATAATTAAAAAAATAGGAAAATATTAGAATTTAAATATTTTTTTAAGGATTTAATTTAGGGCGAATAATAGAAAATAATAATAAAAAATAATAAAATAAAATAATAATAAAAAATTATAAAATATAAAATAATAAAAAATGATAAAGATATATTAGAAAAAATGGTAAAATTTAGATTTTTAGTTTAGGGTAGATAAATAATATAAGCGAAAACCTTTTAATAGAAATTAGTAAAAGTTAATAAAAAATTAATAAGAATTAGAAATATTAATAAAAATTTATAATAATAGAGGTAAGTTGAAAAAATAGGGAAATAAATTTTATCACTTAGAATTTTTTTTTATAATAATAAATCCAAAATTGGTTTTTTCCTTGAAATCATTATTAAAAAAAAATCAAATAATAAAGCTTAGGCTTAGATTTTTTCAGCAAAAAAAAATACTAAAATGATAAAAATGTAAACTAAAAGTAATTTCATAATTAAAATTCACAAACACATTAAAGTTTTTCAGGAAAAGCAAACTACGGCCCGTTTGATCCTGAATAACAGGTACGTAGGCACCCATTTGGGGCAACTCTAAAAAGATTGAAAAATCATTTTCTTAGAATAAGTTACTCAAAAACACAATAAAAAGACAACAAAAAATGAAATGAAAGACATTAGGAAAAGGTTTAGATTTCAGGAGAATAGGGTGGTAACTTTAAGGTTTTAATAGGTTCGCCTCCGAACCCAGAAACTCTGGTTTTCCATTTCCTCCTTCACTAAAACGAAGAGAGGAAATCTCGCTGACTAGTGGTCCAAATTAGGATTAATCCGCTCAATTAGTCTTAATTCAATCTTTCTCAACCACAGTTAGGTGGCAACTCTAAAATAAAATGAAATTCCTAATTCAAGTCGAGGATCTATATTAGATGAGCATAGGGTCTAGTAGGAGTCGGATTAGGAATGGAAAATAAAAAATTAGACTTGACAAGATGGTCACTCCACTGGGGATTTTCTAAACTTTAGTAGGCTAGCCACCTGAATCTCCTCAAATCGCTTTTTCAATAAATGTCCTTTTTTAGCTTGTTACACTGTTGCTAACCTTTCAAGGACTTAACTAGATTTAGGGGTCAATTATTTACTTTTACTCTTGAGTTTGCATGCATGTAACTGTGTGAGTAGATACGGTCAAACCCGGACTATCTTAGTACCATAAGACGGGGGGCCATTGTGTAGGTTTCGAGCAAAGTGATATGATCACCGTTCGAGATTGATTAGGCTACCCCACTTAATGCTTCGATATGGCTTGAGATCCATTTCTTCGAGAATACGAGAGGCCATAGAGCTTGGGGACCTATTAGAACCTACCTATCTGCATACACGAAGTCATGGGCTGACAATCGAGTAATGATGTAATACTTTTATTCTGTTCATGGAGTTAAGATACATTTCCCTGTAATGTTGTCATTGTAACATAGTTCTTTTTGTAATTAGAAATTTCTATTGTAATAGATGGCTAGCTCCACAATTGATCGCCTCCTCCGCAAAGAGATCCGAGTTTGTAAACCTCTAGACCCAAAATTGGTGCTGGACCACTGGTTTACTTTGTACAACCTAGAAGAGCAGGCCTTTATTCAGTAGAAGATAGGGCCCATCCTCTCGCTGATGAAGATGGAGATGAACTTACCTTTAATATGGGCCATCCTCCATCTATGGGAAGTAGAGCCTGTAGCTTTCTTCGTTGGGCCACATGAGATCACTCCCACTCTGGAAGAGTACACCCAACTTCTACAAGCTTTAGCACTAACTAGCGAAGTGTATGTACCAGATCTTGAGGCCGGGCCAGCCGGTATCTTCAGCAGACTTTTGGGTATCCGCAAGACAGCAATCAACAAAGCCTTAGCGAACTGTAACGGATATTGCATACGAATGGATGAGTTAGAAGCCTAGTTCATAGCCCGGGAAGATAACGGGGATAGAAAAGACATATTGTGTGGGGACCCCAAGAGCTATAGACAAAGGAGGGTGAGTACTTTCATCCTGATAGCCTTCGCCACCATACTCTTCCCCACTAGAACTTTTTATGTCCATTACCGAGTTGCAAAACTGGTGGCCTAATTCCTGGAAGGAAAATCTTACATCTCGGCTCTACTGGTTGAACAGATCCAGAACTTAAACTTCGTAAAAAAAAAAGGGCTACGGGATCCTCAACTCAAACATCAACCTCATCCTGATCTGGTTTGTGAGCCACCTCAAATGTTTCGGGCTGAACCTGGTCCGGAAAACTTTAGCCCAACAAGTGGACCTCGTGGACTCATGCATAGAGAAGATAAAGTTGCCCGATGACCTTACTAGCCACAGTTGGCTAGAAGTGCTTAAAGGTTTTAGTGCCGACGACATCTTGTGGACAGCTAGATGGAGTTGCTGCGACAAAGTCATCCTAACCTGCAGCAACTTCCAGGCCGTACCTTTAATCGATATCAACGGATGTATAGGTTATCATCCCAACTCGGTGGTCCACCAGTTCGGTACTATTCAGGACATAGTTTATCGACCTTTGCTAGAAGCAATCACATTTGAGTATCAAGACCCAAATTTGCTAGTAGTCGAGAAGTTTGCCAAACTAGCAGAGGTCAAAGCACTATGGGAAGCCCAAATCGAGAGTCCTAATGTAGACCTTGGAGAGCTGGGTGGCGAAGTGGGCAAGCACCAAGCCACCAGGGATTTCGTGATCCACTAACTATATCAAACAGGGGAAAGGGCATACCGGGTTCTAGATATCACCCAACTGAAGCTAGACAAGGTAGACCTAGAGTTGAAAACCTATTTGGAGCAAGTCAGGGCTCGGATGGAAGTATATTTCGAAGCTGCAGACTACAAGAAGGATATCTGGAAGGGCCGATTCAAAGAATCTAATCAAAGGAACAAGGCACTAGAAGCTCAACTGGAAAAGACCCAAGCTAGAGTCAGAGAGTTAGAAGCTATCATCAACGGAAAACCGGCACCTACGTAGCAAAAGACTAAGAAAGCTAGGAAATAGATTATTGTTGTACTTTTTATTTTTTCAAGTGTCAAACTCTGAGTTTCCAATATTAATAAAAATAAAGTTTCAGTATTATATCATTAATCTATTGCTGGCCCCCTTTATTTTAGCATCTGTGTGATACATGTATCATATTTACATACCTGCATCATACTAAGAAAAATGTATGCTAGGTATCAAAGATAGCTCCCAAACAACCGAACCCTTCAAGAAGCCCAATCCAGACTCGTTCAAGAACCAGAATGGCAAACAGTGGCAACAACAGCGACAACCGCAACAACACAAGCGATGACGCCGCCTCAGACCCTAGGATCATATCCTTAGAACAAACGGTCCAGCAGTTGGCTGCATAAGTCCAACTCCTGACTAAGAGCATTGGCCTCCTTCGCGCCACCCAACTAACTCATGAAGAACACTCAGGGGCAAGAAAGGGGAAAGCAGCAGAGGGTCAGCCTCTAGAATACGAAGAAATCAATTCCCACCTAAACCCGGCTTTTGAGTATGAACCGAGAGCCAACCTAGGTCCGACCTCTGATGACATAAAGAGGGAAATGGAGGACAGGCAAAAGGAGATGGAAAAGAGACTTTTTCAGCAGCTAGCTGATAAGATGAAGACAATAGAGGGGCCTGACTGTTTCGAACAGGCATGGATCACTAACTTGCCAGCATATGGGGAGGAGGTATACCTCGAGAAGTTCAAGACCCCGGAATTTGAAAAGTATGATGGTATTGGATGCCCCAAGATGCACACAAGGCTATACGTACGGAAGATGAGCAAATATGCCCAATATGACCAACTTATGATCCTGACCTTCCAGGATAGCCTTACAGGCCCTACCCTCATCTGGTATGCACACCTAGACTTCAACTAGGTCAATACTTGGGAAAGGCTTGCTCGAGAATTCTATGACCAATACAAGTTCAATATTGAAGTTGTCCCCTCAGTAATCGACCTGGGAAGTCTTCGGAAAAGACACACTGAGTCTTTCAAGGGGTACGCTTAGCATTGGAGAGCTCAGGCTGCCGGGGTAGCAATCCCGATTTCTGAAAAAGAGCTGACATTCATCTTTGTCAACACTCTCAATAAGACCTACTTCTCACATCTGGTAAGCCAGACATCATCCAGCTTTGCAGAGGTAGTGGTAGCAGGGTGCCGGATCGAAAATGCCATCACAACAGGCAGACTCCAAACAATAGATCCTCCCAGGGTCACATCATCATAAAGGCCCTTAAGAGGTAACAAAGCTAAGGAGTCTACCGTCAGCACAGTTAACTCTGGCAAAGTAGACAAGGCTGGGACTTGCGTGACATTCCAAACTACAAGTGCCCCAATCTAGTAGTCCCCGACAAACCACACCTAGGCCACTAGAGTCTCGAGATAGTTCACTCCAATCCCGATCCCACTCAACCAGGTCTTCGCTCGGCTACGAGTGGATAATTTGATTAGCTTCGAGATCCCGGATGATCGGTACAAGCCCATAAATTTTGACTCAAGCCTCAAATGTGATTATCATATGGGCCAAGAGGGGCATTCTACAGATAGATGCTGGAGGCTTCGAAACAAAATCCAAGATCTGATTGATGCCGGGATTGTACAGCTGGACTTTGTTAACACACCAGCACCCAATGTCAACACTAATCCACTGCCTAACCATAAGCCTACCGTCAATATGATCACATCCGAAGAGCCGGATCCCAAAGAATCCCCAAAACAGCAAAAGGCAACAGCACAATGAAAAAGTCACCTACACCAAACTCCAGAGGGAACCCCTAAGTTACATATCAAGAAGAGATGGTTAGTTGGAGACCCAACAATCGGTACCCTAGGCGAATCGCATGGGAAGTTTGAGTATTTGGTGAATTAATCTTTCACTCCAATCAAGTATGGGCCGCCTAGTGGATGGGGGCCCGAATTCGAGAAAGAAGACAACCTACCAAAAGAAGGGGAGAAGTCCGTGAACATGATAAGATCAAACCAAAAGCTGATAGTTATAAAGTGCTATGAAGGACAATCGACTAAGGTACAAATTCCAAAGAAGAGGTATGTGTTCAATGTCCCAATACTCGTAGAGAGGTATAAGGTGGCACCATTTGACTATCGGCTTCTTGATCAAGAAAGACCCCCTATCGTAAGAGGAATCACCCGTTCTGGGAGAATTTATGACCTAAAATACAAAATCTCAACTGAAGAGCCCAACACGGATGTAGAAGAAGAAGAGGGGCTCTCTGTATTTATGAAGATGGTCAAGGCAAGCGAATATAAGATCATGGAACAACTAAACAAGGTTCCAGCCCAGATATCACTTATGGGCCTCCTTACAACCTTTGAGTCTCATAGGGAAGCACTCTTCAAAGTGCTCAAACAGATCAAGGTACCAGAGGGCATTGCTACAAACAAGTTGAGTTATGTGGCAGATTCCATCTTTACCATGGACCAGATATCTTTCTTCCCGAGGTGCTAGGAGAAGACGAAGACCAACATACAAAACCGCTATTTATAGTGGTAAAATGCAATGACAGAATCGTCTCCCAAGTACTCATTGACAATTGATCTTCTCTCAACGTATGCCCATTGGCTACCCTTGACCTACTGGGGGTCGATCCAAGCAACATCAAACCAAGCTCAACAGTGGTCAGGGCTTTCGACGGGTCAAAGAGAGACATAGTAGGGGAAATAAGCTTGTCGGTAGAGATTTGCTCGCAGATATTTCACATCTCCTTCCAGGTCCTCAACAACCCAAGGTCTTTTAATCTGCTTTTAGGGAGGCCATGGATACATACCGCTGGAGCCATACCTTTAAGTCTCCATCAGAAAGTCAAGTTCATTGCAAATGGACAGATCATCACTATGCTGGGAGAGCAAGACTACGCCATCTATAAAGAAACCGCCATACCTTAAATTGGGGAGGACGGTTCCGAAGACTTTGGTCTCTAGATATTCAATGAGGTGAATGTGGTGACCAGCAAAGAAGGCCATCAGTTTAAGGAGGGACAGCAAGGGACGCTTGGACTAAGGTACGTTCCTACAGCCTAGGAAGAGGCATAAGCCAGAGGTGTTAGAGGCAGGAGAAAAGAGAACCCAAGAGATACTTAGATGTGTTTTCCACCCCTCCAACAATCATTCATACAAGCAACTACCATTCAAGAGCCAAGGATAAGCGAAGTTGATGTCAGCAATGGGAGCCCGACCCCTCGCACGTCTGAGCAGCATCCAACTCTCAATAATTGGTTTTGTTATCCTATTGATAGCACTAGGTTAGCTCAAGGATAGGGAACAATTATTAAACAATTTTTATTATGGTTTCTTTTCATAATTCAATAAATTACAATTCATCTGTTTCTTGCTTATATATATGTACTATTGTTTCACCTCACCTAGATTCCCTACCATCGAACGTCAGGGATATTTCACGTAGGTAAGAAATGAAAACACTGATATCATTTCCAACACTGCTGGGTTAGCCGTTGGAGGTGACGTCCTTGACTACGAAATAATACAAGAAAATTGGCAAAAACATGAACAAAGTGGAATTTCAATTGACAAGCCGGTGGAGACAGTAAATCTAGGAAGCGTTGAGAAACCTAAAAACCTCAAGATTGGGACCAGTTTAAGTGCCAAGCAAAAACACGAGATAATTGAGCTATTAACTAAGTATGCAGATGTGTTCACCTGGTCATATGGCGACATGCCAGGATTAGACCAATCAATAGTAGTTCACAGGCTTCCTATAAGGGAAGATGTCAAACCTAAAAAATAGAAATTGAGAAGATTTAGGCCTGACATCTTACTAAAAATTAAAGAGGAAGTTAAGAAACTACTAGAAGTGGGGTTCATTGAAGTATCTGACTATCCGGAATGGGTAGCGAATATAGTCCCCGTTCTAAAAAGGAATGGAAAAGTACATGTATGCGTAGACTTCCGGGACTTAAGCCAAGCCACGCTAAAAGATAACTTCCCCTTACCTCACATCGACATTTTGGTAGACAACATTGTAGGAAACCATCTTTTCTCATTTATGGATGGTTTCTCAGGATATAATCAAATAAAAATGGCTGAAGAGGATAAAACTAAGATGACTTTCATCACAACATGGGGAACTTTCTGTTATAAAGTCATGCCCTTTGGTTTGAAAAACGTCGGGGCAACGTATTAGAGAGCCATGGTCGCAATACTTCATGACATGATGTATCGAGAAGTCAAAGTATATGTCGACGATAGGATAGCCAAGTCTAAAGAAGAGGAAAGCCATGCAGTTATTATGGGGAAGTTGTTCAAACGGTTGAGAAAATTTCAGCTCAAACTAAATCCAGAAAAGTGCACTTTTGGGGTCACAACAGGTAAGTTGTTAGGGTTTGTCATAAGCCAAGAAGGCATTAAAATCGACCTTGACAAAGTAAAGTCCATACTGGAGTTACCTTCTCCGCGTACTATCAAAGAGATAAGAGGTTTGCTGGGAAGATTGAATTACATAGCTCATTTTATCTTACAACTCACAAACATGCCGCCCACTATTCCATCTGTTAAAAAAGAATGCTGTAGTAGAATGGGACGATGAATGTGAAGAATTATTCAGGACAATCAAAGACTATCTTATAAGTCCCCCGGTTTTGATAGTTCAAAAGCAAGGGAAACCCTTTTTCTTATACTTCACAATACTCCCTAAATCCAAGGGGTGCGTGTTGGGGCAAAAAGATGAAGAGGGAAGAGAGTGTTCCATATATTATCTAAGCAAGAAATTCATAGACGGGGAACAGAGGTATTCAGAAGTAGAGAGGACTTGCTGTGCTCTGATTTGGGTCATGCACCGATTGAGGCAATACACCCTTTACTATCAAGTTAAGTTGCTAACAAGACACGATCCTCTGAAGTACTTGGTAGGGAAACTCGTTTTGTTAGGGAGAATCTCCAAATGGCAAATGCTCTTATCAGAATTTGATATCACATACATAAATCAAAACTCGATGAAAGGGCAATCTTTAGCCGACCAATTGGCAGAACACCCAATTGAGGGAAATTCCCAAGAACCACAAGCCTAATTCCCTGATGAAAATATATTAACAGCGGGAAGTACACCGGTAGAAGACTATGGGATAGACTGGAACCCTAAGTGGAAGATGTTCTTTGATGGAGTTGCCAATGTATTTGGTTATGGGATCGGGGCAGTGTTGATATGACCAGAAGGAACACAATTCCCTTCAATAACAAGACTCACTTTTCCATATACTAATAATATCGTAGAATATGAGGCATGCATCCTCGGCCTCAAAATGGCTTGCCACATGGAAATCCGTGAATTAGAAGTGTACGGAGATTCTTCACTCATCATATTACAGACAAAAGGGGAATACAAAACTAAAGACCCTAAATTGGTACCATACCATCAGCATTTGACGGAGCTAATCGAGGAATTTGAGGCAATCACCTTCACATACATCCTGAGAACTCAAAATCAGTTTGTAGACGCGCTTGCCACACTAGCATCTATAATTCAGATAACAGGGGGAGTCGAAGTCCAACCATTGAAAATAGAAATTAAAAATCGGCCCGCCTACTGTTTGATAATTGAAACAGCACAAGATGATAAGCCCTAGTATCACGACATCAAAACTTTTCTCCAAGAAAGCAAATACCCTGAAATGGCTAGCAAAAATGACCAAAGAACACTCAAAAGGTTAGCAAGTCATTTCTTATTAAATGGGCCCGTGCTTTACAAAAGATCACCTAATACCACCTTGCTAAGATGTGTGGATAGGAATGAGGCATGTGAACTGATGAGAGAAGTGCATGAAGGGATATGTGGACCTCACATGAACGACTACATGTTGGCCCGAAAAATCATGAGATTGGGTTACTATTGGCTAACCATGGAATCAGATTGCATCAAGTATGTCAAACACTGTCACTTGTGTCAAGTGTATGCGAACCAAATAAATGCTCCACCCAACGAGTTGCATTCGTTGTCTGCACAATGGCCTTTCTCCATGTGGGGGATCGACATAATTGGCCCAATCACTCCAACAGTATCCAATGGCCACAGGTTCATATTAGTAGCCATTGATTACTTCACCAAGTGGGTGGAAGCTTCATCATATGCCAATGTCACAAAAGGGGTAATAGTCTGATTCTTGAAGAGGGACATAATAGCCCGATACAGAGTTCCTGAGTCAATCATCACCAACAATGGTACCAATCTAAACAACAAGTCAATGACAGATTTGTGTCAACAGTTCCACATAAACCATAGAAATTCAACTCCCTACCGACCTTAGATGAATGGGGCAGTGGAAGCAGCCGACAAGAATATAAAAAGATTCATCGAAAAGATGATAATCACTTATAAAGATTGGCACGAGATGCTTCCATTCACCCTCATGGCTTACAGAACCTCAATTAGAACATCTACTGGAGTTACCCCATATTCTCTGGTAGATGGTACCGAAGCAGTCTTGCCAGTTAAGGTCGAAATATCATCATTCAGAATTTTGTCAGAAGCGCAGTTAGATGAATCAAACTGGGTGAAGAAGAGGCTTGATCAGTTGAGTTTGATTGACGAAAAAAGACTCACTGCATTATGTCATAGCCAGTGTTACCAACAAAGGATGGCTCGAGCATTTAACAAGAGAATGAGGCCTCGATGCTTCAAAGAAAGGGATTTGGTATTAAAGAAAGTTCTCCTGAATGCTCAAGATTTCAGAGGGAAGTTTACCCCAAACTACGAGGGTCCATATGTTGTAAAGAAGGTATTATCAGGAGGTGCTATGATATTAGCTCAAATGGATGGTTCAGAATTAAGAGACCCCATTAATGCAGATGTTGCTAAGATGTACTATTCTTAGGCAAGGGAATTGAAATTTTGTCGATGCCAATATTCAATACAAGTTTCGTTGAGTTCAGTTTTCATTTTTTATAAGCAAAGTTAATGTCTCTGAATGATCGATAATTCCAACCAATTCTCATTAAAACAAACATTCCTAAACACATTACCCATCACTTCACCAATGAATGATAAACATTGAAATGATAATGAATCTCAATAAATTTTGTGATATAATTCTACCTACTTCTGAGCGTTGAACCTGGTACATTAGTAGGATAATACTACAATCACAAGTGCCATGCGCATAAGAAAGGAAGCACATCAAGACCCTCAGCCCTGTTTTAAAGCAAGAGTAAGCAAAGGAGAAGCAAACCAGCACGGAGGTTTAGTTGTTTGGTTGCTATCCACGATAAATTGGTAAGCATCTTAGAATAAATAACTATCATCCACATACTATAAAACATCTCTTAACCCATTTGTTAGAAGCATTTTCAAAAGCATAGGTTAGCCAGCCCACAATGGGGTACTTTCCTAAATATCTCTTCTTAGGGTTAGCCTGTGGGGAGGGGCACCTTTTGAAGCATGCCTTCTCGCTGTAGGTTAGTTAGCCCGTAAAAGGGGCACTTTCCTAGACACCCTTTCTCGAGGTTAGCTCATAGGAGCACTTTTTGAATCTATCAATTAGTTAGCTTAGAAGAGCACTTTTTGAATCTATCGATTAGTTAGCTTATAGGAGCACTTTTTGAATCTATCAATTAGTTAGCTCAGAGGAGCACTTTTTGAATCTATCAATTAGTTAGCTCATAGGAGCACTTTTCGAATCTTTTGATTAGTTAGCTCATAAGAGCACTCTTCGGAGGTATTTCTCCCTAAATAGTCGCTAGTTTAACCAGACGCTTTTATTGATAGGTTTCTAGCTCATAAGAGTGCTTCTTGAGACAATATTCTCTTTAAGGTTGCTAGTCCGATAAGACGCTTCCTATCATCAGCTATTCCACTCACAATAACACATTCCTACACAATCCTTGAGATGTTTCTCATCGAGGATTAGTCAGCCCATAGAGCACTTTTCGGGAAGATACATTACTTCAAATTGTTAGGTTGTTTAAGACCGTTCCTAAACAGTCTCATTCATTACAAAATACTCATGGGATTATTAGCTCATGGAGCATTTTCCTACTAGAGACTAAATTCCAGATAACCAGCCAAACCATGGCGTTATCCATTCAGTTAAGAGGCCAAAAATGGCATCTTTCTTGTCTTTGTAGTTAAGTTTTTCAAACTTTACTACAAATAGGGGCAGTTGTAAACACCCCATTTTTGCCCCTAATAATCAATAATAATCAATTTTCAAATTTCCTCATTTTTTACATTTTTTTCTAATTTAGCAAAAATAGGAAAAACATTCAAAAAATAAATAAATAGGAAAAATAAATCAATTTTGGAAAATAATTGTAGAAATAGTAATAAAAGGGATTAAATAATTTTTACAAATTTTTGGAATTTCAAAAAATACAAAAATAATAAAATATCGCATTGCATATATGCAAATTGCGAAAAAAAAAAACGAGTAAGTGGGCTAGCCCAATTGGTCTGGACCACGGCCTCATGCATGTAGGGAGAGGGTTCGGTCATAGGTTCAAAACGTAGGGGAGGCAGATTCTGCGTTTTGCAATTTTTTTTCTCGCTTAGGACACGTGCTAGCAGCTGATTGGCTGGCACGAACGCACGCACCGGGCATGTGACTTTCTTCTTCCTTCATCCAAGATCGTTGCCGAAGGGGAAAAAATCGCATTTTGGCATTTTGATTCAATTTTTTTGCACAAATCCAACATATCTTTAACTAAAATAAGATAAACATCATCCAATTGGAATCAAATCGCAACAAATTGGAGGATTTGCACAAATCGGAGGAGGGTTTTAACCGCAAATCCAATTCATCAAAATCAGAGGAAATCCCAGCTTATCCAGCTCGATTCCTTGCGACTATAAATAGAGTAGGAAGGGAGGAAGCAGGAGCACGGATCAGAAGTGAGAAAAAGAGAGAAAAGGATAGAAATCGAAGCTTCGTCGGATTTTTTCAAGTCGCGACTGCCGATCAAGCCTCGAACCACCACCAGGAGGCATTTTTGGAGAAATCCACCGCTACGGTTGAGTTCCCCACCCTCGAAAACCTAAGAAACGACACCTCAGCCTCTTCGAAAGGCCGCCGGAACGCCATCAACGAGCACCCCCAACCGCCGTGACCGATCGATCCGACTCGACCCATGCACCGACTCGGACCCAGGTAAGTCGGATTTTCTGATTTTTTTGTATTTTTTACTTATTTAGTTATTTTATTTATTTTCACGAATTTATTTATTTATCTATTTGTTATTTATAATAAAAAAAGGAAAATATTAGAATTTAGATAGTTTTTTTTAGGATTTAATTTAGGGCGAATAATAGAAAATAATAATAAAAAATAATAATAAAAAATAATAATAATAAATTATAAAATATAAAATAATAAAAAAATGATAAAAATATATTAGAAAAAAATGATAAAATTTAGATTTTTAGTTTAGGGTTGATAAATAATATAAGAGAAAACTTTTTAATAGAAATTAGTAAAAGTTAATAAATAATTAATAAAAAATTAACAAGAATTAGAAAAAATTAATAAAAATTTATAATAATAGAGGTAAGTTGAAAAAATAGGGAAATAAATTTTATCACTTAGAAAAATGTCTTTTATAATAATAAATCCATAATTGGTTTTTTCCTTGAAATCATTATTTTTCAAAAAAATCAAATAATAAAGCTTAAGCTTAGATTTTTTCAGCAAAAAAAAAAAATACTAAAATGATAAAAACGTAAATCAAAAGTAATTTCATAATTAAAATTCACAAACACATTAAAGTTTTTTAGGAAAAGCGAACTACGGCCCGTTTGATCCTGAATAGCAGGTACATAGGCACCCATTTGGGGCAACTCTAAAAAGAATGAAAAATCATTTTCTTGGAATAAGTTACTCAAAAACATAATAAAAAGACAACAAAAAATGAAATAAAAGACATTAGGAAAAGGTTTAGATTTTAGGAGAATAGGGTGGTAACTTTAAGGTTTTAATAAGTTAGCCTCCAAATCCAGAAACTCTGGTTTTCCATTTCCTCCTTCACCAAAACGAAGAGAGGAAATCTTGCTGACTAGTGGTCCAAATTAGGATTTATCCGCTTAATTAGTCTTAATTCAATCTTTCTCAACCACAGTTGGGTGGCGACTCCAAAATAAAATGAAATTCCTAATTCAAGTCGAGGATCTATATTATATGAGTACAGGCTCTAGTAGGAGTCGGATTAGGAATGGAAAATAAAAAATTAGACTCGAAAAGTGGAATCTTAGTTCATTTCCTTTGTTATCCATTGATATTCATACAATTGTAGTTCTATATATCCATTTGGCTTCAATTTTTGTGAACTAGGGACATTTTGTGAAGTTGTTGATTAAGCCAATTGTTGGTTGTAATTGTTGTTTATGCCATTTGTATTGGTATTCATGTGCTTGGATTTTTAAGCACATCAGAGTATTAGTCAAAGAAGAATAATTCTGCCTATCAATTTGATAATTCGTAGCTACAATCAGCTTCAAATTTGCCCTCGTTCCTCTTTTATTCTTCTTTCCCTTATACCAATTAGGATACCCTACGAAGTCAAAACATCTATGGAATGTCCATCCATATTACAATTTTTACAATGGAGTTTAGCTTTTCTTTGATCTTCCCCAGTTCTCCTACTATTGTTCTTGTTGGCTACAAAGGCTACTCTGTCACTTGATTGCAATGCCATAGAAGTCACTTACTGTTGCTTCTTAACCTGCGCTATTAGATAAAATGCTCGACTAACACTAGGCAATGTGTTTATAGCTAAAATTTGATTTCTCATGGCTTCATAATCTTCTGATAACCTCATTAAGAATTGCGTTAACTTGTTTTGAGACTCAAATTCGGCCAATCTATCCTTTAGATCATAGGTGCAATATTCGAATCTTCTATAAGTACAAATTGGATAGGGATTCAAAGATTGTAACTCCCCGCAATATCTTTTCAATTTGTTATAGTATATGGTGACAGATTGTGTCCTTTGTCAAAAATTAGCAATTTCTTGTTGAATGTAAAAAATCAAAGGCCCATTTGTTTGACTGCATACAATCTGCAAGGATTATGATAATTCCACGTTCATGGAATTAAGGATCCAACACCGGACCATATAATCCGCATGAATCCATCTATCATAATCCTTGCAAGTCTCCTTTGGTTTCGGTTGAGTTGCATTAACAAAACCTAGTTTAAGCTTTGCACCTAAAGCCATACTAATTGATCTACTCTAAGCAAGGAAATTGGATCCATTGACCATTATATTGCCTAACAACATCCCTAGATTATCTAATCCAGAAATGTATAAGGGATCAAGATGCAACGCATCAATTTAAACATTTCAATATTCAGTATTATTCATGATGAACAAAGTATGCAATGATTCCGAATCAAAATAGAATACGATAAAGCATAAAGGAAAGTTACCAATGCTTTGATACCATGTTGATTTTCCATGTAAACCTATAGAATGTGTTTGCACAAGAAGATAGGAACTGAAAATGACAAAAATGAAATTGAATTGGATTACTCACTTGTGTATAGGTATTTATAGTAAAGTTTAACTAACTAACTCTATTTATTAACTAGCTTTTATTACCTAATTAACTGATAATTAAAGCTGTACAATAAGCTGTATAATAAGCTTCACAAAAATTTTGCATATCTACAAGTTTAAACTTTTAGATTTTTTTTTTCTAGTTAAAAAAAAAAAATTAGTTGCACTGCTAAATCCTAAGTATTAAAGCTAAAAGGTAATGAGTTTGAATATTAGTATAGTCATTTCAACCTATTCAATTAAATGATTCATTTGATACGCTTCAATCAAAGTTTCGACCCAAAGAGGAGGAAAGTGCTAAGATAACAATACTTAAACCACAACATATTTATATAAGTTTAGACTTTTAGATAGTTGCTGCATGCTAAAAATGATATTGTGCTTGTTTGTAAAGAATAACACTTACAAGCAACTATTTTAGGGAGCAATTTCTTTCATGCAAAATGATCGATTGAGCCACATAAAATACATCAGTTGATGAAAACTCATTTCATGATTGAGTAAATCAATCTTTTACTCAGAAAATGGAAACCAGTCCTTGAATTCTTAACCACTTCTCACACGGACGTCATTTAGCACCGAACACGGACTGTCAATACTTCCTCCCACCCTCTCCGACCACTAGCTACCACCGGTTAGTGACATTGCCCCTCAATATTCAACTATTATATGAAAAAAAAAATCAAAATAAAATGAGAACAGCGTAGAAGCAAACGGTGAACAGGAATAGAAAAGTTATATAAGAAACCAGCGCTTTTATCGAAGTCTTTTCTCACAAAATGCCGAAAAGTTACCGATATATGCGAAAATCACAACACTGATCTACAAGCTTAACCCTTTTGCATAAGTGGGTTATGGAGATAAATTGAACCCTGGAGTAATTATCTCACAAACTAGAAATATCAATAACACAAACACCAAAAGGCATAAAAGACCAACTAGTCTATCTAATAATTCCCTAACATCAACAGCAAGGCACATTTGTGCATGTGAGTTCTGTTTGTGTCTCAGAGTGAGGGTGAGAAAGAGGGCACCTTCTTTGCGACATGCGAACGCCAGGTCCTCTGGCAGACTCAAAAACAGTAGCAGAAATTCCATTCCTAGCAAGCATGGATGCGCAGAAAGCTCCTGATACTGTTCCGTTCCATAACGTATCCAGTGCATAAATTGGACATGTAAATACCCGTTAATGGGATCAAAACTAGCATACGTGTAAATTAAAGAAGTGAAAATGAAACTCACTTCCACTACCCAACACAGGAATCTTCCCAGCAGCTCTGCCAACTGACATCTTCCTTCCATGCTTTTCGCGTGCTAAGACGAACCCAAATCTCAAACATGTCATGTTGTTATTTATATATGTATATCCACAAGTTTGGTTAAAGTTATGAGCAACATCAAGAGTGAGACGTGTCCTTTCTGTCACCTCTAAATTCATACCTGTCTAAGGAAAACTTTGTGTTGGGCCAAAACAAATCTCTTCACATCAAGAGAAATTGAATAAATATTTAATAATTATTATATATTAATTATTTTATTTAATTGGTATAAAAATAAAAAATGATAAAATATAAATAAAAAATAAATTATCCTTTATAATTCTAAAAGTTTTAGCTTTCTCCATTTTTTATAGTCTTAATTACAGTGATAGAGTACGGAAAATATGACAAATGAACTATTAAATAGCGATTTATTAGTTGAGATATGAATTTCTATTCGAATATTGAGGAGGCTTTTAGGATGTAATTATGACACGCATAAACCTATCTTTTACTTTAGAACAAAAGCATATTCTTACAAACAAGTATATTAGATTGCGTATACAATTTATTATTAATGAGATCAGTTCGAACTCATAGAGACAATTTAATTACTAGTACTTTCCTTCTTCCTTTATTATCTAACTTCAAATTAACATTTCATAAAATAAAACTAATAAAATTAAATTAAAATTAAGCTAAACTAACTTTATTAAACTAAATTAACAAATAAAAATAATTAAAACATAAAAAAATATAAAACTACATACTCATACATTGAATTCTATAGAAAAACTCTATAATTCATTCCATTAGTCTCATTTTAATTCCATTTAATCCTGAGAACTTCTAAATTAAATTAATAACTCTCTCAAAAATATTAATTCCTAACTCTCTATTAATTAATTGGAACCTTTCCTAATTAAAACCTCTTGAGTTGCATTATTGCTCTTTGAATCTTGCTATTAGGTTTGACTTTAGTATAAAGGATTTATGTCACCCTATCTTTAGAATTATGTGCAATTTCTTCTAATTATGTGGATCTAATTACACATGTAATTACTTAGCGCTATGTAATTATTCTCACATTTTGACCCTTTCCTCTGTATAAGGGTTACCTAGTTTATTTACCGTGCTATGTAATTACTTAGCATTTTGAACCTGCTATAGAGTCGCGTTATATAGGGGACAAAAAAAATCTATGGAAATAGGGTTTGACTAATCACACACTCATACTTTAAGCCTAAGCCCTATGCAATCAAATTAAAAAGATCGCCAAGGTTAATTTCCTTGGAATATAATGGTATCTCAAACCTATAAGATGATTCTCTCATTAACCATGGTTAAGGAGGCAACTACATCACTAGTTCTCAGATCATTCAAAAATATAAGCAACACATACAAGATCCTTAACGATAGCGTAGACTACAACTCCATCATATGCACGACACTCCAATAAGTTGCTTCATTTGCATATGGCATGGAAAAAACCCTCATAAGCCTCTCTAGGCTATCGTGTAGAGTTGTTGGTCCCCAATCATGTAAGTTATGATGCAATGCATATCAAGTTAAAACTCAAAAAGTTATTTAGTCAAGTTTAAGGGTAGTCGATCAATTTTTCAAGGACACTCAAGTTACAATATTTATAGAGCACAATAACACTTAAATCAAGCAATTTCATTATAGCATGGTTCACATAGCATTTCACAAGCAAGCATCATCAATGACATAATAATACTCAATTTGTGTGGTCAACAACGTCTTCATTATAAATACCTAAAATTGATAAGCATATTATATGTTGAGTTCCATCTGGTTTTGCAATCTAAAGAGAGCTTTCTATGATACAAAATATCCAATTGCTTGCATCCCTCTCCAAATTTCTCCACTCGTGATGGCGTTGCAAACCAAAATGCGACACTTTCACGAATCTTCTCTATTGCTTTTTTCTATTACACTCACACCTTCCTTCACAATCAAGTTTAGGATATGTGCATAACAATGCATATGAATTTCCTTCCCATGAAGAATTAGATCATCTCTTCGTAACTTCAACAATAAAGTTGTCATCATGGCATCGTTTGTGGAATAATTATCTATAGTGATTGTAGATAATTTTCTATCTAAACTCCGTGACATTAGTGACTCAAAGAGATAATCAGCAAGTACCTCGTTTGTATGCAGAGTTGGAACATATACAAAATTGAAAAAAAATATATAAATAAGGTTAAAAGAAATATGTAAATGTACTTTTTTCAATAGATAATTTGAGAAAAACATGATAGAAAAAAAAGCTTACTTTAACAGTCAACTTTGAAGCCTTCAACTATTGTCAATGAAGTGCGCCGTCATAGTCATGTATCCCTTTTTTTTATATTGGATGTCAACATGTCTATTGTTATGACAACTTGAGAAATTAGGCCTTTCAACATCACTCCCAATTTTTCCTTCTCCGCCTAGTAAATGCTCATAATTTCTTTCCTCATGGTGGTGCGACTGATACGATTTACCAATGGTTGAATGCTACCGATATACACTCTAAACCACTCATGTTCAACCATGGAAATGGGATACTCATGAATAATGATTGCCTTCGCATGTTTTTGTCTCGAGTTTTTTGGATTGAATGACTAATTTCCAATCTTTAACCCACTCTCACCATCACTTTCTCTTTTTTTCCATAGAAACAAGACATTGCTTAATGTCTATTTGTATTTTTTCTCTACAAGCATCTATTCAAATGATTATGCAAATGCTTTATTCCATTTGAGTTATTTTCTTTTAGTTTTTTTGTTACAATGATTGCACACAGCAAAATTCTCCCCATCAATTGTTTTCTTCACGATCTCATTCCACACACTAGAAGTCAACTTATGTTTACCAGCATTATCACTTGCATTGGTATTGTTTGCAACTTTAGAACTTGATGCAGCTATTGATTTTCTTCGTACACCTTCCTTTTCAAATCCACATGTTGGAAATGAAATTTCCTCAACTTCACTTGCATCCTTGTTCTCCTCAATTTCATATATGTCCATTGTCCTTACATTGCATAATGAATTTTGTAAATATTTTAGTACCACAAATACCATCAACCATAATTAATTTCTAGACTTCAATCTAATTTTAAACGAGTGGGAGTTAAACTCAAGCTACTTATGTAACTCAACAATATGTTTATATTTTTGAATAATTGAATATACATAAGCTAAGTTTTGGTTTTGTTACAAGGCACATGGAGTGGAATTTAGGTTTAATGTTGTTCTATTCTAACTTACTTACAACTCACCCATTACCTTAAGTGATATACCACTACCAATGAATCCATTAATTAGGAAGTAGTTAATTTACGGTTTTGGCACATACACAATATTTCTTATCCAAAAACCGAGTTCCACTTCCATACGTTGTAATAAAGTATAACAACGTCCTAAACTGTGAGTTTTGTAATAGGACAATGTAGTTGGACTATGATTATTTAATACGCATTGGGTGTATGACTTAATTGCAAACCGGTTTTATTTCATTGTTTGACATGTGCTTTGAGTTTTCTTTTTCCCACTAAAGCCTTTTCATGATTAAAATATAATTTATAGATCTATTGTAATAATAATGAAATAGGAATAACTTTTTAAGTGTTAGATATTTTCCATGAAACTAAAAGACCATAGGTTTCATAAATATGCAATACGTGGCTCATCCCATAATTATTACAATGCATTAGTCAAATTGCGTATTTATTGAAATTGCAATGACAATATGCTAGTATTATTTATTTTCCAAACTCCAAATTGCATATATATTGATTCTGCAAATGAAATTGCAGGTACAATATGCAGTATTATTTATTTTGCAAACTCCTTCACAATGGAAAGGGAATATACTTCATTCGGCTAAGACTCATGATCACAGTGGAATCGGTTCAATTAGTAGACTCTTCACATAATCCTTCATCTTTGTTTCAGAATTGGAGTAGTGATCATCATCTGTGTAGATGATGTTGATTACGCATGATTGATTGAGAATTCGATTAAGAATTGCCATGGGGAACGCAGTTGGACGGAGACATCCTTCATTTATGTCCTTCCATGCGTCAGCAACCCATTTTCGAAACTCATTTTCGGCTTCTTTTTCTGTCACCTTGTATTGATTCATAAAACAATCCATAGCTGTTGCTACATACTTTCTTTGCTTCTCACGCTGTGAAAGGCAGTAAGTATTATGAATAGTAGAAATGATCATGAGTTTTGTTTTTGTTTTGTTTTGTTTTTTTTTTTTTTTCCAAAATCGTGATGTTCATCAAATGCATTAACATGTTTTTGTTACAAACTTTAAATTCAATTGATTTTGTGTGTGTGTGTGTTTTGGCATTCCATTTGTACAAAATGGTTTCACTTAGTTGTGTGCATTAAAAAAAAAAAATCTTGACTTCTTTATTCATAGATGTAATTACACTTATCCTTAAAATTTACTCATTAACTTAAACAAATTTATTGATCTTATGGTAGTAACCTCTATCTCTTATCTTATATGTATTCCAACTCTACCGTAGCCATAGTAATAGATAGAATGAGAGGATAATGAAAGAAGACAAGAAACGCAAGAATATACCATACCTGTCGAGTGACAATATCATCCGTCAGCCTTCCTACAATTGTTGAGGCTTTCAACATTTTAGGGTTTGTAGACATCCACTCGAATGCATCTTGAGTTACGATGTCTCCCATTCCAAGTAAAGATGTAATTGCTACCATTTCATATGCAGAGGTTAATAATGCAATGGGCATGTAAACCTCCATTGTAGGTATTTGATCTAATAATTTGGCTTCATTCATGTAACCTCTAACCACATCCTTTAGCTGGAAAGCCATGCCAAGCATCTATTTTAGTTATTCTCCTTAATTGAGTACAAATTGCTTAGACAAACAATTAGCAAAAAGAAAAAAGTTAGGAAATCATAAGGCTTAGTTAATATATACTTTATTCTTATGGTCAAACCTTGGTTCTACCCGTTTACACTTAATCCTTAATAGTGCTTAGTTAAAGCCTGAACTAGATTAAGACCTCAAAAGGGATATTGGAAAGTTTTAAAATAGTGGCAAAACGTTCAATTGAGTATATACTTAGAAAATAAGAGAGTAAATAGGAATAGCTGAACTCTTCAACCCTTCTAAAATTTATTAAAATCTTTTCAACCTTTTTTACATTTTATGAGTCATTTTCATCCCCTTTCAAATGGTATTAGGTGCTCTTTCAAAAAACCCTCTTTTAAGAAAAAAATGACTTCGACTATTGAATATAATCCTTTCGTTTATAGATATATTTACTATATTTTAAGTTAGAGATTTTGCAACAAGTTTACATGTAGTTGTAACATGCCAAAGATGGAGACGAAGTTGGATTGTTACAATAGGACTGCTAGAACCGAAGCCAGTTGACCAATCTATATCAAAGACTTACAGCTTGTATTGTGTAATGGGTCCGCTATGATCTTCCTTGTTGAGATAAAATTTTTCAAATTCACCATACAAATCCAAAAGTGCTTTGTAGCACCATTGCATGTACTTTGGAAGGTCATACATGCTTTGAATACTCCACCTACAAATTGATACAAAATAATTAGATGAATGTGTTAGAGAAATGTAGTACTAATTATTAAGAATTTAAATGGTGCATCATAGATGAAGTGAAAAAATTAACCTTTCAACTGCATTAGTAAACATTTCTAGCTCTTCCATCGTGCCATACACATCATATATGTCATCAATAATTGAAGTTAGAGCTAGCACTAGTGTGAGCATTTTCCTTGCCAAGGAATATTTTGGCTCGAAATATATTCCCAATATCCAAAAATAACATTCCACAACTCGATCTCTTGCAAATGGTAGCTTTGTTTCAAAGTTTAATTCTTTCCACCACCTAACAAAGATTTTCAAATATTTATGATTAATTGCATTTCATTCCCACATTCACAAATAGTTTCACAACGGTAAAATTTACTACCTTGTGATTTCACCAATTTCTTTTTGGTGTTGCTTTTGGAGTAGGTTGAAATCTAATTTTGCCAATATTAGAATTTCATCATGACAAGTGTTACTTTCATAGGTTGTCATGTATTGTACTGCCCTTAACCTTGTCAATCCATGCCGTAAACTTAGGTCTAGGGCATGTTGCACTTGTTTTGCAATATGAGGATTTAATTGTGATCTCATGGAGGTAAGATGAGTGGTAGTGAAAGAAAGCGCCTGCTCTAAGAAATCTTCTCCATGAATTCTAAGATGGCTAGCCTCATATAAGCTTAGCATACCTTCGATAGCAGAAATAATGAATTCCTTGAAGTTCCCTTTATTGTCCTTGAACTTGTTAAAAATATCTATAAAACAAACCAAACATAGGTTAAAGATACTGGACAAATTCATTCATCACCTAGGTGAGGATTGTGCTTTACTATCTTCCAAAATAGTGGAATTTCTTGCTAAGAACTCCTCATCTGTAATGTATTATGTTGGTAAATGATCTAAAATTTAGGAAATAGAATCCATTCCATCATCCTTTTAGAACCACCTTAAATATGTACCCGTACAATTTATAAGTATTAGGATTCATGTAGAATCTATGATTTTTTAACTTTATTTTTAAATAAAAATATTATTAGACACTCAATTTGATATTTAATAATAATTACTTTTAAAGCTAACTTACAACAAATGCAAATATAATTAATTTTAAATAAACCCAAAATAATAATAAAATATAGTAAATATGAACTATGACAATGATGTAAAATGAAGATGTGAGATAGATTTTAACTATCTAATTGACTATATAGAAAGGGAAAAAAAAAAGATTATAAGTTGGACCATTTTAGTTAGATTTTTGTTATATTTATCAAAGTTAATTTATTTATTTTTCAACATTTTATGGATCATGTGGCCTACTTATATTAGAAAATCACTAGGTATCTAGAACCTATGGTATGCATTGTACAAATTCTAAGCACTCTTAGGAGTTGGTATATGGCCGTACTTCGATATCCTGTCTTGGGACGATAAGTTTTAAAGAAGTTTGGAATTGAGACTTATCTTCAGACATTTAATTAGCCATCTCAAAACTTATCCAACCATATAAAATCCTATATGCTCTAAGGTTCGATAAGTTCTTATGATGAGACGTAATCTTGTGTCTGTCCTTGCATGCTAGTGTGAACCATTATATGTAAGGGTCCACGATAATATCAACTTAATACTAGTTAAAAGAATAAAAAACTTGGGATCTAATTGGATTAAGTCTTTTAGATAGTAGATCGAGAAGTAAGATGAGGAGTTTTATCGTTACCACATGATATTCTATAGCCCTGCTGTCGAAGCAACCGAAATAGTAGTGCAATAGTGAAAAGGTCCTCAATTTCATTGATGATTCCACCTCCATATTCAAAGTAAATCTTTCGAATTTGTTCCAATGCTTCTTCAATTTCACTTTCAAATTTGTATGCAATCCCTAATCTTTAGATTTGATCGATTACTTTCAGTATCTGTGCGGGGTTTTGTTCATCAATGACCAACATTTTCTTCACATTTGACACCAACTCTGCTAATTTTTCCTTATCTACTGTGTTGTCTGCATCTTGAGGAAAAGGATATGAAACTTAGTAGACAATCTTTGTTTTCCTTGCAAAGAAATGTGATACAAATGACATGAAATTATGCCATTACAACACATTGAGATTGTTTCACAAGTTATAGGATGAAGATCATAACCTGTCTCATTTATTATCATATTTTGTTATATATATATATATATATTCTTAGTTATGGAATGTTTCACATATCTTCCCTTTTTCCATTCCAAATCCATCTCTTATTTTTGCTTACCTTATATTGAAGAATATACAAAATGGCGAATATCATTCCAATTTCTCTAAGTAGATAATAAAATATCATGAATCATAAATACTTAAGAGGATAAAAATGTATAAATAAAACTTACAGAATCAGTAGAAATATATTTAAGGAAATAATCCCCCCCAAACACTAGGATGATAATTTGCATATTGACGAATGGTTGATCCATCTTGTGTGGATTTTGGAGCCATCTTACCACAATTGAGTTTTGAAGGAAAATCTTATAAGGATTTAATGATATCACTACATGCATGCATGCACTTGTGTTTAAGTGGAATAGGTGATGCAACTTATATAGAGCCCCTCGTATAGTTTCTAAGGAAGGTAAGACTGGAACGAAAAGGGGGAATTTGTGGACACATGTTTCACCTGGCGGCTTTGGACGGATAATCATTTAAATGGGAATTTGTGTCACGACTTTCGGCACATCCATCGTTAATATTTTTATTGCTCTTTTATTTTTTACTTTTTATTTTCCTATTAGAACTGACATTAAATAAGTATTAGGTTATATTTCCAAGACAAGTGATTTATCTTATTAAAATGTACAATTTTCACCAACAGTATAAATTTAAGTAATAATCTTATTGATTAATACATTTAAAAATTGATTAGTTGAATTTTAATTACATCTAAAAGTCTTCAAGGGTTTAAAATTTTTTATTTTATGTTTGGCATCAAATAAAGTTCTAGAATTAAAAAAAAAAAACTTCTTAAGAAATAAGTTTACAGTAATCATATTAAATCCAATAATAATATTTTAGGTAAGTAACCAAACATTATTCTCCGTACATAGATTAACCAATAGTTATTAGAACTATGTTTTGGATAAATAATAGGAAAAAAAATGATATTTGTAATTCATACTTTGTTTACTTTGATAGAATTGATCAAGGAATAAGCAATAAATAGATAACAAAAGTACCAAATTATATAATATCATATCATCACAATAAAAAAAAAAAAAAAACTAGCATACATTATGAGCAAAACCACAACCCAAAACAAATCCCTAAATGAAACCACTACAATTCAGCATTCAAAGCCAAAAAAATAATATAACCCAATGATTAGGATCACCTAGGCGAAAGAATCACCATCGCACAATGTACGTATTTTATCTTTAGTTTTGTTTTTTTTTTTCCTCATATAGATGTATGTAAATTCTGAAAATCTATAGGACAAAATCTATATGTAAAATTTGAAATTCTTTAGGAGAAATCTATTTGTTTTCTTATCTTGAATTGTCTTAATTTGTTAGTTGTAAAATTGTCATCTAGCCTTGAGAGATGTACATCATGAAATGGTATTTTTATTGCATTGTACAAAATGATCAAATCTAATAGGGCTCGATTTTAGGAAAATCTTGTAATGTTTTAAGTATAGGTGGTGATTTTTACATGTTAAGGATGAAATAGATACTCATACTTTATGATTTTATTACATTTTATTGATACTTGTGAAAAATATAGTTGTGTATTGATATCGGTCTTTGTATTATCTAACTTTAAACCTATAAGCAAGTGCATCTATCGATTTTATAGTATAGTAGATAAAGATAGCGAGTGTCGATTGTAAAGTCTCAATTTTTTTTAAAAGACTATACAAAAATTAAAGAAAATGAACAGAATAATAAATAATTCTAGGGTGGATAGTGAGAATGATAATTTCGCAATATTAAAAACTTTGAGAAATGTACAACAAAAATTCAATATTGCAATGCGTAAATAATATTTTAATAATTTGTGATAATAATGGGTTTTAAAAATAAAACAATTAGAAAGAACAACATTTGTAAAGAAAAGAAGATAAAAAACGTAAAAAATTGAATTATATGAAATATATTACCAAATAAGTCTAGGTAGCAAAGTAGTTGAAAAATATTCGTATATAGGTATATAAATGAATAAATAAAAATAATTATAAGTCCTAACTTTAGTTTAAGTAAATTAAATTAAAAGAATAAAATTCTCTGAAACATAATTTTCAATAAATATTGGGTTAAATAAGAAAATTAATTGAAACTATCGGTCTAAGAATTTTAAATGAACATTTAGAGTAAATGTTTATATTCAGAATAATCAAATTAACTTAGAAGTAAGTTTTCGTAATACAATGCTAAAAATGTAAAATTTAAAGATATTTTTTTACGCGAACAAAATATTAAAATAGGGACATTATAAATAAAATATAATATATATATATATATATATACATACACACAACAGTAAATAAAAAAAAATCTGGAAGCAAATTTTTTCTGACGGCTGCAACGTCCCATCTTTCCCATGGCAGGCAGCAGCAGCAGCATGATAGCATCCGTCTTCAGCCGCCCCAGTCCCTTTTCTCTCCCTTTTCTTTTTTTTTTTTCCCTTTTCTTTTCCTTCTTCTTCTTCTTCGTTTTCTCCCGAGCAGCGTCTTCCTTCCCTGCCCTTCCCCTGTCTTGCGTCCCCTTCCTTCCTTCTTCCTCTTCCTCGTTTTCGTATTCCCTCTCCCCATGTCTGCACCATTCCCAAATCACAATCACCCAACCTAGCTCACCTAAGTCGACCCCTATTTTTCCTCTTACACCTATGTGGCTTCTTCTACTTCTGAAAAAATAATCAACAATGGAATCATAAAACTCTTTTTCTCTCCTTGATCTTTTCCATAACTCATGTCTAAATATATACATCAGGGGGATATCTTTCCATATCTTTTTCCAAGCAACTAAATCTTACAAACTAGGAAAACAAAACCAAATCCTACAAACTAAGAAAACAAATCTTCCTCTTCCAAAAAATAAAATACAAAATATACATGCCATATTTACAAAATAAATCATAAAACAAATATCTCAATATTTACGACCGTGTTTTAGGCGTGTATCAGGCCATGTATGTTTCTGGGAGCTTCCTGACACAACACACGGCCGTGCCTTCTAGCCTTGTATCAGGCCGTATATGTTTCTGGGAGCTTCCTGACATAACACACAACTGTGCTTTCTGGCCGTGTATCAGACCGTGTATGTTTCTGGAAGCTACTTGACACAATACACGGCCGTGCCTTCTGGTCATGTATTCGGCCGTGTATGTTTCTGAGCTTCCAGACACAATACCCCCCTCAAATTGGAGTATGGAGATCACAAATGCCCAACTTGCATAAGAGTATATCATACTCGTGTTTCCCTAATTCTTTGGTAAAAATATCAGCAAGTTGTCTCATTGTAGGAACAAAAGTAGGATAAATCGTCCCATTAAGTAATGCATTGCGAATGAAGTGACAATCCACTTCAATGTGTTTGGTGCGCTCATGAAATACGAGATTTTGAGATATATGAAGAGTAGCATGATTATCACAAAATAGCGTTGCTGGCTGCGGATGAATAACGCCAAGATCAGATAAAACACTCTTCAACCACTTGACTTCATAAGTGGTCATGGCCATTGAACGGTATTCTGCTTCGGCAGATGATCGGGACACAATATGTTGTTTCTTTGTCTTCCATGAGATAGGAGACAAACCTAAAAACACCAACCATCCAGTAAGAGAACGACGAGTCAATGGACATCCTGCCCAATCTGCATCACACCAACCCGTCAAAGTGAGATCGCCCGTACTACGCAATAAAATACCCTGACCTGGTTTGGATTTGAGATACCGAACAATGCGTAATGTTGCATCCCAATGATCTTTCCGTGGTTGTTGCATAAATTGAGACAAGACATGTACACAATAAGACAATTCGGGCCTGGTAAAACATAGATAAATCAATCGGCCAATAAGACGTCGATAAAGCTCTGGATTATCCAACAAAGGGCTGGTTGACAACGCCAGTCGATGGTGTTGCTCCATCGGAACTCCCATGGGCTTTGCCCCTATCAAACCTGCTTTTGAAATAATATCCAGGGCATATTTGCGCTGACACAAGAAGAACCCTTCGGGACTACAAGCCACTTCCACTCCAAGAAAATATTTAAGAACACTTAGATCTTTCATGGAAAAACAGGTGCTTAAGTAATCCTTAAACTTCTGAATTGCTGCACTATCATTCCCAGAAACAATCAAGTCATCAACGTAAACCAAGATATTTAGTCGTACCTCGCCTTGTTGTAGAGTAAACAAAGAGTAGTCCGCATAGGATTGTGTGAAACCATAGATTTTTAAAGCAGCAGACAGTTTTGCGAACCAACACCGAGGGGCTTGTTTAAGCCCGTACAAGGACTCCTGCAATTTGCACACCTTATCTCGTCTTGCAACTCGAAAACCAGGGGGTAACTGCATATACACATCCTCCTGTAGATCTCCATGGAGAAATGCATTGTGGACATCCATCTGGTGAACTTCCCAATTCTTAATTGCAGCAACGGCCAAGAAAACACGAACAGTAACCATCTTTGCGACAGGGGCAAATGTCTCTGTATAGTCTACTCCTTCCTTCTGGTGATTTCCAAGTATAACCAAACGTGCTTTATAGCGTTCCACCGTACCATCGGATCGATATTTGACTTTGTATACCCATTTACACCCCCAAGGCCTTCTTATTAGGTAGTAGATCAGTAATACGCCATGTTGCATTGTTTTCAAGGGCATCAATTTCTTGCTGCATCGCAATCCTCCATTTTTCTTGTCGAACTGCTTGAGAATAACTAGTAGGTTCCTGTTCATCATGTAGAGCTGCAAGAAAAGCTTTGTGCCACATAGAAAATCTATCATAATTCACATAGTATACAATGGGATAGGGGTTACTTGAGGCATGCTGTGTTGCGGGATCCGGTAGGGATGGACTCAATTTGCGAACCGTATGAGTAACAAAGTCTCGTAGCAGTACTGAAGTCTTACGATTCCAGTGGCCACGTCCCAACAAGTCTTCATCACTAGGGACATTATTTTCCTTACTTCCATCGTCAGTTGTGGAAGAGAGAGATTTTAATACTGCTATCCTATCACTTTGCTCAACTGGCACAGTTTCAACATTAGGAGAAATGGTTGCAGTTTCTTAATCATGGGGTCTAGAAGGAGAGTTGTCTACAATCTCCCTTCTTTTCGTTCAGACCCTCTTGGATACCAAAGGCATCATCAGTGAGGTCTACATCCTATGTAAACTTAGATTCTACTGGGTTTTGTGATGAAGACAATGTTTGAAAAGGAAACTCGTTCTCAAAAAATTTTACATCTCTAGACACGAACAAAACATGTTTTTCAAGATCATATAATCGCCATCCTTTTTGTTCATATGGATAACCCATGAAAACACATTTTCGACTTCTACTTTCAAATTTATCTCCTAATCGTCCTTGCTTGTGGGCATAGCACAAAGACCCAAAAACTTTCAGGTGATCATAATTTGGAGTTTGTCCATACAACACATGATAAGGCGTCTTTCCTTCTAAAACACTAGAAGGTGTTCTATTAATCAAATATCCTGCGGTTAGCACACATTCTCCCCAAAACTCAATGGGCAAGTGTCCTTGAAAACGCAAGGCTCTAGCCACATTGAGAATGTGTTGGTGTTTTCTCTCGACCCGTCCATTTTGTTGAGGGGTACCAACGCATGAAGTTTGAAAAATAACACCCTTTTCACATAAATAATTTTTTAATTTTTGGAACTCCATTCCATTATCACTTCTCATGATTTTAACTCTTTTGTTAAATTGTGTTTCCACCATAGCAAAGAAGTTCCTTAGAGTTTGAGCTGCCTCAGTTTTGTCAATCAGGAGAAATATCCAAACAGCATGGGAAAAATCATCTACTACGGTCAAAAAATATAAAGCACCGCATGAGGACAAAATCTGGTAAGGGCCCCACAAATCGCAGTGTACAAGTTCAAATATATCAGAAGCACGATGATGACTAACAGGAAATGGATCTCTAGATTGTTTTGTTCGTAGAAAAATATCACAACATTTATTCTTGCTATCACTATCTTTATTATGACTCACACTAGACACTAACTTAGTCACTTTTAATGACGGATGTTCCAACCGCTGATGCCACATCTCCAAACTCCCTTCACTTTCAATCTTCATTGCTTGAGCTCGTGGCACGCCCTTGTAGTAGTAGAGTCCATCCCGTCTTTCACTCGCACCAATTAGCATCCTCAAAGTGGGGTCCTGCATTACACACATGGAATTGGTGAAATAAACAATACATTTAGATGAATCAACAAGTTGTGATACCGAAATCAAATTGCATTCTAGTCCAGGAACAAAGAGAACATTGTGATACACAAATCTCCATCAAGGACAAGTTGTCCTTCCTTCGTTGCCACAGTCTTGCTCCCATCCGGAAGTCCAACAGAATACGGATCGATATTTTGCACTTTCTTCATTCTGTGCATACTTCCCGTCATGTGATGCGAAGCCCCTGTATCAATTATCCAATTGGAGAGCTTACCACTCAGTGTTTCAGTAGTGTTTTTCTGATTATTGATTAGCTTCATCAACGAGGTCCACTGCTCCTGATCGAGACCGAGACTTGTCTTTATATCATTCCCAATTGCTGCTGTTACTGCAGGTCCTTTGTCCTTCACGCAAGTGCTACTGCTGGACACGTTATTTGCCTTTGCTGTTTCATGCCCTCGTCCAAAGCTTGCTTGATTTTGGCGCTATTGAGTGTTGTTGAAACCTCGTCCTCGTCCTATACTCTTTCCATTTCCCTTTGGTTGATCACCCCACCACTCAGGATATCCGAGGAGAGCGAAGCAACTATCTGCTTCGTGTCCTGTACGTTTGCAATGGGTACAATATAGCCCACTTTTGTTTCTTGTTTCTCCTTTTCCTCTTATTGCAAGCACCATGACATCTTGCCTCTCCTCTTTAGTTCAGGTTATGGTCCTAACCCTTTCCTCAGCAATCAGCATGGAATATCCCGATTAACATTAGGAAGTGGATCTTGGGCTAAGATATTACTCTTCACTGTGCCATAGATATTTCCATCCAACCCCATGAGCAGAGCATGAACTCATTCTTCCTCTCTTTTCTTTTCAAATTCTGCTGCGAGATTGCACGTACACATACCGCACTTACATGACAGAATCTGATCATAGTTTGCTAGTTCATCCCATATTTGCTTCAATTTTCCAAAATAATTCACCAAAGTCATCCCCCTTTGTTTGCATTCTGCCAATTCACTTCGCAGTTGTTAAATGCGTGGACCATTAGCTATTGAGAACCTGTCCCTAATGTCGTTCCGTAAATGTTCAGCTATTTCTTTGTGAGAAATAGTAGACCGAAGTGAGGATTCGATTGTATTACGAATCCATGATATCAATAGAGAATTAATCATCCACCAATCTTCAAGATCAGATGAATTATCATCAGGTTTTTTTATTGTACCATTAAGAAAACCATATTCTTTTCGAGCTCGTAGAGCCGTTCTCACAGACCGTGCCCATTCATCATAGTTTTCTCCTCTCAACTATACTTGAGTAATCACCAATCCTGGATTATCTAATGAGGTAATATCGTAAGGAGAGATCGTTTTTCATTGAGGAAGGATTTCTTGCTTGGCCTCACTTGTTTGTGATCCAATCATTGTTTTGTGTTTACAATGGCTCTGATACCATGAAAAAATAATCAACAATGGAATCAGAAGACTCTTTTTCTCTCCTTGATCTTTTCCATAACTCATGTCTAAATATATACATCAGGGGGATATCTTTCCATATCTTTTTCCAAGCAACTAAATCTTACAAACTAGGAAAACAAAACCAAATCCTACAAACTAGGAAAAAATCTTCCTGTACCAAAAAATAGAATACAAAATATACATGCCAGATTTACAAAATAAATCACAAAACAAATATCTCAATATTTACGGTCGTGAAACACGACTATGCCTTTTAGGCGTGTATCAGGCCGTGTATGTTTCTGGGAGCTTCCTAACACAACACATGGCCATGCCTTCTAGCCTTGTATCAGGCCGTGTATGTTTCTGGGAGCTTCTTGACACAACACACGGCCGTGCCTTCTGGCCAAGTATCAGACCGTGTATGCTTCTGGAAGCTACCTGACACAATACACGGCCGTGCCTCTGGCTGTGTATCCGGCCGTGTATGTTTCTGAGCTTCCAGACACAATAACTTCCATCGATGAAGACAGAGTAGGCGAGGTTTAGGGAGTTATGAGGAACTTGCTATAGAGCCGCGTTAAGGGTTGAAGTTTGAGTCTAAAAGGAGGCCAGTTGGTAGTCCTAGGAGCTTCGCTGGTGATCGGAGGTAAAGGAGTTGCCACCCCTATTTCCGGTTAGAAATTTTTTAACTCAGGTGATTCCATTGGTAATGAATAGCTTTGATGATTCCTTATTATTTGGGTGGTGGATTCAGCTTCTGTTTATCGGTGATCCCTAGGCTTGCATTTATTTTTCACTCCTTGAATTCGTACGTTAATGGAAGAAGCACTTTGAGGAAGTCGTTGGGCAAGAACGTCTCAATTCAATGTTGAAGACATAACTAAATCACGTTGTGTCTTGAGGGGACTAGGAAGATACCAGAGGGCTAAAAGTGGCAAGTTCGGCTGCAACAAGAAGCAATGAAGTCTTGAACTTTTACTAGCACATCCTCAAACACTCCTCTTGGGAATTTGACTGATCTATCTGCCAATTGCAAGCTCATTCGGGTTGGCTTTGGTTCCCCAAGTCCCATCTTCTTGAAGAGTTGATATGGCATGAGATTAATACTAGCCCCAAGATCAGCTAGGGCCCTCTCCTCAGTTAGGTTACCGATCAAACACGGGATGGTGAAGCTCCCAAGGTCCCTAAGCTTCTTTGGAAGTTTGTTCTGAATAACTGCCGAACATTCTTGATACGAACCACGCCAACCCGTGACGAAACCCAATACCAATACGTTCGGAAATTCGTTGCCTAAGACGCCCAAACACCTAAAGTGGAAAACCGCGACCTGTTGTCTATAAGCGAGACAAGAACCTTGGTATAAAAGTTAAGACGCCACAATCGGGATGGAAAACCGATTGATAAGTCGGGATGAACACCACGGAAATCAATCCGATAAGTTCGAATTAAGTTCTTGAAGAACCAAGAGAGGTGCCTCTCAAAAGTGTTTAATGTTCAATGATGTCTTCTCCAATGTTCTAAACCCTAGGAGCTTTTATACTAGGGTTACAATTCGTGTAAAAACAAGTCCAAAACGACGTAGTTTAGTTAAGTGACATAAAAACGCGAAACAGAACAAGCTGGCCGACAGGGGATACACGGCCGTGTACACAACCATGTACTTTGGCCGTATACTTGTCTGTGCAACTTCTGGCAACATACACGCCCGTGTACTTTGACCGTGTATCTGTCTGTGCAACTTCTGGCAACATACACGCCCGTGTACTTTAGCCGTGTATCTTTCTGTGGATTTGCTTGACTCCATACACGGCCGTGCCTTTTAACCGTATATCTAGCCGAGTATGATTCTAGGCAATCTTGAGAGTCCTACACGGCCGTGCCTTGAAAGTACACGCCCTCTTCAACCCGTGTCCGGTGTGACTTGTATAAGAGCAAGGGTCTTCCTATGGTTGTTCCAATCCATTCCAACTTCATGATTGCCCCAATCCTTCCCGGCTTCATGGACATCCTTTATCAACCCGTTAAGTGCTTCCTTGAGTCGTTTCGCTCGACTTCTTGTGATCGGTCCAGGCGGCACTTCAAGAGGATCTACATTCCTTCTTCCGGCTTGACTCTCATCATGGATCTCATCAATTCTCCACCTAAAGTCACTAAAGAAAACTCTTCCAATTTTCTCTTGTTCGATAATAATTCTTTCAGAAACTTTGCATATCTAGGCATTTGAGTCAGTGCCTCAACCAATGGAAGGTTAATATGAAATTGTTTAAAAACTTCCAAAAATTTACCATATTGCTCATCCACCTTATCTTTCTTCAATCTTGCAGGGTATGGAATGGGAGGTTTATATTCTGGAACCGGTTTGGATGATGATGACTTCGTCTCAACTAACTTTTCGGCTGCTCTCCTTCATCATTTTCAATCGGTTGTTTCTCCTTTAAGTTAGATGCCTCACCTCTTCCTACTTGATTCTCAGATCGGAGTTCTTTACCACTTCTCAGGGTTATTGCTTTCACATGCTCATGAGGATTTGTCTCTATATTTCCTGGTAATGAACCCTGAGGTCTCTCTGAAAGTAATTTAGCAATTTGTCTAACCTGAGTCTCAAGATTGTGGATTGAGGCGCCATGGTTTCTGAGAGTAGTGTCTTGATTCTTTAAAATCATGTCCAATGATTTTTGTTTATCTTTAGAATCTTTTACCAGCTTTGCCAGGATGTCCTCAATTGATGATTGTGGTTTAGAACTCTGACCAGGTGGTCTTTGAAAACCAGGGGGAGGATTGGGGTTGCCTTTCTGAAAATTGTTGTTGTTACTCCATGAAAAATTTGGGTGATTTCTCCAGCTTGGATTATATGTGTTACTGTAAGGATTATTCTAAGGCCGGATTTGATTTCCCAAATAGTCCACTTGTTCAACACCTAATTCATCACCAAAGGAGGGCTCAGCTGTGCATACTTGCTGCTTTGAAAGTGACAATCCATCTATTTTTCTAGACAACGCCTCTACTTTTGACATGATTGTAGTAGCCATGTCTACATCAATAACTCCTGCCGATCTTTTATCTCTACTCCTAGAATGTGACCATTCAAAATTATTCACTGTTAGATCCTCGAAGAGAGCTAAGCTTTCTTCAGGAGTTTGATGATTAATCGTGCCTCCAGCTGCAGCATTTACCATCTGTCTAGTCTGACAATTGAGACCGTTGTAGAAAATCTGAACCTGCATCCACTCTGGAACTCCATGATGAGGGCATCTCCTTAATGATTCCTTGAAACGTTCCCAAGCCTCATAAAGTGTTTCCGACTCTTGTTGGTGATAAGACTAGATGTCAGCTCGGAGTTTGGCAGTCTTTGAAGGTGGAAAGAACTTGTCCAAAAACCTTGTAACCAACTCTTCCCAGGTGGTGATGGAGCTTCTTGGCAAAGAGTTTAACCATTGCTTAGCTCTTCCTCTTAAAGAAAATGGGAAGAGTCTAAGACGAACCGCATCTTCACTCACTCCATTAAATTTGAAAGTGTCGTATATCTTTAGGAAGGATTGAATATGAGAGTTTGGATCCTCATCCTCAAGACCATCAAATTGGGCATATTGTTGAACCATTTGAATAACGGCCGGTTTAATCTCAAAATTGTTTGCCGCCACCCTAGGTTTAACAATGCTAGAACTAACACCACCCAACCTTGGCCTGGCGAACTCAGCATTGGTTCTCCTAAGCTTAACTAATGGATTTAGCTCATGAGGAGGGTTGTCTTGTGGGTCAGCCATTTCTTCTAACACCGGCTCTTCCTTAACCCTTATTGAAGAGGATGGAGATGGGTGCTTGTCTCTTTTATGTGATTGAGTAAGGATTCTCTCAGGCTCTGGATTAAAATTAGCAAGGCCCTTGGATCGGCTCCTAGTCATGCACTACAAGAACACAAATCTAACAATCGATGGTACCTAAATTATAAGTAAACAAAGACGGAAAAGTAACAGAAGTAAATAAAGAGGCTAGATTAATAAGTAATAAGTGTTCCTAATATTAGTGGTGCCTCCTCCCTGGCGACGGCGCCAAAAACTCGATCGTTGCCAACCGTAGTTTTAATATTTGTAATAATTGTTCCTAATTCTAACTACGTTGCAATAGGCAAGTGTACCTATCGTAGACGTAATATAGTGTTAAGTGCAGGGTCATTCCACCGAGAGGAGATTGCTAATTACTAGTACTAGCTCTTTCCCTATTATCTAACCGTCAAATTGAGATGAAGAGTGTTAAAGACTAAAAATAGTTAACAATCTAAAATCTTAACTAAAACTACTTTAACAAAACAAGGGTTAATTCTCTAAGAAAGCAATCTAGATCTCATTATATACCTATATTGTCACATGAATCATTAGAAGCTAAAAATTAATGCTATTGAGTTCTTAAGCTGTTAAGTTCCAAGAAGCAAGATAATTACTTTTCAAGTATATTACTTATCTAATCTTAGATTTATCAATTAGGATATCTCCTCAATCAATAGCAATCTAGAACCACATGAAGCATAGGAACTCAATTCAAATGAGTATTCAACAGAAGATTTTCGGTATTCTATCTTTAGAAACACGAGCAAATCTCATCCAAAACATGAATCTAATCATAAAAGCGATTTCTCAATCAACTCAAATGATATTAAGCATAAACTCATATTCCGGAAATATGAATCTAAGATAAACATAAAGCACATGTAATGGAACAAAAGAACATCAATAAACTTCAATTAAATCAAATCTTCATCATAATAACAAAATAGTTCAAATAAGATCTAGGTCTACGGTTTACTATTCCATAAACCTAACAATGAAAGCACAAATACATGAAGAGAAACTAGAGTTCATGATTACAACCCGGATAGAGCGAATCTTGAATGCCTTGCTTGGATCTCCTTGGATCGTTGAGTAGAAAACTAAAGAAAAAGAGAAAAATGAAGAGAAGTGTATTTTAAAACCCTAGCTCTATCGTCTCTCCCCTCTCTCATATGTATACATATATATATATTGTGTGCTAGGGTTGGAGGAAAGAGAAAATAAAAAGTAAAAAAAAAAAAACAGGTCGTGACTCCATATGCCCTTCACCACGCCCCGTGGCAAAGGGCGTGGTGGTCTCGGGTCATCTTTTAAAGCTGTCACGCCCCCATATCAGGGGCGTGGTGGCTTTATCTTTCCCTTTTGGTCCCATACGCCTTCTGCCACGCCCCGTGGCGAAGGGTGTGGTAGCTTCTGTTCCTTATTTCTCTTCCATACGCCCTCTGATATGGGGGTGTGGTGGTGGTCTGATTCATACGCCCCTGATATGGGGGCGTAGCAGGCAGGGGAGATGCTCTTCTTCCTTTCTCTTTATTTTTTTCTTCTCAAATTCTTTCAATGATCTTCATTACACCTGAAAGCAACATATTCCTTGATTAAGCATCAATTTCGAATGATTTTTGATTAATTATCAACTTAAAAGAGCTTAAAATCTTCCTGGAATTTGGAGTTTTATGTCGATCAGTTGTCAAACTCATTATTCTCCCTAAAATTCCAAAGGGTCTATAGAATTGAAATATAAATACCCAAGTTTCTACAACCTATATAAAGTAGCTTTAAAAAACTGTTGATACACTTACTATAATCATTAAAAAAAAAAGAACTATAAGATGGAAACAAATAAATTCAACATAAATTTTAGCCATAACTCATTATAAAAGTTATAAACATCCTAAGGAAGCTCTAGTCATGATAATTAACTATAAATACTCTTAGGAAGAGAGGACTCCATCCAAGGTGTCCTAATTCCTATCAACTATTCATGAAGCATATAAAAGGTACCATCAATAGACAAACTTAAGTAATACAACACTAAAATTTCATATTACCTCTATAAAGAAACCAAGTCTCTAATAATATAAATCCTTACATAGGTAACTATCTTCCATGGTCATTGTAAATTACATGGTAATAACACATGACAAAAAAAAAAAAAAAACTATGGAAATAGGGTTTGACTAATCACACACTCATACTTTAAGCCTAAGCCCTATGCAATCAAATTAAAAAGATCACCAAGGTTAATTTCCTTGGAATATAATGGTATCTCAAACCTATAAGATGATTCTCTCCTTAACCATGGTTAAGGAGGCAACTCCTTCACTAGTTCTCAAAT